>JAXQQM020067722.1:0-72551 GCA_034641835.2 Pinus albicaulis | reverse complement strand
AAATAACTCTGTCATGCATAATATTACATCATTATCAAAATAATCATCTCTGAGTGTCACCAAATCTATCTCACCAAGAAGGGACACTACACTTTTCCGTTGCTTGTAGGTAAAGAGTTCAATCCAACCAAGTAGTTACATGTTTCAGAGGAATCTTTTGCAATTAATGTTTTTTGCACAGAAATTGGACTCTTGTTTGTCCTCATGAAGGACCAGGAGAATGTGAAGCATCTTTTACATACACGGAATCAATAGCCAATGGATGTTTGAAGAAAAAATCTGTGACACATATAGCCTTTCCATTTCCTGAAGGCTATGGTCATGTCTACGAAATTTCTCCCACTGGCTACCCTCAAAATCTTCTGCGCTGATATAGGGTATCGATTTGACACTGTGCCCTCAAATGTTACATGTAATTTTCCCGAAAAACCCCCATCTTGCATAAATTTTCTTAGTAAAGCCTCCATTTCACAACATTTTTCTAAGAAAAATCTGGTCTTAACTTAATTGCAAGGAGGGATCCAATTTCATCGTACCTGAGATATATCAGACATGCAGAGAGCCCTGGCCGTGAGAGTTTCAAGAGCAAATCCATTCAAAACGCGGGATTTTGAAGAAATATGAGTTTCAAACCCCATGCTGGACCTTTGATGCCAATAGGAAGGCAAGGGACCAATCAATTAACACTAGATGGAAACGACTCTCTAGCAGTTATCTCTAAAGTGCAAAGATATCCAAGGAATGGAAGATAATTTTGAAAAACTATCATTAAATATGAAAACTCTTATATAAATATTATATAAATATTGATATCAATCTCTATCTATATTTAAAAATGAAAGTATTTTAGTGTATATTTAAAAGTAATATGACGTGGTATTGTTACTGATTTGTTCTATTTTTTAGTTTCATTTACATAATTCCACAACATGTTAATTTGATTTTAAAATTGATTTTCAAGGATATGCATTGAATTTTCACCTAGAATCATTTATTTTTAAGGTTGTTTTTATGTTTTGACATTGTTTCCTCAACTTCAAACAACCTAGGTAGTTTTATGTTGGTGAGATTCATTTTAGAAAAGGTTAGGGGTAATTTCTAGTTTAGTAAATGTGAAAGACAAACAGTCTCTCGGTGAATCATTGTGTTGATTAAATACCAAAAAAATTAAGAACTTCACCATGTCACAATTAAACATAGTAGTACGAAAGTTCTTTCCCAATATTTTAACCGAAAATTTCAAGTAGTTTTACATATCGAAATGAGGTCCCAGAAAATATATTTGCTCCATTAACAAAATGTATATAGATATCCACACTTCTACACATACGAAACTCAATTTTGAACACTTGGAACAATTTTTCAATATGGTTTGGAATTGAACATGAGTGTCCCCACGTCCCTGAATTTGTTCAGTCTATGGAAAAATATGTAAGTTCATGGGTATAACTTTATAACTTTCGTGGAAATCAACACAACATTTTATCTTTATGTTCTTATTACACATGGGTGCTATTGTCACGCAAGTGATATGAATCGTTCCTCTTCCTTCAAAATCATGACCATACATTTCCCTAGGATAGATAAAAGGTGCCAAATTAGGCTTCAAATAAATACCATGCATTTCCCCAGGAGGATGAAGAGAATCATAGAGCTTAGTCCTCTCTTTCAATCTCAATCCATTGAAGTGACAACGCTTTCCCATCCATCCATGCGCAAACAATGTAGTGTACTACTTAGTTTCTTCTTTGCCATATCAATTTCTAGCCATTAGGCTTCAAATTAGGCTATCTCAAACTTTTCTGTTGTGACGAATTCATTCTCATCTGCATTTGTCCACTTCTTCACTTCCATGCCCACCTTCAACTCCTTCGCCACCAATATCGAGTTGGCAAATTGGTCTGAATGTTGCATCCAAGCCACCATGTGAACACTCATGTTTATGCTCTCCAAAGTTGAATTCCACACGCAATTTGTTAAGAAATTACTTGTAAGCCCTCAAGCCAATTCTTGGATTTGTTGGCATGATAGGGAACATGTTGTACCAAAATAAACATAAAGAATTGAAGTTGGAGCTTGGTTTTCCAGCCATCTCAATAAACTTACAACTTTTTAATTACCCTTCTTAGTCATCCAAATTGATTGAGGAAGAAGACGACCGATGGGAAACAGAGGATACTCACCGTAACGTTCTCAACCTATTTGTTGTCATCCATGAATTGAGATTTGAGGCTGCAAAATTTTTTCATGAGATGTCTTCTCATCAGTGCTAGACTTTCTTCTTTGCATCTAGATATGGAAGTAATAAATATATCCGGGAAGCACCAGTCTTATGATACAATGCATTCCAAAATTCATGTCCCCTTCGCCTATATTGCTGATAAATAGGCATTAACGCAATTGAAACTGTAGGTAGGGACTTGATGTTTTATTACCAGTCTGAACCCACCCCAACAACCAATCATGCACAATCACAATCCTATTGGAATTGTAGAAGCATAGGCTATGTATCGATGATTGAAAAGCTCTCGAAGATCTCCCTCAAATAGAGAAAACTAGATAACTAAAGTCATTTCCGGAAATATGGTAGTTCTGAGATCTTGCACGTGGTAAAAAAATTGATTTGAGGGAGGAGGAAAAAAAACAAAGTAACTGATTGGCCAAATCTACCGAAAAAAAGCCCATAGAGGAACACCTTTGGTGTAATGTCAAGGACCCATGAAAAAATAAGACTTTTCAAACAAAAAATGGCATGGAAATGTTGGAAGATATAGACCACTGAACAAGTTGGTTTTAATTATGAAATGAAATGAAATTTTAATGTCCACGAGATTAAAAATTGTCTATGGGATCATTAGTTCTTTTTTTTGGCATTTTTCAATTCAACCCTTTTCTTATTCAAATTGACGATGAGCTGACCCAACCTTCCAACAATATCCTAGCTGAAAAAGACAATGCCAAGAAACCGATGCTAACATATTTTCATAACTTTCCCTGATGTCTTTGAATGCATCACATTCCAAAATTTGCAAGATCTTCACCTAAGGAGACTCTCGATCACCTAATCAATCCTCCAACATGGCTCTCACAGGCTGCAAAGTCACGATCCAATCCGGTCAAATGCTTTGATCCAACACACCTCCACAAAACTTTGTTGTCCACACTGTTAGTTTGTTGCTCCTGCAATTTTGTTTAGGGCAAAAGGAAATCCTTAACCCTCCATGCTAGCAACAACCTAAAATATTCAAGGGTTGTGGTCCGCCAAGGATAAACTTCTCCACACCTATGATTTGAAAAGGATTTGACCGAGATGGCTAGGCAAGAACCTAAGTGTGGCATCACTTTATGTCTATGGAGCATAAAAGGGTGCTCCATGGAAGGAACATCATCCTAGAATTATCTATGGTGTGAGTACGAGCAAGGTAAGAGAATTTCAATAATGGATTACTTATAATTCTCCTGTGGTGATTCTATCTCAAGCATGATCCTACATTGGGAGAAAATACTTGGTGAATTCACTATTAACACAGTTTTGCATAGCTTTAATTGAATCTTGGTCAAAATCGTACACCCTTTCCTGATTGCTCCACTTTCTAGGATGAGTCCATCAACTTTTATTTTAGCTTTTGAGATCCCATTTTAATTTGATCTATGATGTCATCTTTCAATCTATAAATTTCATTCAACTTGAGATCATCAATCACAAAAACAATATCAACTATAGTCAATTTAATCCTTTATCTACTTTTCCCATGCCTGAAAGGTCAAACCACACAATGCACAAAATTTAGGGCACAAGCCATTTTATTGTTTATTTTCCACTTGTTTCATGCTAAAATAAAATTTACATATGAAAGGTAAGATGTGTTTACAACATCCTAGATTAATGACACAAAAAGAAAAAACACACTCCACTGGAAACCATAAAATTTTAAGAAGGTGGAAAGGAATTAAAATTATGAGAAAAGGCAAGGAAAAAAGGATTGAAAACAAAGAAACATTTAAAATAGTGAGAAAATAAGAATTCTATTAAGCCTAATTGATCAACCTAGGACACCCAAGGTAAGATTGGTTTACTAGTGAGATCAGCAGAGTTTAACCCAACCACTAGGTTTCATTGTCACTATGGTCTGTGCCACCCAAATGGCATAACATGAAGTCCCTAGGACATTTTGGAAGAATATTTACCATTCAGACCCGTCACCTAAGCCAATGTAAGTCCCTCATGGGAATTTTTCTTGCAACGATTCCTATAATTAAACAATAAAAATAAAATTTTGTTATCTACCTCTTGAGTGGGTTTGTAACCTCTGGAAGCTTCTCCTCTAGAATAGAGCCTTAATCCTGATCATCTGAGTGCACAATCATTTCCTGAGGATACAATTTCTTTTCTTTGAGAATCTTGGGAAATCCAAGGCTCGTTTGAGGCAAATCCAAGGCCCTTTTTGGGTCTCTGTAATTTTTAGGGATGACTAGATCATCACAATTTATATGTGCTTGAGAATCTAGTTGGTGACCACCTATGATCTTAGGAGATTTGACTTCCTTGTCGTAATCAATGTATTATTGTTCTCTTATTTTCTTTGCTAATTTTTGAATTGGAAAGGCACCTGTCGTCGTCTTATTTGGTGAATCCATTATGGCCCATGCCTTCTGCTTCATCTTCCTCCATGGAATCCTAAACATATAGCCTATTGAACACCTATTTTTGCTTGTCTAGAAGTATTTTGAAGTGGAAAAGAGAGATGGAGACTTGGTGATGGGCCATCACCCAGGAATGTGGGGAACATTGTGCAAATCCCCTCTGTAGAATGAAATCACCATGATTGGAGGAACCGAGATTCCAATTTCTTGATTCAACCAAATGTATGAAATCATACCTGATTCAACCAAATTACAAGGTATGCTAGAGTGTCATGGCATGTCAGGGAGTGTTATTGTGTGCTAGGGAGTGCCAAATCATGCTGAGGAATGTAGGGGATGCTAACATATGCCAGATAATGCCTAGGCATTCTAACACGTGTCAGGTGATATGGGATGTTAAGATGTAAGATGTGTTGCTTAGTTGTTTTACTGCCACAATTGGATGTGAGCCTTGTTTTGGTAACTTGTTAAGTTGGATGAGTTGAGATTGGACATGAGTAACATAAGATGAGCTATAGGTAGTAGTAAGGTGAACAAGGCACATGTTTAATTTCCACGACACATGAGAATCTGAGTTTTTTCTTAGAATCTTTGATGCAAACTCGTTCAAGTGCCACAACACATATACTTTAACGCACAACGAAATCTACACAAATCAAGGAATCAACTAGTGCACATGATAATTTTACCTTTTTCAAACACTTCTTCATTATATTACAAAATAAAATACAACAGGCTAGAGCTCTTGTACCATGGATCGTGACCCTTTACAATCACACTGATACAAGGAATACAACTAGGGTTTGGTGTTAATATTTTGACAACCAATATATCCTGAACAAGACAACACGACCTACTTGCTGATGGTGGCCACACACAACCCTTTCAGTCCATAGGTTTAATGAGAGCACCGTAGGTTTAATGTTTGGAGAACAAGGGACCACCCCCTTTTCGAACACTTTTGATGGGTCCCATGCATCATTATGGCACTCATGGACACCAGTATGCCTCCTAGAAGGCCCTAAGACATCAATTGACCTCTTATGAGGCTTATTATTCCATGTATGAGATAGTTTGGTGGGATTGTCACCAAAATTTAGGGTTACTTGCATATTATTTTATGTTTAGGGGCTAATGTAGGCCCATAAGCTAATTCGATCAAATCCTACTCATTGTATAAATAGGTTTTAGTTGGATTCATTTGTATCATCACTCGACTTGGGATCTCTCTATCTTTAGAGAACTTCACATTTTTCCTTGGAGGACTATTTTGGATGATGAATGCATTTTGATGTATGGATTTGGGCTATTTTTATATTGGAGCTTTGTTTTTGCAAATGTGAAGCCGATTGGATATACTCTCTAACATTTTGAGTGAAAATTTAGCGTTTATTTTCTTGTTGCTGCATACTGTTGAATTTCGCTATAACTAGGGCTAATTGTTGCATGATGGAAATGTGGAATTATGTGTCTATTTAGATTATTTAATGTATGGGCAATTGTTGGAAGAATGAAATGTCTTAGAGATCATTTTATCTCAATAATATTGCACCATTTATATGAATTATAAATGTTTGAAGGTCACTTTTCGTTTTCCTCTAACGTTGGACGAAGTTGACTTTTTGGGCCTCCTTGATCAAGAAACCGAATTCTTGTTCATTACCACCCCTAACTCCATATCCCCAAGTGAATTAGGCACTACGCCCTCAAAAAGGGTGATGATTTCCCCCCCTTTTTTTCACAACTTTTCCATTTTTCCCTAGGTCTATGCCCATTAGGTCACCTAGGGCATTAATTTCCCAAGAATCTAGCCATAGGAAAACTTCAATATCCTAGAGGTGACTGTGTTGGTGGGTCCCCTCACTATCCTTGGAATTTTGTCCAATTATGAAAATGGAATCTCTAGATGCCTCAAGCCCTAGCTCTAGGATCAAGTTTTGCATAGGTGTTCCCAAGGCTAGAACCTAGTAGGATCAATTTGACCCATTGAAGTAAAAACTCTTGCCAGATCCTTTCCCCTCACATTTTATAGAATAGGAACATCATTGGTTGCTAAATTCCATCCTCGAACCAAGGTTGGGTACACCTGGCCCCATGTGGTCCCATTTGGTGTCAAAGGCCTTTCATCAAGGACCATTTGGTAATCCAAGTTCCCAAAGGATTTTAGGGATTGAGAACTTCCTTCATAAGTATTATTCTTCTCCCTCAACCCTTCAATCCCCCTCTTCTCTCCCTAGGAGATGAAGTCCCTTGCTTAAAAGACAAGCATATCCCACTCTTTATTCTATCTTAGGGAAAGGGTTTCAGGGTCACTTCCCACCTATTCATTGACCTATACTCCACAAGTGACTTCCTAAACTACTGGGACTCCTCCATCAGTGAAATTCCTTGAAGAGAAATGAGCCTTAGCTGCGGTGACAATGGGCTAAGCCTCCACCGTTGCCCTTGTCCTAACAGTTGCCCTCTTAGGAACCCCTTCTAGGTCCACTACTTGTTTAAGTGGTAACAAGTTGCTCACAACTCCATTTGTGAACAAATCTTTGGTATGCCCACTTTTTACATACTACGGCTCCAAGATGAGAGTTCTAGGGCTATGGAGGTTGCCCTTCATCTCACTAGATTAATCCTCTACAATATAGTGAACTAGTGCTAGTTGGTTGGCCCACTTGACTGCTACTTTAGTCCTTCAAAGTATGCACATCCTTAGGCCCTATACACTTTCCCTTCTACCAATCTTGTTTTCCTTCACAAGTAGAAGAGTTAGGGCTCTTCTTTGATAGTCACCTAACAACCCTCCAACTATACTTGGACTACCATCAATCTGCCCAACCACAATCAATTCTTTTTATTGATCTAAGGCTCACAATATTGTCTCCATCTAGGGATCTTCAAATCTTCCACCTAACAATGGTTTGAGTACTCTCAAAATCCTTGTTCTTGTGTATTGAAAATTTTATCTTTGTTGTCCACTCTATGAACAAATCTGAACTACTCCTCTTATCATCCTTCTAACAATTTGTAGATGACTAAACTAGTGTCACTGATCAGCCACTAACAGTCCATTGACTAATTTTTTTATAGGTTGCTTCAGACCTATGTCTAAAACTCTATGGATAGTCCACCAAAATCAAATCCTCTACATGTCAATCCATTCTTCATATGGGACATTTCTTCTGCATGCTCAATCTTCTGCTCAAGTTCTACCCTCCTTTGGATCTGCTATCTCCACACATAGTAAATCTACAAACCATCTTCTAGATCTGTGATCTATATTGCAAAAATAGACCTCGCTCTAAAGGTCACAACCGCTCTTCTTCTACAATTTTTTTTTACAGTCTTAAGGGCATACCTTATGAATTAAACATGCTAGGAAACTTTCCTAACTAGGGAACTATACTTATGCACTTCTAATCGTTGTAAAACAAACCCTATCCACCAATAGAAAAAACCACGACTCTTGCCTCCATAAGAGACTTGACCTAGATCATATGGATCCATATATTCTAGGCCTTTCTTTGACAAAATCTTGAAATGAACTTCATATCTCAATGTCGACTCTCAAACTAGGGTTACCTCAGTCAATATCTGCATGCGTCTACTTTTGTTCTGCCTCTAAATTACAGTGCAAGCCCTCCTCCATTTATGTTGGTTTTTATCACAGACCTTGCAGCTTACTAACCGCCACAAGACAAGATCATATCAACCCTCTCTTCTATGTCATGTAGAAAATCTAACCAACGAGATTCAATTTGATCTTGTACTGTACTAAAACAAGATATTGAATCCTTCCTACAATTTGTGGAAACAAAACATGATTGCACAATCACATATAAGTAACTAGAGAAAGAAATTATCAATCACACAATACAATAAAGTAACTGCTCAAAACCTCTCTATCTCTATTCTGTATTAAGTCAAGGAATCATGAAACAATACAATTCTTAATCTATCATGAGATTCTCGAGAACTTTGCCAATTGTCTCCTACTGATCTACGCAAAATCGGTCTAGTACTTAGCCAATTCTCAACCTTCCTTCAGCCTGCCTTGCTCACACAATTCCTATGGAATTAACTCCCTATTAAATAGGAAAATCATCCTTCCTTGATTGTGCAATCCATCATGGAATCCCGATGACTTTATAATTTCACATGGGCAATTTTGTATAAATACCACTGATAGTTATGTTCCCTTTAACCTCTGCCTCAACTGGGTCTTCCTCGAAACTGACATGCATGCAACTAAAAATAGAGAATTATAATTTATTTGATTAATTACTAATTGTGAATTAAATATAATTTAATTCAATGGACCTCTCACTATCTCATCACTCAGTTATAACTAGTTAAATTGATTTTTAACTCAATTAATTGAGTCAACTAATTCACACCTACACCCCACTAATGCATCAACTGCAACTGGACCGCAAAAATATTAGAATCCCTCTACATGCCTCATCTTAGACCCTCATGATCTGGACATATGCAGGAATGCATAAAATATAGAAATAAACATAAACTTAGAGATGCATTAGGAATAACACTTCATTTCATTAATATCAAATACTGAAAAATGCTTACAAACAGAGAGGAAAACAAACCAGCTTGGGCGATGCTAGATTATCTCTGAGAAGAGATGTGATGGCTCAGTTACTATGAACTGTGCTACAATAAGGCTCAAGGGCCTTTTTATTATTGAAAAATAAGAGAAAACCCTAACCCGAGGAGTTGTAACACTAAGGGTTTATGGGCCCCGTTGGGGGTAGTTGGGAAATCAACTTCTCGGGGTCATAACTTGGTCATATGATCTCTGTTTGACGCACATGATACATTGTTAGAAATATCTCTATGAGGACTACAACTGATAACACAATTTCTACGAAATAACCAAACCTTTCATGCCCAAAAAATTTCATTTGGGGCTTCACAACTACTCCAGAAGTTTAGGACCCGAAAAACTGACAAAAATAGTAAATTGTCCTATAATTATGGAAACTGAAAAACTAAAAGAGACAATGGAAAGGGCCCAAGAGGAATAGGCGGGTGGCCACCAATACCCACCTCGATCACCTCAACTCGAATTTCTTGAGCTAACTCAGTCATCACGACTTAGTTAAGTGACCCAAATTGTTATGATATGAAATTACAATTTATTGTCCAATTTATTTAAGAGGAAAATAAATTAGACGCCTCATATTCCTCACTCTAGGCACATCAAAATTCCTCACCAGTGTGGGTGTTTTTTTTTTTTGGTCCTTTTTGGTTGCCAATTTCACTATTACTTGTTGAAAATTTCAACACTCCCTCTCAAAAATAAAGGAATTCAATCTATCTCGATCCGGTACCTTTGGAATTATACATGCAACAGTTCTCTAGTGTTGTTTGCACTTGCAAATCCTGAAACTGAATAGCCTCCGAACAAATGAATCAATATATTGCATTTTTCATCAGAGTCTTCTAACTGCTACTAGCTCTACTCGACTCTCTGCTCTGCTACTGACATCTGCATCCATTCCATTTGCACTGTTTCCAAATCTGATATGCACTTTAGTATCTAACATTTGTCACTCTTATTTATGTCTTTCTGACATCTGACTGCATCAATCTAACTGATCCTTCCTACTAATATTTTACTCTAGACTCCTCATAGCTAGGTTCTATCCATGAGACACACCATCTCAATGGACCCTGCCCAAATTTTTTATCTTGGGATTATGCTACACATCACCCCACCTTTCACCTGGAGGTATGGCTACATGTGCTCCTTCTGCCCATCTGGCTCGAAATTTCCCCCTCATGGAGGTCTCTGCTTGAGTGGATGCTTCCACTCGGGCTCCTCTCTACTTCTCCAATTGTGGCTACTCCACAACCTTCTGAGACTGCTCCACAACCTTCTGAGACTACTTCTAAGGATGTATGTTGAGAGGTAATTTGTACTCCCTCTCAACAACTAAGTCTCTAATCTCTGCTTTTCTCCTCAAATCTTTGCATGCATCTGGTACCTCAAGTGCATATAGGTTCTTGATTCGCACACATTGCAATTCTCCCACCATTACAAAATTTTATAAAAAAGAGTTGATTTTAAATCGATGATATCTCCCTCATCCGAGCTTTGAATTGATTTTCCATTTGGGTAGTTTTTCATAAGGAATCCAAATATGCTATTTTTTTTTTAAATTCTACACCAAAATCTTCAGATATTCTCTGCAAACACGCCACCCAAAAAATTCTTGCTTTGATACCATGTAGAAAATCTAACCAATGAGATTCAATCTGATCTTGTAATGTACTAAAACAAGATATTGAATCCTTCCTACAATTTTCGGAAACAAAACACAATCGCACAATCACATTTAAGTAAGAGAAATAAATTATCAATCGCACAACACAAGATGTATATGGGGAAAGAAACTGCTAAAAACTGCTCTATCTTTATTGTGTATTAAGTCAATGAATCATGAAACAATACAATGCTTAATCTCTCATGAGATTCTCCAGCACTCTTCGAATTGTCTCCCACTAATCTAGGCAAACTTGGTCTAGTACTTAGCCAATTCTCATCCTTCCTTCAGCTCGCTTTACTCATGAAATTCCTAGGGAATTAACTCCCTATTAATTAGGAAAATTAGTCTTCCTTGATTGCACAATCCATCATGGCATCCCAATGAATTTATAATTTCACATGGGAAATTTTGTATAAATACATCTGATAGTTATGTTCCCTTTAACCTCTGTATCAACTAGGTCTTCCTCGGAACTGACATGCATGCAGCTATTAATAGTGAATTATAAGTTATCTGATTGATCAATCATTATGAATTAAATCTAATTCAATTCACTGGCTCACCTCTGACTAGCTCATCACTTAGTTAGAACTATTTAAACTAATTTTAAGTCATTTAATTAAGTTAACTAATTCACACTTGCACCCCGCTAATGCATCAACTGCAATTGGACTCCAAAAATATTAGATTATACCTCTACATGTCTTATCTTAGACCCTCAACTCGAATTTATTGAGCTAACCCAGTCATCATGACTTGGTTAATTGACACAGGTTGTTATAAGATGAAATTACAATTTATTGTCCAATTTATTTAAGGGAAAAATAAATTAGACGCCCCACATTCCTCACTCCTAGTGCACCAAAATTCCTCACCAGTGTGGGTGCATTCTTTTTTGTCCTTTCTAGTTTCCTATTTCAATGTTTCTTGTTGCAAATTTCAACATTTCAGAATTTGATGTGTCCTTCACACAAGGACACCATTGAAATCACATGCCCAGATTCTCATGAGCGACCTCTCTTAAGCTTGATCTCCCATAAGAGAACCAAAAATATGCCATCCTACTTCCTAGCTCGAACCAACCATTAAGGTATGCAACATTCTTGTGAACCCTCACATGATGATCTTGCTCTTGGAGAATGACGATGGCATCCCTTTAGCAACCCTTACTCGGCCCTCTTACTCGACCTACTTTAGGAATACATCTCTCTTCACCCCCTTGATCAAATTAGCTCCTTCTCACTTGATTTTCTTTCCTTCTTCTTAAGGCCTCCTTAAATAGTTTTTCCTATACCTCTTAGGAACCCTCTAGAACTTATTGTTTTTATCCACTTAGACCCTAGGAAATATTAATTTTACTTTAGATTTTAAACCCCATCTTGGGTCCAAAATCCCTTTTCTTGGCTTCTTTGCCCACAAATCCTTTTGTGACCAAACTCACACAAACCCATCTCATTAGTCTCGTGGATTACCTCCCAAGCTACACAATTCAACAACATAGTCTAGTTATAGTAACCGTAACTTTTTCAAGCTCTTGTAGTCAAGCAAGGGCTTAGTTGGGTTCCCAAGTTACAAATTAAGTAAGGGTAGTTGTGAGGGCACAATAGCTAGGGAGGGTTAGGGCATGCACAGTGGGAATGAAAAGGCATGCTAGAATATGTTGGACAATGTCAATGCATGTTGAAGAGTGTTAGGAGTGTCGAGGAATATCAAGGGATAACTAGGTCAAAATGCATGGAAAGGAACGAATAAGAGTGTGTGTCAGGGAGTGTTAGAAAATTCAAGTGTGTTAAGGATGAAGTGTGTTAGGAGAAGTTTAGAATAAGATTTACAGGAGGCAAGCCTACGGTTGCTATACGGGGCTCGACATAGCTGTTTTAGACAAAGGGAAATCACTTTGCGCTAGGCACAACATTGTTTTTCCTTTAGCTATTTTTTTTATATGAGATCTGGCACATTTTGGCTACATGCTCATGTTTTAAAATATTCTAGATAATTTCATATTATACATTGTTGTGTATAAGTTTTGGGGCACTCAAATTTTTTCGGCTTATATCTTATATGCCTTGCGCATCTCGTGGTTCTAGCAAACTCTCAGTTAATGTTCTACAGTTTATGTGAACTGAACATACATGTGAAATATTTCATATGTAAGCTATGTTTCTTAGTTGTTTATGGCCATGGCTATATCATGTGATCCTTGTCTTTGTAACTAGTCAAGTGGGACAAGTTAAGCTTTGAAATGAGTGGAATAAGATGAGTTATAGGAAATTCTTAGGTGAACAAGCCACAATCTACTTTTAGTAGGTGCAAATGGTCAAGTTGTTGCGGTTGAAGCAAGCCAATATTGTCACATGACTGTAGTAGCCAAGGAATTGATTGGGTTCCCAAGTTGTGAAAAAATGTAAAGGATAGTTGTGAGGACATGAATTCCAAGGCATCCTAGGTAATGCTAAGATGTGTCAGATAGTGTGAAGGCATGTCAAACATGCTAAGATGTGCCAACTGATAGGGCATGCCAAGATGTGCAAGGGTGTGTCAATGCGTGCTAGGGACTGTCAAGGAAAAAAAAGGGAGAAACAAGTTAAAATACAAGAAAATGAACACATAAGAGGGTTAATAAGTCATCAATTTAATTTTTCCAAGAGGGGCATGCTAGGCACAACAACACTAGGTGCAAATAGGTGCCAAGTGAAAAGTCTTAGTGCATTCTAAGTGCCAAGTCTTCCTTCGTTTCTTCTCATCTACTTTCCAATAGCTTACCTCATATAAGTTTAATATTAAACCATGCCAAATTATACCAAGAAATGTCAATGTATTCCATACATGCTAACACTTTCCAAGCGCCAACACGTGCCGAGTGCTAATATGTGTCACAGAGTGTTATGCGTGCTATGAAGTGGAAAGACATGCTAAAGAGTGCTAAAGTGTGCTAGAGAGTGCTAATGCATGTTGAGGAGTGTTAAGAAGTACTAGGAAAAAACATTAAGGGAGCACTAGGTCAAAATTCATGGAAGTTAATGAATATGAGGAATGTGTGCCAAGGACTAGTGTTAATGAGTTCTAGTTTTCATGCCAAGGAGGGAGTGACAATGTATGATAAGGATTAGTAAGGCATGTTAGGGAATATCAAGGCATGTAAAGAAGTCTCAAAGTATCCTTGGGAGTCCCAAGGTGTGATAATTATAAGTGCCAAATAGTGCCAAGATATGCCAATACATGCTAGGTTCTAAGGATGTGTAGGGTGCCAGGGTATGTCAATACGTGTCAAGAAGTTTCAAGGAAACAAAATGAAGAACCAATAAGAGGGTTAATAAGTCGAGACTTTATATTTTTCAAAAGGGGCATGCTAACCACACTAATAATAGGTCACAATAAATGCCAAGTGGCATTGTGTGCCAAGTGCTAATGTATGTCAATGCATTCAACCAAGGTGTTCTAGGGCATGCTAGGGACTACATGCATGCCAACACATTCTAGGAGAGTTCTATGTTGTGCTAGCGCATGGCACCATGTGCTTGGGCATCAATGTCATGACAAGATGTTCTAGGTACAAAGATGTTCCAAGACATGTGAGGTGCTAAGAAATGTTAGTGTGTGCAAAAGAATTAATTTAAGGAGTTCCCGGATTGTTGAGGAGTGTTAGGTCTTTCTCATTAATAGAATTGCTAAAGCTTGATTATGTATTAAATAATATATTTCCTACACACACTAGTGGGACTTTATCTAAAGTGAATTTTCTATATAATAAAATTAATAGATATGAATCATGTGTTGGCTCATAGGAAAACTCTATTCGACTCATGATTAATTGCGAGAAATGATACACATTAATTACTTCTTAAAAAATTGAATGACTCTAACCATTATGGCATTGGACATATTATAAAAAAGACTCCACAATAATGGTATTAAATCGTTATCTTTTGAAAAAAATATATTAACAAGCACATAACGTCATCAAAAACTCATTGGAATGATCAATGGTGATGAAAATTTTTTGACCGTCACCAAAAGTAACAAAAATAACATCGGTGAGGGTCATTAAAAGTTCGTCACTAGAAGTGTCACCAAAGACAGAATTAGTGATGGACCTTTAACGATCCTCACCAAAAGTGTCATTGAAAATGGCTTTGGTGACAAACCTTAAAGGAACATCACTATATTCACTTACAACGACGTTTTTTAAGGACCATCACCATATGTGACATTGGTGACGGACCTTAAAGGTTTGTCACAAGCATGACCCTCACCAATTTCCTTTTTTCTTGTAGTGCTAAGAATGTACAAACAATTCACCGCAACAATACAATTCCCTCATACAACAAAGGGGTTTCCTTCTAGGGAAAAAAAAACCTAAATTAAACATAACTTCTACCGTCAAATCATCCACCTACTGAACTACCCAGACTGACTATGAAATTACAAAATTTTACAAGGAAAATTTACATATGTTGGATCGTCACCCCCCCTGGACCCCCCTGACGGCGATCAAACAATGGGCGGCGTTGTGGCCCTGTTAAGAACAGGGGTCCAATGTAGTGATATAAAGAAGATAGCCATGCTCCACACCGAACATATGCACCTCATTTGAAGCCACTAAAGTTGAAAAAGCTAAACATTGGGACAGAAGAAAAACCTAAAATTTCTTCAATTGGCGACTATTGGGACGAGAATAATACTAAAGAAGTTTTGATTTACTAAAGGAGTATGAATATTTTTTTCCTACTTTAGTCTTAGAACTGAAGGGCATTAAAGGAGATTTAGGGGAGATGAAGATAACTTTGACGATGGATGCAAAATCATTCAAACACTGACCTTACAGATTAAATCCAAGAGTTAAAGAAAAGGTGAAGAAAGAGATTCAAAATATGTTAGTTGCAGTAATTATATTTTTGGTTGATGAGGTTGAGTGGATCATTCCAATTGTAATCTAAGATAAGAAGGATTCGTAGGAGATCAAGGTTTATGTTTATTTTAGAAGCCTTAACAACACTTCCTTCCATGATTCGTTCCCTATTCCTTTAAGTGACAAGGTCTTGTATAATGTTGTAGGAAATGAAGTTTGTTCCTTTATTAATGGATTTTTTGGTTATCATCAAGTCCGAATTGCATAATAATATAATAATAAAACTACATTTACGACCAAATGGGGCTCTTATGCTTTCAATGTCATTCCTTTCGGTTTGAAGAATTATCTTACTATATTTCCAAGGATTGTGATTGTTGCATTCCAATACTATATTCATAAGTTTCTTGAAGTATATATGGATGACTGAAAAATATATAGTTTGTTGAATAAACTTTCTATTTTTCTCAGAGAAATGTTTGATATATGTAGGAAGCTTCAAATCTCCCTGAATTTGAATAAGTGCAGTTTTGTTGTCTGTTTTTGAACATTGCTGGGCCACATAGTGTGTAAGGAAGAGGTATGTGTGGATCCTATCAAAGTTTTGGTAATACTGAATATGCCACCACGAACTACTATGAAGCAATTGTGGTCAACTCTGGGACATAGAATATACTATCACCAGTAAATCTAGAATTTTGCTTTAATGATAGTACCATTAGAGAATATTTTAAGGAAATATGAACATTTTTTTAGGTTTGTTGAATGTGATCCTTCATTTGACACCCTAAAGAAGAAACTTTCAAGTGCACCCATCTTGGTTTATCCTGATTGGAAAAAATAATTCCATGTTCACATAGATGAATTTAGGATTGCATTAGGAGATATTTTGACTAAACCAAGAGAAGGTAACTTAGGTCATCCCATTTATTTCACCGGTAGAAAAAATTATATTGTGGATAAGAATTACAAAACTATGGAAAGGGAAGCTCTTGCTATGGTGTATTCTCTTCAGAAGTTCATACACTATTTGTTGGGAGGTCCATTTAATTTTCTCATTGATTATTCGGCTTTAAAATACTTAGTTAATAAACCTATATTAGAAGGGAAAATATGTCATTGGATTTTGTTATTCCAAGAGTTTATCTTTGAAGTCATTGTTAAGCTAGGATGATCGAATGTGGGTCCAAATCACCTATCTTACTTGGAATTAGGAGAATTGGGAGGCTCAGTTGATGATCAGTTTCCTGATGCATATTTGTTTAAAGTTGAAGCAGTCATAAATTATTTGGAGGATATTTCATTATCTATCTCAATAGGTAAATTCACTAATGATTATACGCACACTAAAAAGAGGCATATGGTTGTTCGTGTTGGGGATTATCAATTGATTGTAGGACAAATATATAAAATGGGGCATGATCACATTTTGTGAATATTTGTATTGGGTCATGAAAGGGATAATATTATATGGGAATTCCATGCGGGAGTTGCAAGAGGCCATGTTGGAGGAAAATCCACTACTCAGAAAGTATTACAAACTATCCTCTAGTGGCCAACCTTATTTAAGGATTTTAATGAATATGCAAAGCAGTGTGATATTTTCCAGTGAGTTGGTCAACCACCTCGATGGGATGAACCACATATACATCTAGTTAGGACGCTTGAAGCATTTTAAAAATGGGTGGTTGAATTTGTGTGACCAATAAATTGGCCTGCATGGCACTCACATGCCAAACATATTATTACTCCAATAGATTACTTGACACACTAAATAGAATCTATTCATGTTAAGTATTACACCACTAATACAACTGCAAGATTTATTTTTCAAAATATCATCACCAAGTTTGGTTGTCCTAAAAGCCTTACTATTGATTAAGGTCCTAATTTTATTAATGATACAATTCATTCAATACTACAAAATTTCATTATACAACATCGCAAGAGAAACCCTTATCACCTGTAAGAAAATGGAATTGTTGAAGCTTTTAATAACATCTTGGAGAAGGGTCTTACCAAAATATGTTCTGTGAATAGGGATGACTGGGATAAACAATTTCAAGCAACATTATGGGCTTATTGCACTATAATCAAGCGGTTGCATAATTATACACCATTTCAATTTTTTTATGGTAGAGAAGCAGTGGTTCCAACATAATTTATAGTCCTTAATATCTTTGTTTCTCATGCTACCAAGATATCGGAATATGACTCCATTCGAGAGTGATTGCAAGAGTTATGGAAACTATACGAACAATGATTCCTTGTAGATTTCCATCAAACTATTGAAAAATAAATAAAAAAAGGCTTGGCATGATAGTAACATCAAGAATAATTTATTTTTAGTTAGAGATCGAGTATTAATTTATGACAAAAAATACTTGAAACATCCTGGTAAACTAAAAATGCATTGGCTTGGTTCATTTTATGTTGTGGATATTAGAGATTCAGGATTTGTCAAGATTTCTCAGTTGGATGGTATCCTTTTTCCTAGATGGTTGAATGGTTCACGCTTGAAGCCCTACTTTGTTTCATAAACTTACTTTTTGGAACACTCTTTGCAAAGGGAGTATTAGTTAGGTTTTTATTTTAGCATAATTGCACCAATTTTAGTTAGAGTATGTTTACTTCCATCAATTGCGTCAGTTTTAGTGAGATTATATTTATTTTTTCAATTGCATCAATAAATCCTTTTAATTGTGACCCATTGTAAGTCTATAATATCTCAAAATGGGAACTGCTAGCAAGGCATGCCTGAAAAACACATTTTTCAGGAATGGCTACTACAGCTCTTGAAATCATCGCTTGGATCCCTTATATATGAGTATCTAAGTCCTGAATCAAATAGGATATCAGAAATAAATCTTTCTAGGTGGGTTATACAGGTCTCCTACACCTAGTTGTCTTGAGAAAGTGCCCAATGAAGGACTGCAACAATATATAAACACAATAATGGATATGCAGCATTAAATAAGCTCATATAATGTGTTGAAACACATATCCTTCAATCATACTACAACCATAACTTATATTCTTATTCATGATCCAAAATATGGGGAAAAACAACTATTTCATCCCTAAAAACATAATTTTCTAAGATTTACGTAAAATTAGGGGGAAATGACGGTGGGATCCTTTAGCTTAGGTCATGTGGGACTCACATACCAAATTTCAGCAAAAAACAATGACTCTAGCTAAGTTAAACAAGTCTCCCAGTCCCGATATAGCTCAGAAAAGCCCAATCCCCAAGACTTAACTCAACATAAAGTGACTGAAGCATATGCAACGTGATTTTATGAATGGTTTAGGTACAATATGGCATGAATATCAGATTTAATTTTATTACATCAATTATGGAAGGAAATAGATAAAAATCCTCTTTTACATGAAGAGAAAACATGAAGAAATCCTCAAGAATGAGGTACTACAACCATAGGAAATGACTAAACCAGCTGGACAATGTTTTATTATGGAGAAGCAGAAGCTATAGGTTAAAATTCAGATCTAGGAAATATCTTTGTACAAAATATTAGATCTATATCAGATCTGTACACTAGACTGTCTCTATTTTACATCCCCCTTGGGGTTTTCAGCAAAACATGAAGCACAAAGAGTAGATCTGAGATCTACTGCAGAAGATATGTAGAATGCTTCAGAAATTTTGGAGTAAATAAAGCAATGAATGAATCAGATCTGAAACATACATGGATTGGTTGTCCAATCCATGGATCACCACAGTGCAAGGAAGACTCCTTTACACCAGAGATCTCTCATCAAAAACGTTGCTCAAACACCCTGCAACTTCCCTCTTGTAGATAACGCAGTTATGGGAGAGGAACTGTGTTGTTAGCTTAAATACTAAGTAGGCCTGATGCCTTGATCTGAATTTGCGGCTCTAATGATCCAATACACTCTTCCAGGTGGTTAAAAGACACACTCACTGAGAAGAGGCACTAGATTTTCCTAGATATGAATAGATATATCCTCCACTGTTGTAGCTTACAAAGAAAAAAAAATCTTAAACAGGATCTGATTGCAGTTGGAAGAAGAAGCTTGGCCAAATGCCTGATAGTGGACAAAGAAATGCAAGACTCTTCAAGGAGGCCCCTCAAGGAAAGAGGTGGGATTCCCGACCAGGAACACCCAAGTGCTAAACAACAGTATTCTCAGCTAAACAACCAGAGAATGAGAAGTGTCTAAACAGACAAATCCTTCCAAGATAATATGTTCAACAACCCCTCTCACTCTGCTCTCCTATTTCATTTATAGGATGAAAGCCTTGCAAAACCCTAAGCCATCTCAAAGTTTTAGCTCCTTTCACATTTGAAACCTCCAACTAGATCTGCGTTGTTTATCTTGGTACATTGCATCTGGACAGCATCGTAGATTTGGTCCTGTTGACCCAGTCAATTATCACAATCCCCTTTCACACATGAAGGAGTTTCATTAAAGCAACCCAGATTTAGCCTTGTTCATATGGGCATTGATTTATTTTGTTGTTTTTAGGAGTTTAATTTGTCCTCCTTTACAATTTTATTCTTGAACAAGAAAATGAAAACAAAAGGAATAGTCATATTAGCTTGGGCTAATTAGGGATATTACAATCCTCCCCTCCAAATGTTGTTTGTCCTCAAGTAACTGATAAGGTGAGTGTTGCAACTCATCTCCTCCCCCATTGGTGTCATAAACAAAGGATAAGCTTCTCTCATAAGCTAAGTGATCACTAAACCATCCATCCATGACTTGTCCCAACAATTTCCTCATGAGATGCAAATAGCTCATCCCATAAGGAAACAATGAATCACATGAAACAACCATGGTTTTCCCAATTCCATCCCTGAAATACAAAACATTAAGTACAGGGAGTGTAGTAATACCATAGGGCACATGCATGCCCTCCTTCCTCCATTCATCCCCATGAAAAGTACAAGCACATCATCAATATAGGCGATCAAGACAATGTACAAGTAAATATAAATATATGTACATGGAGGTGGATCATAGTCCCACATGTGGAACTAGCATAGAGCATCCCCTCCCTACATCAAACCAAGATGTGGTAAGTGGTTTTCCCACCACTTACTTGTTTCCCAAGTCATCTCACTATTGTAGAAAATGTGAGATATATTTGGTGCCTTTGGGAAGTACCCATCATGAAAATAAATCTCCCTTTGCACATCAAGGGAGTGGCCAAATTCAGCACTCTTAGTTTGCCAACAATTTCCATGACATTTACATGATACATTTCTCCTTTTAGGAGTCATGGCCTACATACAAATGGTAAAAGAACATGTACAAACAGAAAAATAAACTTGCTTTACATGAACATATTCTTTACCATGAAAATTACTCATACACATGGAGTTGTGCATGGACATTTCTCCTCTTTCAAAAGAAGGAAGAGATGGATGAAATGACCCTTGCATAGAGTCTCTTGGCTACCCCAACTCCACATACCTCATTTCTTTGACTTGATCCTTGTTAAAGACTCCACCAACAATGTTGCTGCAATTTGGAAATTCCTCCCAAAATGGAAGTACTTCCTGATCATCAAAGGCCAAGGAGTAGCCCCTTTTCACCATGATAGTTCCATCTCCTACTCCTGCAACATCATCCAACATGTGAGAGAAAATATGCCCTTGCTCTCTCAAGTACAACCCTAGTGTTACACAGTAATTTGTCATCGTCCTTACCATTCCCCATCCCGCACAATGGAGGACCCACGTTACATGCCTCCTCCATCATGTCATGCCCGAGCATCAATTTTTTTCCTACGAACAGGCAATTTTCCCCTTGAGACATCTCACTGCAAAAGTGCTGAAAAACAACCCGCTGGCATTAGCGCGAACGATGGGTTCGACACTCGCCAATGGAGGAGTACTGCAAAAGAGGTCGCGCCATGGCTGGCTTTCTTGTCCATAAACGTGGTCATGGGCTTAATTTGAAAATTGTTTTTAAATAAAGATGGCGGAAGTTGAGTTCCAACAAACTCACAAACCATTGACTATCTTGAGTTGGGAGGTTTGGCTGCGGGAGTTCTATGGAAGGGAAGTGGTTTTGCCACCTCCCATGGAACCTTCCTTGTTGATAGGGCCAATCCCATAATAATAGGGATCCCCACTCCTCCTTCCCCATCTATAAAAGCTTGCTCAGATCAATGGCAAGCTAGTCTTGAAGTGCCTAAGCTCTGAATCTCCATATTCCCAAGAGCCTTTGTGTTGTAAAGCACCCTCTCTTTCCCTTAAGGCTGACTCAAGTAAGGAGACCATTGTCACGAGACTCTGGAGAGGTTTTCCCTTTCCTTGGAAAGCTTTGCGAGACGTGGACTACTGGAGACCCGTCCGAAGGAGACTGCGACGTCAGAACTTGGTTGTAATCTTTCTTCGCTGGTTATTTAATAGATGATTATGATTATGGTTCCACTCCGTTTTCCATCATGTTAATGCGAGTAATGTCCTTTCTGACTGACATTTAGTTACGTATGCTGGTTTCTATGCTTGTATCTGTTTGTTTCTTCCATGTGCAGGTGTTCATCCGCGGAGATCGTGGAGGGATTGTGATCTGCCAAGCTTGAGGAACGGGGACGCTTCTTCTTCAGATCCTAGCGTTGGAATCCAGGTAGGCTCTTATCTCCAGCCTTTTCATTCGTAATTAGGAACCTGCGTCATGACGTTGTTTGTTTGTTGCTAGACCCCTGCTGGGCTAGTAGGGATCGCCTCTGTCCGCAGAGGGGATTTACCTCCTCAACAAATTGATGACTCTGCTGGGGAGCCAGCTTGTTGTTTGATTTGTAAACTTTAGACGGAGCCTGAAGTACAGCCAGATAGCCTTCGAAACGCTTCTGCCTTGCATTAGCGGAGTAGATCAACGCTACTTCAGTCAATCTCCGGTTTGGTTTACAGACTGAACGAATTGGAGTCTTTTTCTTGCCTTGCCATTTGTATCTTGCTTTTCCTTGCTTGATGAACCTTCTGGGTTGGATTTTTTGTGTGTCTTTGCTTCTTGGATTGCTTAGCTTGCATTGATCTGTTTCTGGAGTAGCTTATTTTTAATTTTTTACTGAGAAACTCGACTGGCGCGGTTTTTAACCCGACAGTCGCACCACTTGGCGCATGTTGCCTCTGTACAACCCGCACCAATCGCCTTCTGGCGCCAGTTTCACTCTTACAGTCGCGCCACCCCTGTAAGTTTTTGAGTTTTCTCATTTTTTAGCTCTCTGGATTTGATCAGTGTTTTTCTTCTTGATTTTCCGACTGCCTGAGTGTGTTGGAGTCCTGTTTGGCTGGAAATTCACCTCTGTCCTTTGGTTGTTTGCTTCTATCTACCGATTTCACGTTTTAAGCCCTAGGTCATCTAGTGGCTTAGTGTATCGAGCCCTCCTTGGGAGTTTTGGTGTTTGGATTGTCCTTTCAACTACCTGATTGATTCTCCACATTCTCTAAGTAGTTTTTCATTGTTTCATTACGATTTTTGGGTGATTGTTCATTTCTTCATTCGAAACTCGTTTGGTCTTGCTTTGGACCTAGATCACACGGTCCATTGGAAGCTTTTGAGTCTTTTCTTCGCTTTGCGAGACTTTGGTCAATTTGGGGATCTGATTGCTTGTGTTGTTGAGTGGAATGTGTTTGTTTCGCTCTCTTGAATATCATTTCTCAAGTTTCTCCATTTGTTTTCAAGTTTGTTTAGTGCATATTAGCCATTAAACATTGAAAATCAAAAAAAAAAAAAATCTCTTTTTCTTTTGTTAATTAGTGCAAATTGTGATCTTTTCCATATCACTAGTGATTAGTGTTTTGAATGAAAAGTTGTCAATTGCGTTAGTTGCATTAGAGATCTCATTGTTTGGTTTCCGTTCGTTTCGTTTGTGTAAAAGCTCTCAACTCTTCTCTAATTAGTTTTCATCGAACGAAATGTTGCATTGTGGCATATAGCTTTGCATTTAGGAGACACTACATACGATAGGGCCTAGAAATTGAAACTTAATTGAAGATCAACTGTAAAATTTATTCAATTAACCTAAGGCGGCATTGGAACTTAACGAAACATATTTAGAAGGTCTAGGCTAGAGACGTGTTCCGGCGTCGTTAAACCTAGCAGCTGTCGTTCGCCTGTTGGCTTTAGACAACACTAGTACGGACTTGCGCTCCCCGTACCGTCGCGTATATAAAGGGAGACCCCTCTAGGTTTTCAATCCTTTATCCACAGGAAGCCGAGTCTGCCGCCCTATACCCGTGATACACCGAACACAGCATTCGGGGAGATTGCCTGCACATACGGAAAGTCCTTGGTCGATTTCTGTTTCATTATTGAAACCAAGGTGTATATTGCAGTTCACGAATATTTGGTACACCCTTTGTGCCTAGTTTTTCCTGAGCAGTCATTTGGTCTTTTCTGACTCCCTAAACTTGAAAAGACCGTCAAGCGCTTGTCCTTTCACGCTCGTGTCAACTCTGAAAGAGATAGAGTCATCTTTTATCGTTTCTCGACTCTTAAAACATGAAACGATAGAATTTCTTACTTTCCAATGTGGTAAAATTAATCGCCCACGATTACACACCCGTTTAGACATTGCTTGTTGACCGTTTGATCGTGTGTCTTAACTCATTTTCAGCCCGTGTGTGGTTTTGAGTTTGATGGAAACTTTTTCAGAGTTCACCAACCAAGGAATCCCCTCAGAAGGGAATCCTGGTCATTTTCCTCCTTTTGGAAATGTTGGTGCTCCTTACATGGCGACATTGTCCCTTCCTGGTTTAACTGTTGGGTTGCCTGTTTGGTTGTTCTCAACCTCTGTTGTCCCGAATGTCTCCACTACTGTTCAATCAGTTCCTCCACCTGAACAACCTCATGTTGATTCCAAGGTGGACCTCTCCCCTTCTTCGCCTGTTTCTGCGTCCTCCTCTTCTACTTCGCCTGGTGAAAGTCTGGATTCAAGTAACCGGGTGGCTAAGAAGAAGAAGAAGAAGACAAAGAAGAAGAAGCCTGATAAGCGAGAGGCTAAATGTACGGATACTGCCTCCGAGATGTCTCCTCTTGATAGTCCTTCCAACCCTCCTCGGAAAGTCAAGTTCCCGTGCATGTTGTGCACGGGAGACCATCTTCTTCGAGACTGCCCTGGCATTCCCAAGGTGCTCGAAGTATGGTCCAACGGCTGCCCACCGTTGTCTTTGGCTTCCGGGAATCAAGTTGGGGGCACGTCTTCAGCTGCTGTTGATAAGAACTCTAAGAAGCAGGGTAAGATCACCAATCCCTGTAAGTTGTGTGAAGAGCACCATGCCATTCACCTTTGTCCTTATATGGATGAAGCCAAGAAAATCTTGGACAACCCAGTCGGTTCTACACCACGCCTTCCACCTGGTTACAATCGGCTTTCTTTGAGTCCTCCGCCAGCTGATCCTACGATTGGTCAAGAGTCATCCTTGGTCGATCCCACTCCCCCAGAAATTCAAATTCACGAATCCGTCCTTGACCAACCATTGGTCGTAGGATCGGTTGAACTGGCCCCGTCCGCAGTGCACCAGGTATTTTCTGTCGAGAGTGGATCTCACACCCCTCATGTCCTTCTGATTTCTTCAGATTCTTCAGACTTGGAGAAAGATTCTCCTGTCCCTGTGCTTCAAGAAGCCCCTCCTCCGCCTCCCATAATGGAGGCTCCAGAGGATATCCCTCCCGCCTTCCAGATGGAGGTCATGGAGGATGCTTCTTCTACCGTAACATCAGGGGAAGACCTTCGCTTGTCGATGGTAGCCCCTCCGAGTAGTTTGGTCGCTTCCTTTGACTGGAATCGATTTGCAGGATTTTGCCTCCCGTCTTATGTGCCTTTCGAGATCACAGTACAGGCTCTTGGTCTGGTTGTACCCAGCACCATTATAGACGAAGGTGCCTCTGTTAGTATTCTGTCTTCAACTACCTGGCAAGCTTTCGGTTCACCGCCGCTTGCACCTGTTATGCAGAATCTGCTCACTTTTAATAGAAGGACGAGCCAACCATTGGGGATCCTTCCAAGGTTACCTGTTACTTTGGGAGGCAAAACCGTCCATATGGACGTGATGGTCGTTCCAGGCCCCTTGGATTTCAATATGCTTTTGGGGCGCGATTACACCTATGCAATGGGAGCGCTCGTCTCCTCCCTCTTTCGTGTGGCTTGTTTTCCACATGAAGGAAGGATCGTGACCATTGATCAGCTGTCATTCTTTGGCCCTAATGTGGCAACTGGTCCGCCATCACCCCCTCCTGGTTTTTATTCACCGGTTGTCTCTGCCCCACCGCAGATCAACTATGTGGCTACTTACCCCGTGCCTGTGCTCAGTGATGATGCCGTTGTGCATAGGGTGCTGGGGGCATTGGGTCCCGACTTCCAGGATGTTTTCCTTCTATCAGGAGTGGAACTCTTGGAAGCACCGCCTTCTGGTTCATTTTGATGTAAGTCGGTTAGAGCACGGTTTCCTCCCTGGGTCAAGCTCTTTAAAAAATGAAACAAGGTTGTCAGAGCAGCGTTCCTTGTCTTGAGTCAAGCTCCTTAAACCATGAAACAAGGCGTTTTGAGGATAGTTCTTTCAAGTGTGTCAATCTCGTTAAAATAATGAAACACAAGCATGTTCAATTCAACTTTTTGTTTTGAACCTTCACTCCATTTTCAATGGACTGAAGCTTGGGGGGCATGCACCTCGAATTGAGACATCATGCTTGGGGGGCATGCCCGTCTTCCTCATTTCAAGCATAGTTTGCATATGTGTGTGTTCATGTGTGCTTTTAAGCTTGCGTAAAAATGAAATGTGTGACTAGATACATTGTGTGAATACATTTCGCATTGGGTCGTTTGTTATGTAACTGATACATTAGATTACATCTGTATTAGACATTTGCATGACATATAGAAAACATCATCACATGTAAAGAAAGATCCATCCAAAATAGTCATATGTATGTATATATATATGTGTGTCGAAATGTTTGCACAGTGTGCATCATAAAACTCAAAAAATATACATAATCGTCTTAGTACATCCTGAGACACTGTGTCTCTCAAAAAATAGGTGTGGCATAAACCCTAAGGACTAATCCGCATGGTGCTCATGATAGCACGTCACTGCACGCACTAAGCGCCTCAGGATTCGGTGGATCCGGTTCGGAACTCCCATCGTGTGGCGCTGGTATGCCATCGGTACGTCTGATAGTCGGGCATAGTCTGGGATCCCATGGGCAATCCCCTCGAGGTTCTGGATCAGTTCCTCTCCTCCGGTGCCTTCCCCCTGGATCTCAGGGGCAAGTTGTGTCCTCCGAGAGATAGGAAACATCTCGGCTGGTCTCTCAGGTCCTACATCTGCATGCATATATAATTGTGTTAAGACGAATGTGTATTAACAAAAAAAACATATAAACATAAAATAAAAAATGTGAGGTCTTACCCAGCTCCTCGTCCCAGTCATCTCCTTCTGGTAGTGGGAGATCTGGGTCCCCGGTAAAGTCAGTTCCAGAATAGGGCCAATCTTCCACGACGATCAGCTGGCGCCGTAACCACCTAAAGAACTCTGGCCTCTAGGACATCTGCTGGCCACCTCCAGATCTGGGCATCAGTGCTGCCCAGCGAGCCATTCGTGGCTCTCATGGTATCGGACTCGCCACTGCGGCCCCTTGGCCCTGGAAGATTGGTATGCATTCCAAAATGAACGATACCAAGATGGAACCATAACCGAACTGTTTCAGTTTCCCCTGTTTGCACCTTGTGAGCTGCCTTTTCATGTTGATAGTTACTGCTTCTGCCCAGTTGAACAGTAAGGGACCCATGCATTCTGAGGCCAGCAGGAGTTGAGTCTTCGTGGCCTCGTGCGGGGCCTGCGACCCAGCAGCCCGCATAATGGTATGGAGAACTACTCTCAGTGCTAGGTCAGGGATGGTGTGGATATCCACCTTCTTGCTTCCTGATCCTGTTTGTGCCCCTCGGCACACCCGTGCCATTACCTGTTCCATCTTCTCCCCGGATGGTCTGCTTCCAGTGAATACAGGGATTCGACCTCTGTGGGACAATCCGGTAATGAAATAAACATCAGCGACCTCCAACTCTAACACCTGGTCTCGTAGCCTGAACACTTGTTCGTTTTCATCCCAGATGCTGATTAGATATTGGAGGAGCTCGGGCTGAGCTCGTAAACATGGCGTGAGGAAGAACTTCTTCAATCCACAGTTCCTAAGTGCGTTCATGCAAGCTTGGCTTTGCATGGCCTGTTCATCCTCGTCTCCGTGCTCTCGTTCCTTCCATTCGATTGCCATTTTGAGTGATTATCTGCATTCACATGGTCAAAAACCCCTGATTAGATCTTTGGTGAGCTTCAAATTTCAAGAAATTTGGTTTAAAAACCGGAATTTTAGGCGGAAATTTAGGTTCGGCCGTTGGCGCGGCTGTTTTGCTAACAGTCGCACCATGTGGCATGAGCCCTTTACTAAAAAGAGCTCATTGGCGCGGGTCCGTGCCCGATACCCGCGCCAATGGGCACGGCCCTAAAATTTTAAAAATGCCCATTAAGACTGATTTTTAAGGGAAAATCATTAAAAAATGAATGAAAATGTAGAGCAAGGGAGCGCCTTTTACCTGTGACAGACGAGAAGCTGAATGGTTGCTTGGATTGGTCGCAATCGTCGACGGAAGTTTCTGCTCCAAATGGACCACTGTTGTTTTCTACCAAGGTAAATAGTAAAAGTAATTTTATTTTTACCAATTAGACATATTTATAACTTTTTCGACATTAAATGAGTTTTAAGAGTTATTTTTATCAAATATTTGCATATATTATGTCGAAAATGGGTTTTACGCTTGCTTGGTATGTGCAGCAGCAGGTTTTGCGACTCAAAAAGATGGACACGAGTTGTATTTTATACTTTTTCGGACTCGGTAAATACACGAAAAAGTCACTTTGGAGTCATCTTTCAGCTCTTTTCTGACTCTCTAAATATGAAAAGATCGCCGAGGCCCTTGTCGTTTCGATCTCGTTAAAATGGACACGAATCGACATTCACCCGGTATAAGTTTAACCCTTTTTCGGGCTGGGATGGATTGATTACGAAAAAGGAATACCCTAGCCTATCGCGACTAGGAGGTTTTCCTGGATATTGTTTTCTACCTTTTCGGATCTGGGGAACTATTTACGAAAAGGGACCTATGGAGTTTTCTTTTCCGTTGTCTTTTCAAACTCTCTAAACATGAAAAGACGCCGAGTTCTTCCTTTGTCAGACTCGTTAAACCCTGATGACATCGGATCTAGTCGAAATGACGTTCTCCGAGTTTCTCCTTCCTGGGACTCGTTAAATGCACCAGGATGGATTCGCCCGAAAGGCGGACTTATATCACAAGCATATGCTATCCCCTTCAACCTTGTTATTAAAAATAATTGGGGTACTCGCCAGAAATGGTGGGGGAAAATGGAACCATCGTCGTTGTCATCGGCAGTATGTCGCTCTTGAACATGGCACTTGTCTGCATCCGTGTCGGGTTGGGGACATCTCATCTCGTTGCTTCACTTTGCCTCCATGGTTTTGGGTAATCTCTTTTGACCTCTCATCTGTTCACTGCCTCGTCACCATGACCGCTGATCTGTTGATGTCAAATACTGCCAAGTCCACTGTCGTGCCGTTCATGTGTTCAAGAGAAGTTGGCCTCTGCAAATATCAACCTTCCTCTGTTTCTCATACGATCCTGATTCACAACAAACATCATGTTCCTCTATCTCGTGTCGATGATGTGGGAATCATTATGGCCCACCATCGATCAAGGTCACTTCCTGTCGACATCAACTCATTATCCAGGAAGTTGGTCTAGAGACTCCTTATGGTACCTTGGAGCCTGCATGCCTCAATGGCAGGTTCATCGCATTCGACGAGAGGTTTACATCATTGGCCTCCGATCGAGTGATTCTGCGGGTGTTCGACGTCAGCTCATTTATTCGCACGCCGTAGATTGTACCTGTAGTACCTTGAGAACCATTGTCATTATTGGTGGTTTCTCTCGCGTCGGTTAACAGCTTTCATCATTGGCTGGTAATCCGACGATGTTCTTGCATGTTCGACTTCAGCTCACATATTCACATGCTTGAACTTGTACTCTGTTGGGTTGAGATGGAGCGCAAGACCCTGGATTGTGTCTATTGTAATCCAGGCTGCGATTGTGGATTATTATCGTTATGTACATGACTCATTGATTGGATGGCTGCGACCATACCTGAGTCTATTTGTTTGATCTTAGTTGGATGGTTGCGCCCATACCCTGGATCCGGATTATAGCATACTCTTTTTCGGATGGCTGCGTCCATACCACTTATACATCATGTACTTGAGATATCAGTTGTATCTTTCTGCGCAGGTTTTTCGACGGCGGGCTTTCAGTTGGACATGTTCTCGTAAAGCATTTCACCCCTCTCCCTCTCGGGCCTCATACTTTAGGGGGCATCTGTTACACAGTAATTTGTCACCGTCCTTACCATTCCCCATTCTGTGACCTGTGAACATTGTCATGCCTTGGAAACATCATCAATGCATCCCTCTGAACATGAGCTTGATTTTCCCTTGAGACATCTCCTTGCAAAAGTCATGAAAAACAGCCCTTTTGGCATTGGCGCGGGCAGTCAGTTCAGCACTCGCGCCAATGGAGAAATTACTGCAAAGGGGTCGCGCCACTTGGCGCTCTGTCATAGAGCCGTAGTCGCGCCACCCAATTTGGGAGTTGTTTTTTAAATAAAGATGGCGGAAGTTGAGTTCCAACAAATTCACAAACCATCACCTATCTTGAGTTGGGAGGTTGGCTGCGGGAGTTCTATGGAGGGAAGTAGTTTTGCCACCTCCCATGGAACCTTCCTTGTTGATAGGGCCAATCCCATAATAATAGGGATCCCAACTCCTCCTTCTCCATCTATAAAAGCTTGCTCAAATCAATGGCAAGCTAGTCTTGAAGTGCCTAAGCTCTGAATCTCCATATTCCCAAGAGCCTTTGTGTTGTAAAGCACCCTCTCTTTCCCTTAAGGCTGACTCAAGTAAGGAGACCATTGTCACGAGACTCTGGAGAGGTTTTTCCTTTCCTTGGCAAGCTTTGCGAGACGTGGACGACTGGAAACCCGTCCGAAGGAGACCGCGACGTCAGAACTTGGTTGTAATCTTTCTTCGCTGGTTATTTAATAGATGATTATGATTATGGTTCCACTCAGTTTTCCATCATGTTAATGCGAGTAATGTCCTTTCTGACTGATGTTTAGTTACGTATGCTGGTTTCTATGCTTGTATACATTGGTTTTTGCTTCTGTATGCCGAGGTGTTCATCCGCGGAGATCGTGGAGGGATTGTGATCTGCCAAGCTTGAGGAACGGGGACGCTTCTTCTTCAGATCCTAGCGTTGGAATCCAGGTAGGCTCATATCTCCAGCCTTTTCATCTGTAATTAGGAACCTGCGTCATGACATTGTTTGTTTGTTGCTAGACCCCTGCTGGGCTAGTAGGGATCGCCTCTGTCTGCAGAGGGGATTTACCTCCTCAACACCTAGCAACACAAGTGTTTGTTGCCTCCTCATGCTCTCATCATACAAGTCATGTGATGAAGGCATAATGAATGATATGAATGTCACATCAACACCATGCATCCATACTCTTTGATGCTCAATGATGCCAACATCCTGCCACATCTCCTCCATCCCCATACCCTTAAAAAGAGTGTATGCCAAGTGATGGCCAAATTCCTTTAAGAGTAACCAGTGCAACCAAGCCTCCTGCTGCCCAGTATCATAATTCTACAAGTAGCTCACCAGCTTCTTGCTCTCCATCCACATCCACTCCATCTTGTTACTCCTCCCATGAGGGCTACCATCATCCCAAATCATATTTCTGCAATTCATGGTATTTTGAAATGGAATCTTCTCAAGGATCAATTTGATCCCATAAGGACCCAAATAGGTGGTAGGCAAAAACCTCCCATCATGATGTGTATGGCTCAAGAAGTGTCCAACACAATCATGAGAGACATTATCCATCTGAAGATGTCCTCCATCTTCTATCTTCTCCTCCTTAAATACATGATGATCCAAGTGTGAGAAGGGAAAAACCTCCTCAAACTATTGAAGAACCTTTCACTCCATGATGTGTTGAAGTGCGCCTCCAATGAAATCTCTCCATGAGATCTCCTTCTCATCAATGGCCTTCCAAAACCAATAAGGCTCTAGATCTTTTGTAGGTAGAAGTTTCTCTTTGAGATGGGGAGTTCTCATTGAAAAAGGGTCATCTAGAAAGGAGAAAGGATTTCTCACTTCAAGATGTCCACCATCTACCACTTATTCCTCCATTGCTTCATGAATGAAGCTGCCATTTGAATGCTCCCATGAGGAATGGATCATCTTTTCTTTATTGCTACTCTTGGACAATGCAGTGCAACTCTGCTGCTCTAAATTAGAAGTAAGTGATGATTCTGGGTCATGCAATAGCAGGTTTCCACAACCCTCAAAAAGGTTTGCTGCAATAATAGAAGGTGGAAACTCAATCATACCTTGATAAGCTTCAGGAACATCTTGTATGGCTGCAAGAGTTCCTTCTTCTACAATGTTGACTCCCTCAACTGCAGGTGTTGAAGGTTGTTCCTCCAAGGTTGTCATACTACTGGTACAAATCTCCTCAAGAGATAGTGATGACTTCTCTTCCTCAAATCTCTTGATCACATTTTGAGTGAAATCTGCAAAAAAGGATACTTTTGCATGTCTCACATGGCAGAACCACCAATTGCTTGCTTCACCCTTCAGGTGCAGCACTGAAATCTCCACTGCTTCTCTCTTTACCACTGGATGTAGTAGGAAGAATGCACTAAGTCTTCTTGCCCAAGATTTGGCTGCAGATGTCTCTGTTACACCATTTTTTGGTCATATAACCTTTCATCATTAGATGGACCCAAGTACACCATGTAAGACCAGTTTTACCCCTAGTAAAACTGCTTTCACTATGTTAATTAGGAAGCCCCAAAAGGAATAATTAATTAAACCATAATTTAATTATTATTCCCAGTCATGTTTAACCCAAAAACAAAGAAATTAATGAGATACACCCATAGTTATCTTATTATTTTCTGGGAATAATTATTTAAATAATATTCCTTGTTAAATATGACCAAATCAACCACTATTAATTAAATAAATCATTATTTATTTGATTATATCCCAACCACTTCCTTAAGAGGATAAATAAATCATTTATTTATTTATTCCTTACTAATCAAGGGATTTGACCCAAGTCAAACACCCTTTCCCTCCAACAAATAATAATAAAATATTCCATAGAGGTGGATCTAGATTTGATTAACATTATTTTAATCATGCACCAAGATCTAGAATGACCCAATATTTTGTTATAAATAGGAGGGCTTTCCCCTTCATTCTTCACCTTTTGTTGCATAGAAGATCACTCTGGATCTATACACTTGGTCTCATTTCTACCATTTTTCTCCCATTGAGCTCTACCTTCTACATTGGGTTTTCTACATCTACAAGAGAGAGAAAGCTTAGATCTGAAGTGCTGAGGACTACAAAGAACCCATCCCATTGAGGAGATCTCGATACACCTTCTTGTTTCCTCCCAGGTGCCCTGTAATATAAAAATTCATTCAAAAATCGTGTTCTTGTCTTGTCTGTTGGATGCATGGAGCAAACTCTTTACTTTACTGCTTAATGTCTTTCCATTTATAGATCCGTTTGTTGCAGCACTTTAACTACTAATTGCAGATCTGAAGATGTTTTGCAGCCATTATTGTTGTTAGGGCTATTAGTTATGCGTAGCTAAAGTGGTTCTTTTTCGTACGCTTCGACAAAGAATTCATACTAACAAATGGCGACTCCACACTGGTTTTAAATTACGACCGCTGTCGTTTTTCATATTCCTGCATATCCAGCTACTTCAGGCCCTAGGGCTTCTTTTTTAGCTGCTTAGTTTTTCTCTTTTCATGTCATTTTTCACACATAAAACCCTAAAAACCTAAAATTTCTAACTTCCGTGTGTTTCTGGCCCTATTGCGCAGGTAAGCGACACCAGCCGCACCTGAGACGGCAATTTTTCAGAAAATCTGCCGCCGAAACAGCCGGAACGGGGGGGTCGCACCTTTGGCCCAAAACCTGCGACCTGGACGCACTTTTTAGCCTGTAACCTGCGACCTCAACCAAAATCAGGTCAGAACCTGCGACCTGCCTTTTTTTCCAGCATTTTTTCCACTGGCTCCGTCGCAGCCTCTCGCCAGGGTTTTCCACCCTCTGCCTCGTTTATCCGCTCACCAAGATCTGATCTGTTTTTACTCATCTAAGTGGGAACCCAGCCCCTTAGGGCTTTAGTACCCTCCACTTTTGTGGAAGAGTTTCAGCTGTTTCAGCCGTCGGTTTCAGAGCTTCAGCCCCCTCTTTTTCCAGATCTGTTACCTCACTTTCAGATCCATTGAAATCAGCCTCTTTTCCTTTCAAATCACCTCTTGTCGTTTTGTTTGGACCTCTTCTAAAGGCCTCTGCCTTGCCCCCCCCGGTTTTTTGCTGATTTCCCTTTTTCCAGCCACCTTGCCTCTGCCTCTTGGCTGTGATCTGCACCCCTTATCTGCAGCTTTATCCTCCAGATCCCTGTCCCCTTTGACCCTAGATCTGTTGCCCCCCCCGGTTTTTTGCTGATTTCTCTTTTTACAGCTACCTTGCCTCTGTCTCTTGGCTGTGATCTGCACCCCTTGTCTGCAGCTTTATCCTCCAGATCTCTGTCCCCTTTGACCCTAGATCTGTTGAGCTTCCTTTGTGTGTGTTTCCTTAGTTTTTCCCTTTCTTTTCAGCATAGTTGTGAGAGAACCACCTTCTTGGGTTAGATAGATGCATACGTAGCTGTTATTTCTCTGTTATTTTAGCATTTTATTCTGTTCTCTGTAGGTTTATTTTCAGCTGCGCAGCACACTTTTTCTTGCTCTCAACAACGGAAAGGGTTTAAAAATTACGTCTAACACATACCTTACTGTGACCCTAAGTGAAGCGCACAGTGTGCTGAGCAAGAGCTCTGTCACGTTGTCAACACCTTTTACGCCTTGGTCATGTTGGTCCATACATGTTGCCCACTGTCGGTTTCCTTCTTCCTGTCATCATTGCGCCCCCAAGGCGCCTTTCCCGGAGACTTCTTGGCCTTCATCCCCAGTTCCCGGTTGATCGACCTGCTCCGCACCGTCGTCGTCGAGCCAGTCCACCTTCGAGTCCGCACTCCGACTCCTCTCCTGATTCCTCAGGTCCCCCTTCTCCTCCCGGTTCTCCCCCTTTTACTTTCACCATGTCTGGATCAGGGCCTAATGCTAGCGGCCCCAATACCGGCCCTACTTCTAGCGGAACCGTCACAACCACTACTCCGGCCACCCCTGTGCTGCCGTACATTTCAGGCCTCAGCCTCCCCGATATCCATCAGTTGATTAACGACCCCATTCACCACAATGCTACCTGGCCCACTATGCCCACCAAGTTACCCTCTGATATCCCTAAGTTCGAGGGCCTTAATGGCGAAGACCCAACCAATCACGTCCGGTCTTTCCACATGTGGTGTTCCTCAAACTCCATTACCGATGACTCCATCCGTCTTCGTTTGTTCCAACGCACGCTTACCGGCGAAGCTTCTAAATGGTATGTCGAACAGGCCACTTCCTCCCATACCACGTTCGAGACTCTTGCCCAAGCCTTCTTGTCGTACTTCCAGCTCCCTCTCCGATACGACACTGGTACGGAGCTCTTGACTTTATTTAAGCAATCCTCTTCCACACGCCTTTCTGCCCATGTTCAGGAATGGCGACGAAGACGGAGCTTATGTCGAGCCCCTCCCTTTGAAGATCGGGTTTACATGGATTGGTTCCTTCGCACCCTCCCGTCTCCCATCGGCAAAGATGTCGCCTCTCACTTTCCTCAATCTGAAGAAGCCGCCCTCCAAATAGCTTTAAAATATGACCTGATCTACGCTCAATCGGGTTATGTTTATACCGTTCTGCCTGACATCCCCAGGCCCGGTGGCGCTAACGCCCCGGGGGCATCTCATTCCGCCAACGGTATTGTTGGATCTCTTTCCCACCCATCTGCTCACCCTCCTATGAGCCATGGTCTCCCTCAGGGAGGGGCCAGCACCTCAAGCAATCTTCCCCCTCCCGGCAACATGTATCCAGGATACGGCATACCTCCTCCTTTTGCCCAACCTCCTGCTTACCTCAATGTCGCCCAACCCAACCCTTACTTTTATCCACAGCCTGGTGCGCCAGCTCCTCCAGCATATGCGCTTTCGCCTCCCTTGCCTCCTCACAACCTGCAACAGCACTTACAACCCCCTCCAGGGCAAGTATTTGCACAGCAGGGTGCGATTAATCCCCCTTCTTCTCAAAGAAGGCGGAGAGGCAACCAGAACCCATCTGCCCCCGGTAACCGAGGACCCAATTCTGGTATGGACCCTAACACTAGCAACCAGCCTCAGGGCATTCCGCCCAGGCCGGACAAGCCGCTTCGCACAAACAAGCCCTGTTCGTGTTGCGGTGTTTACGGTCACTACACTCACGATTGCCCTCTCTTACCCCAGATGCGACAGATGTGGGAGTCTCAAGCCACATTGCGCGGACAACACGCCTCCTCTCACGCTCCTCCTAATGTGGCCACTACCCAGCCAGCTGTGTTCACTGATCCTTTCCCTCAACAGGGATTCGTGGCTACCCAACCCCCCGACAGCCATGCAGCCACACCCTCGTCCATTTCTGGTTCCTCTGACTACCAGATCCTTATGATGCGCTCCGATCCGTCCCCTTCCGTCGACCTTCACCTTCAAACTCGGTCTCGCCGGTACCCCAAGCCTCCTGCTCAGTCTGCTCCCGAGCCTCCATCTTCAGGTTCTACAGAGCCTCTTTCGACACCCAGTGGCCCCTTACACATCCCTCAACCCAAAGTTGGGGTTCACCCAAAGATTCCAAAGGGTCCATTACGCCGAAATGCTGCTTCTGGTCGAGCTGCAATCATACGATGTAGTGGTGATTTGGCATTTTGGCACAATCCTATTTGCCATTTCCATGGAACTCCTCAGTGCCTCAAAGGAAGGCTCTACTATCTGCCATGGGCGTTGTTGATCCTGCTGATGACCAAATGATTGTTTTCGACGCCACTCAATCGGACCACCCTCCTCTTCCTCCTTCCGTTGCTTTCCAAATCCCAGTCAAAATCCGGAACGCCACTGTATCCCGGTGTATAATTGATGAGGGGGCATCCACCTGTGTGATGTCCGCTTCGGTTTGGAAGCAACTTGGATCCCCTGAGCTGGCCCCTTCCACGATCACCCTTCGAGCGTGGGACGGTCATGCCTCCCAGCCTATTGGCCTGTTTCGTAACTGTCCCATCACCCTCGCCGGTAAGACTGTTTGCGTTGATTTCGAAGTCATTGACGCCCCTCTAGACTACAACATTCTATTGGGCGAAGCTACACCTATGCCATGTCTGCTGTCCCATCCGCGGTCTTCCGCAAGATGTCTTTTCCACATAACGAGAAGATAGTCACCATTGACCAGCTATCGTATCATGAGCCGTCGTCTCAGTCCTCCTCCGAGACGACCATCTCTTCTGTAGCCAACAAGCAAACCGTCGATTCCTTGACCAGTGTCTCCCCCGGCATTTATAAAGATTCCACCTTGCTTGGTACTTTTCCTCACCTTCCCCCCCCTCTTATTACGGATCCCAGCTTGTCGAATATTTGCATGATGCAATCGTCTCAGGCTGCCCATAAACGGCCTGCCTCGGCTAGCCCGCACCCTCCCCCCCGCCCTCCGCAACCCGCTCCTAGCCATTCATCTCCGCCAGCCGGACCTCCTCCTTCCGGCCCTCCCCCTACAGCTGGTATCCCCGAACCTCTTTATCCTCCAGGCTCGGTCCCCCCCGGCCTTAACCATCTTGGAGCCGTACCTCCTGGTCACTACCCTGCTGGACAGATCCCCTTCTTGGCTCCCCCTCTCGGAGTATATTCTGTCCCCGTCATGGCCACCCTCTCTCTCCCTAACTTGACCTTGGGTATTCCGGTTTGGTACCTTGACCCCCCAGCCGCCACCCCCCCTGGTCACCCCAAACCTTACATGGCTTTGACACCGGTTCAAGCGATCCCCCTCGCTTCCTCCATAGCCACTGTGCCCCCAGCACCTCCACCGGACCCTTCTCCTGTTGTGCCGGCTCCCGAGAAGACAGGCAAAGCCCGAAGGGGGGCAACCCATAACGATCCAGCCCCCCCGACATCCCTTAACCCCCCACGACCACCAAAGCCCGCCATTCGATGCGCTTTGTGTGATGTCGTCGGTCATGCCACTCACATGTGTCCTGAATTGCCCCACCTCAAGCTTCTGGTCAACGAGACATTCCCCAACTCTGATCTCCCAGAAGTACATGTCACTATCCCCGACTCCCTCCCAAAACTCAAACACTTGCGCACAAACCACCCTTGTGCCTTGTGCGATTTTCACGGCCATTACACCCACCTCTGTCCTCGCCTTGACGAGTACCGTTCCTCCTTGGACTTGTACCGCCAGTTCAAGGCCGCTTCGATCGGACCAGAGGACATTCACATTCCGCCTCCCGCTTTTAAGCCAACGGAGCCCTCAGTCACCATTTTGTACCTGTCATCATCCATGAGACCATTGGGGAACGTTCCATCTGAATCCTCCCCTGTTGTTTCGCTTGACCTTCCTTCAGCGGTCATCTTGGGCTCAACATCGGTAGATCAGTTATCTACTTACTCTTCGGTCACCCATTGTGACGATGCGCATGTGAACCTCTCTTCTCATGATGATGATTCAGGCCACTTCACCATGTCAGGTGGTTCTTCTTCCACCAGTCACCCCATCTTCGATCACGATGACGACATTATGGAAGAAATTCCCACCCCTGACTTTATCTATTCCCCCTTACATCGAACCCATGCGTTGACACCACATCCACCTTGTGGCCATTACATCAAAACCCAATGTTTGGGTAAGGGGGCACCCACATTCGAGAGACCACGAGACGCCATTCTCCACCACTCTCCTCATGTATCTGGTCGTGTCGACTCTAGACCTAGTATTCTTCCACATTTAGAAGAACCTCTAGAGTCCCATATCACTTCAGATCACTCTCGGGGCGATACCCCTTATCGTTCCCTCATCTTACATCAGCAACCCAGTCTCTTAGACATTATTGTTGACCAACCTATAGCTTTTCTACGAGAGCATCAGTTCATTATCTCCAAATCCTCCTTTTGGGATAGTGACACCAGGTATGCCGATTCGGAAACTTAAAGTCCATTTGATCCCTATATGCAGTACCAAAAGAGATTGGTAACACTCCATTTCCTTTCTCAAACTGCATAACCATAACCAGAACAAATGGCACACCACATCATTAAAATGTGTTTAGATTCCCATTTTTCTAGATACATTTTGGCATGACCACACCATGCTTGGGGGCACCTCTGCCCCCCAACCATAACCCTCCTCACCTCGTTTTTGGAGAGGAGGTTGTCTTACCAATCGAGTGTGAAATTCCTTCTCTACAACTAGCCGTTGAACTTCTCCCTAACACCCCACCGCTAGAACAATGACTTATCATTCTTGAGCGTGCCTCCGAAGACCTCCGTGTTGCCTTGCAAGCCATGGAAGCGGCCAAAAAACGCACCAAAGCTCAGTATGACCGAAAAGTCCAACCTCGCACTTTTCGCGAAGGCGACCTTGTTCTAGTATATGACCAGGCCCATGATGTCCTAGGTCATGGGAAGTTTGACTCATTATGGCTAGGCCCTTACATCATTTGTAAGGATTTGTAAGGATAGCCAACATCTGTTTTTTCATTTTTCCTACTTCACCAAAATCCAACTCCCAGCCATAAAACAGCACCAAACCCCCCTCATCTCCCAGGTCGCAGTTTTCTGCCATTTTCTGGACCAGGTCGCACTTGTTGCCCTAATACCTGCGTCCTGGGTCGTAATTTTTGCCCCAAAAAGTGCGACCCGGCCATAGAGATGAAGGAGGGGCTGTTTCTGGGGGGTTTGGGCCCTCAACTGCAAATGTAATCCATCAAAATGCAAGAGCAAGGTTAGGCCTCTCGCCTCCAACTGACAGATCTCGAATCCAACGGTCGGTTTGTCCACTACGTTCGCCGCAAGATTTAGGGCCTTCTCTCCTCTCCACATTCACCACAGCAACAATAGCAAATGAATGATTTTGGAGGGAAAACCGCCTCATTAAAAGAGAACCCCTGTTTATTCTTTCGACTGCTGCGACCACACCGTAGCCCCGTTCGACGAACCGTCAGCACCGCTGGATAGATCTCACCAAGCTCTCAAATGGGTTTTACTTAGTTTTTGGTGATTTGATACTTCACCCGGACACATTTTTTCCACGAAGGGTCACTTCACCGCTCCTTAAAATCGAATTTCCTCACTTACGACACTTGTACTTGGGGCACCATATCACCCCCTTACTTGTCCATGTTCGTGTTGATTTTCGTCATGAGTGCCCAATTTGTACTCATGTTTCTATGACCCCCCATTGGGGCCTTTACTGTGTGGCAGCACTATACAGTCGCCCTTGTTTAGAGCATCCAAGTCGAGTCATCATTGCATTTCATGGAGTCTACCCTGCGTCCTTTTACACCCCACTATAGCCCTCCATCCTTCTTTGCTTGGTTCCTCTCTAGCATCCAAGTCGAGTCATCATTGCATTCATGGAGTCACCCTCGTCATGCCACACCCACCTGCTAGCCTCATGTTACATGGGCGCTACTCTCTTGTGTCACTTGCTATTATCAGCCTTCGGCCCTCATTGTCCACGCATTCACATGATGTTGTACTGGTGTTGCCCTTGTCATTTATGCCCTTTATGCTCCTAACATGAGGAAGTAGTAGTTCGTGCTCTCATCCATACATTTACTGTCATCATTAGTGTCGGTGCGTAGTCGCTCTGTTGTTGTCTCTGGTACCATGATTGAGGATCTCATCATTTCTCACCTCGGCGGACCTCTTTCTGTCGACATCGGCTGTTTGTTGAAGACAGGTGCAGAGGGCGGTGTACCTTGGTTCCGACTGCTTTTGTTGGTTTTCAGGATCTTGGAGGGGATCCTTATTCTCCCGGCTGATTGCTTCTCAATCTTCGGCGTGATGGGTCCATTATCTGGGGACAAATCTGGTGACCCGAGTTGATGATTCCCGGGCGTGTGTGAGATGTCTCAGCCCTCATGAGGAGGTGGCCCTGCAGGTAGCCCCCCACATGCCCGGATGACCTCTTCATTGCAGCCTTTGATGCCGCTCCAGATTTTGATGATGTTGGCCTTAGCCACTTGCGGCACCTCTATGATTTGCATGTGTGATGGTTTGTGACCTTGATTCAGGGGCATTGGGGATTATCTTTATCTATACTGTGCTGGATATGCTATTGCTCAGTCTGTTTATCTGAGCTACCACATATATCATGCAGAACTATTCCATTTGTATTTTTATCTGGCCCTTGATTATGCATTGTACTCTTACAAGTTTAGGTCCTTGTGTCTTGGACACACTATTCTTTTGTACTTTGTCTGACGGGCATGATGGCCTCCCATGACATGTGGCTTCTGAGTACCCTCTTAAAAAGAGAAACACATTTTTCAGTCTAATCTCCTGAGATCTCAGTCCCTCCATTACCCTCTCTTCTCCCAATTAGCTCTCCCAACTACCCTTGCTCATCTAGTGATTTTATTTCTTGTACCTTAGGTAATCTGATTTGCTCCTGACACTCGCACGCTGGGGGGCAATCTGTTACACCATTTTTTGGTCATCTAACTCTTCATCATTAGATGGACCCAAGTACACCATATGGAACGGTTAAAACCTAGTAGCTTGCTTTCCTTTTTGCATTAATTAGAAGCCCCAAAGATAATTAATTAAACCATAATTTGTTATTGTTTCCAGTCATCATTATTAAAACAAAAATTAATGAGATACTTATAGTTATCTTGTTGTATAAGAATAATTGTTAAATAATATTCATATTAAATATGTTAAATCTCAGCATATTAGTGAAATAAATCAATTGTTGTGCAGTTATAATCTAACCACTTCCTTAAAAGGATAAATAAATCATTTATTTATTTATTCCTCACTAATCAAGGGATTTGACCCAAGTCAAACACCCTTTCCCTCAAACAAATAATAATAAAATATTCCATAGAGGTGGATCTAGATTTGATTAACATTATTTTAATCATGCACCAAGATCTAGAATGACCCAATATTTTGTTATAAATAGGAGGGTTTTCCCCATCATTCTTCACCTTTTGTTGCCTACTAGATCACTCTCGATCTATACACTTGGTCACCATTTTCTGCCATTTTGCTCCCTTTGAGCTCTACTTTTTGCATTGGGTTTTCTACATCAACTAGAGAGAGGAAGCTTAGATCTAAAGTGCTGAGGACTACAAAGAACCCATCCCATTGAGGAGAGCTGGATACACCTTCTTGTTTTCCTCCCAGGTGCCCTGTAATATAAAAATTCTTTCAAAAAATTGTGTTCTTGTCTTGTCTGTTTGATGCATGGAGCAAACCCTTTACCTGCCTTAATATTACTTATTTATGATGTGTTAGAGCATTTAATAATTGAGATACGAAGATGTTTGAGCCTCTGTTATTCATTGAGGCTCTTTCAGTTATCTTTGTGGCTAGTGGTTCTGCCCATTTTCCTTGACGAAAAAGAATTCATACTAGCCCTTTCATTGAAGATGTACAGTTTCAGGCATTCATTTCTTTTGCCGAAAATCAATTAAAATGGCTTAAAGCCTACAATGCCTTTCAAAGGCAGGAAAATGAATTGGATCTATGGGTCAGAAGTGAACCTCAGGACCCACTTCAATTGTGGGCTAGACAAAAAATTCTAATGTCAAGGAAAGGCGTTACCCAAACTCTGGGGCATGTTCATAAGTCAATCATTCTAAGAGGAACATACTATTTTTCATCTATTAGGGACCAAGCTTATGTAGTAGCCAAGGTCCGGTGGAGAACCTCGAATCAAAACATACAAAATAGGGAGCCACTTAATTATAAAATTTTTGGGCTAGCTGCAGACCGTTTCATTGCCTATAGCCATCTTGTTTTAAAAGAAGGACCATTCTGGTTAGGGTGTAGGTTCCGCAGCCCCATTATTTGGTACCCTGCCTTGGACTACAAATCTATTTATGAGCTTCCCGAGGGGCAGATAGAACATATTCTTGAAGAGTTAGCTGCACACCATGGTTTTAGGCCTTTCAATGATAAACCTTCTCCAGCTTACTCTTTGACTGCTCTCCATGTGAACTATAGTTTTCATGAGGGCATGAAAAAGGTTAAGTCGGGGGGTATGTTGGGCAGTGAAAGAGGTATGAAATTCCTATGTATTTGTTCATTCTTTCACCATAGATATACTTATGTTTGCCTTGGAAAGGTAATTTACCATAAGAATTGCAATTAAATTGGAAATATTTTATGTTTAGCCTAAAAGATGACTAAAGGTTGTTTTTATTGGCAAAACAGGAATACGAAGAGGTGAGCAACTGTATCAAAGGCGTGGCTGAAAACAATATGACTCCTACTCCATTCTTGATGAACCATATCCAGCTGAAGGTGAAGATTTGAACTAACGCCAAGCGTTGTGGACAACACCTTTAACAAGAGAAAACAAGAATAATGATAAAACAAGAAATCGCTGTGCAAATTTATCATATTTCTTGATTTTTCCGTCCAAGGATCAAATATAAAGGCAATGATCTTTAGTGACCGGGGACGGGGTGGTTATTTTGTAAAAGACGTTTTCATTAAAATACTTTTATATTTTCTTTGCAATCAAATGATTATCGACTCTCTGTCGTGAGAGAACGTTGTCTGTAATGTCTTTTGGATTAATATAAAAACACAGGTTTCATCTGTTCTTTAGAATTCTAAGTTAAGCCCAGCGGTATTTCACTAGCGCTAAGGGCCAGGCTCTGGTGGATTACTATGTTGTTGTATCATTAATCTTGGTTTGTTAATGCGTGAAGTGTGTTTAGTATTTATTTTCATTACAGAGTTGTTTCATTGATTGTTAAAGCAAGTGCAGAGCCATTGCTGTTTCATTCTTTACCGCAATTCCATTTATTGATTAAGTTGTCTTGTCTGGATTTGCTGTTCCGTAATTACAATGAGTTGTTGTTCCATCTATCTTTGGTTTGTTGTTAGATTACAATTAAACTGTTGACAGGCTTGAGTGTGAAGATTTATTTATTTGGACTGCATTAGACTTGTAACTGCTGTTTCTTTTATGATGCTGTTCCTTTTCTAGATTTCATTCCTTTCAGTTGTTTCACTTGCTTTAAGATCTCCAAACTATAGAGGATAGAGATATTCATTGTGTCCCCAGATTTAGTCATCAGATCACTATGGAGAAAGTTATCATATCGTATCCTCAGATTTGATGTCACAAGATTTATTTAGCTTAGCTTACATTCTTGTCATTGTAATTAGGTTTCCTTTTCCAAGCATTTATCATTTTTTGTATTTGATATTCTATGCTACATCCTCACAAGCATTGCTCTTAGATACACTGTAGCTCAAAAGAGCAGAGTACAATTTTGAGATAAAAGATGCCTTCCCGTATCGATGATTAATGTGGAAATAATTAAATAAAAAAGATACCTTTAGTAATCCAACAACACTAAAGAAAGATAGAGGGCACATTTTATAGTTTGCAAAAAGGGAAATTTGCCTTATACTAAAGAGTGAAAATTAGTTTTATGTTTGGTAAAAAGATTGTTTAAAGAACTAATCATGGGAGATGTTTCCAAGCTTTTCATGAAAAAGGGATGAATGTGCAAAAAGGGCATCAATAGAAAAGCTGCACCTCCATCACTTATAAGAGAAGAGGGTGCAAAAAGGTTAACCGGTTTGTCTACAAAAGTTGCAATGTCACAGGTTGTTGGTTTTCTGTGGAATACAGGTATGGATTCCACCATTAAAAGAGAAAGTATTTCAACATTTGTTTTGATTTTTAAGCAGTGAGGAAGTTGCTCATAAAAAAATATATGGCAAAGTCAAAAGCATCATAATCAAACTATGTTTAAAGGTCTAAAAGCTGCATACAAGAAATTTTTAACAAAAAAACCAAAGTATGAAATGTATTCGTTTCCATTCAAAAGGAAAAGGGTGTCTTCTAGAAATTCATTTTCAAACTCCCCAAAGGGCATATAAAAACCCTCAACGGGCATATCTACATTTATTTCAGTGTTGGGTAGAGAGACCGAAGGTGGTTTTATCCCAGGAAAAAACCCTGTGCAAATTTTGTGGACATGACGCGCCTGTAGCAACTTACCGAAGAATATTAAAAAGGGCGTGGCGCGCCTATACACTGGTGCGATGCGTTTCAATGCCCGACCCTTCGTGCAGAGTTCTGCTCGGTGCACTCAACAACTAAGCATGCAGATGCTACACGCCTGTGTGCAAGGGAGTAGCACCAATCAACCACTGCAAAAAAGGGGCCAAAATTGAAATTTTTGCCCATAATTGATTTTCAAGAAAGCTTCAAGGTATTTCTCACTATATTTTACCCCTCAGTTTCTCTTAAAATATAAAAGATTTTTTTAAAACTGAATTGAAGGAGAAATAAATTTGGAGAAAAAGTTTCTATTACATTTGAAAGGTTGTTTATTTGAAGTTTGGGTAGAGACATCAAAATCAAAATGCCTCCAAAGAGAAAAGCAAAAAAGGGAGGCCAACATAACAGATTTGAGCCTGAAAATGTTCAAGAGCTCACTGCCTCTCCTTTTGCTTTGTTTTGTTTTCAAGAGCTTGGATGCTTTGAATTTTGCAGAAAAGTACAAGAGGTTACTAGCTACCCCCAGCTGACTGAAATGTTTTCCCTAAGATTGAAAGGAAAACATGTTCAATTAGCAGGTCTAGATTTTAGACTCACTCCTAAAGCTGTTTCTAAAGGAACCAAAATCCCTTGCATAGGAGAGGAGTGGTTCAAGCAGTCATACCTTGATCTCAGTCACTATAAGCCTTTTCTAAAACCAGATCATCAAGATGAATGCCAAGCCATATTTCCTTTCTAACACTTACTGAGCAACAATGCCACCCTCATGAAAGTCATCATGAAGTATTTCACTTGTGAAGGTACATTTTCCCAAGTATATTCCTATCACATCAGACTCCTTATGCATTTCACACAAGCTAAGTTGCTAAACCTACCCTTTTTCCTATGCAAAAGTATAGATACGATGTCTTCCTTTGTTAAAAATAAGCCTCCAGCTCAGTAGAAAACAAGTTTATTCCATCACTCTCTCATTAAGATCATTATCATTCACCAGCTGGAACAAAAGGGAATCTCTTGAGAAAATTTCATCTCTCACCCTGATTTTATTTTTACATCTTCTATGCCACTACAAATCAGGCCATCTTCATCCCGAGACCCTCCTCATGCTCATTCCTCACCATCCACACCTTATGTTTCCCCTTCTTCTCATGAGTCTATTCCCCAACAAAAAAAATCCTCCATGGATGACAGTGAGAAAGAATAATGCAGTAAAAGAAAACAAGGAAGTGTTGGTGACGAAGAACAAGGAAGTGATGGTTACGAAGAACAAGGACGTGATGGTGACAAAGAACAAGAAAATGATGAAAGCTGCAGTAGAGGTAAAAGTAAGAATGATGACGCAAATAGTCCATAGTTCAGTGGAAGCAGAAAACTTAATAAAGAACAAGACAATCTTGAAGAAGATAGTGAAGACAGTAAGGACAGTAAAGGAGGCACTGGTCAGCAATATAGTGATCATGAAAGCAGCCTTTAAGAGGAAGGTGAAAAGACTAATGATGATAAAGAAAACTCACAAAGGGATGACAAAATCACAGATGGTGAAAGTGGCAACCCACAGAAAAACAGTCAAGGTAGTGGCAGCCCACAGAGAGACAGTGAAGACAGTCAAGAAGAAGGTAGCTATCAGCAAAACAGTAGTAGTGAGAGAGGCAGTCCACCAGGGGAGGAAAAAAACAGTGATAGAGAGAGAGTCAGTCCACTAGGGGAGGAAAAAAACAATGATAGAGAAAGAGACAGTCCACAGGAAACTCAAAACAGTGATGAAGGAAGCCCACAAAGGAATGAAAATAATGACAGTAAAAAAGGCAGAAAATTTGGTAATGAAGGAGGCAGCAATATAAAGGATCAAACTAAACAGGTACTAGTGTTAACCCCTCATTTCACTTCTCCTCAACACAATCAAGAACATGTGCTTACTGCCTCTCCAAGGCAAGGGACCATGCTTCCTTCATCAAAAAGTGGAAAAGGCTAAAAACACTAAAACAACAAAGAAGAAAACCACTCAGACAGTGACTAGAAATATCACTAAGGCACTAAGAAGTAGAGGCAAATTGCCAAAGCAAAGAAATGTAGAATTTCCCAAGAAAACCAGAGAAAAGAATATAATTAAAGGCAAGGGAAAAGAGAAGATTGAACAACAAGAGAGCAGCCATGAGCATGAGAAGGAGTTTGACATAATACAAATAGACAGTGATGCTGAAGATGATGAGGCCATAATTCTTAGATCTCTTTTGTAAAACTGGGAGGCTCAGATTAAAGACTTGGAAAATGGCCTAGAAAGGTCAAAAGACATTATCCACTATTTGCAACTACAAAACAGACAGATGAATGGACAGATGGCAATATATGAGGCCCAGGCACTCAAATATAGAAGGGAAGCTCAAAAGTCACAAGTGAGGCTAGAAGAATACATGGGTGAGTATGCGGATAATGATGAAGACAAAGAACCAACAAGAAAGAGGCCTAGGACCGTTGGTCATAGAAAAGCATTGGAAAAGCAAAAAGAAGAAGAATCAGCCCATGCACAATAATACCCTCTTATGGAGCTACTTGCTCTAGAAATTGAGAATGATAAAGATTCTTGGATTGAGAGGGAAAATCAGCATTTGGAAACCAAATTTGAGAAATATAACAAGGATTTGGGCCTACAAAGGAGAATGACCGAGCACTACAAGAAATTGAATCAGTTTTCCTGAAGGAAACTCAAAGCTGCCCAAAGGAGGTGCCTGGCGGCAAAACATGGAAAAGGCCAATCCCAGCTTGGAATTCTTGCCCAAGTTTCACTGGAAGTTTCTAAAAACCCTTAGGGGGTTCACTCACCAAAATTGGGCAATTTTGGACACAATCTTGTTTTTTTGTGAATTTTAGGCCTAAAACCCTGAAATAATGGGTTCCTTAAATTTTTCTCGGAGCATCCTCAGTTGAAGAAAATTATATTTTTGGATTCCTTGACATCAAAGGAACATGGTCAGAAAATTTCAGATCAAATGAAGCTGTTTTGGTCCCTCAAAAAGGCCAAAAACAACCATTTGTTACCTTTCTGCCCCTAATATCAACAGGTGCTACACTCCTGGGTTTTTTCACTGTTTCTACTTTTTGGCTGAATTTCATTCATCAGATCTAAGAAACGCACATATTTTTGGAAGGTAGACATCCTTAGCTTTCCAACGAGCCATCACAAGACTCATTTCGACATCAAGAAGTCTGCCAACAATGCACTGCAAAACATACTTTTTTCTGGTGCTACGCTCGTGTAGATTTTGCTGAAAAGTAGTTTTCTGAGTGATGACTGGGCCAAATGTGCGTTAAGCAAGTTTTTATTATGTGTCAGGCCTTAAAAGTGATTCTTTTTTGCTATTTTGGTCCGAAAAGATATTTTTGAAGGATATTTTGTGCCTTGGACCTTGTTAGGCCTTAAGGACAGTTTTAGATATTTATTTTTGGCCAATGGCCTTCTAGTTGCTCTAGGTGGGTTTCGTCCTCCTTGGCTTATATAAACCAAGAGGATTCATTGTAACATGAGGCAGAATTTGATATATTGAGAGAAATACATAGCATTATGAGTTTGGAATAAATACTTGTTTTATGAAGTGGGTGATGTCTTGCTTGGCTTGATGGTGGAGGGGCATTGTGTGCAGGATTCCATGGCTTGATGAATGGTGATGTTTCTCTGATTTTTTTATGTTTTTCATTAATGTTCCATACTTCTCATTTGTTTTAGATCATAAAAGTATATGTTGAGACATGATCATGGAAGCACCTCAAAAATCCTACATGTTACAGCTTTGATGTTTTCCTCTTCTTGATCATTTCTAAAGGATTCTTAACTACCCTTTAGGTCCATCAAGAAATTGTTATTTGTTTCATTTATGGTCAGTATGTTTTGTTATCTTGTATGATTTAAGGTATGCCCTGCTTACTTATTGTTTCTCAAAACTCCATTTCTGAAATCTTTCTATGAAATATTGGTTGTTTTAGTTAAGTCAAAGAGGTCTCGTTCGATCTTGCCCTTTGTCCATGCTTGCAAACTTATTTCAGAGTTCCTGATAGCTCAAGATATCTTGTTTAGGAGTTCCCTCTTCATATATTGAGTTTTTTGTTTATCTTCATTGTTTTCCCAACAGCTGAAGGTGATTTTCTAGAGTAAGAGGTTCTTATGCTTCTATCTATTGCCGGATTGTTTATCTTTCATATGTATCAGTTTGAGTTTTATTCATAGATATTTATGGTTTGCCCTACCTCATGAATACCTTCTTTAAAACTATATATGTTTAAGATCCCTTTCTCTTTCACAAACTTAATGTTCATTTCATTTCGCTTTCACCCAAACAATCCATTTACCTTGAATAAATCGTACCTACAGTATACCTTGTCCACCATTTAGAGAATCTTGACTTTATCTGACCCCATAGCCCTGTTGATTTGATGAACTCTCTTTCTATTTATCTTTTTTGATCAGTTTACCTCAAAAACCAAAAAAAAACCAAAATATACTTAACAGCTAGCCTAAAATCAAACATATAAAGCGAACAAGTTCACATCCTTCGCATAATAGAGAGAGCCCTCTTTGAGTCCAGGAAGGCTAGGCCCTAGGAATCCAAAGATTGGTCTGATGTTACCTTGTCATTTGGTTTACCAATCTGCCAAATTACAGGACACTAACATAATGGCGATCACGGTGGGACCTCTGAGTACATAATTTGCTTGAATACCTCATACAAGCTTAGTTAGACTTAGAAATATTGGTGAATCTGCCTCCTCATCGCCACACTGACATAATGGCGGTTGTGGTGGAAATAATAAAAACATAAACAACCTAAAAAAGCTTGGTAGAATCATTAGTCCTTCTATATTAGAATTAGACAAACAACCTATAAATTCATTTAGAGTAGACTCTCTTTGTTTCAGCACCTCAGCTAAGTGATGAATCAAATATAGGACACTTTTACAAACCGTGCTACATATAAAACTCTTTAAAAAACCTCACAAAAACATCCCTATATTGGTTTCTATCAATCATTGGTGGTGAACCATAAAACCTTGTCTTTCAAGACAAGAATATTCACCTGGCGACTCCACTAGCCTGCAGTAGGCTTAATACTCCACTTAAAAAACCAAAAAAATTTCCATAAGCATGCTATCTTGTTGAATTACCTTTCCAATCACAAAGATCATGATGCAGCCTTTGAAATCAGTGATAAACTAAGTACTTCTTAGGAATTTAGAAAATTTCATCAAAACATAAAAAATCAATCAACAAAGTAGCCTAAGAACAGAACTATAGCTTCCTCAACATCCTAGCAAACTATTGATATAATTTTTATAACCCTCTTACGAGTTTTTTTTTACATAAAATTTTTCTAAGAAAGAATTTCCCTAATAAAAAAACACCTTTGTCAGTATTGGTGGTGGACCAAAAACTTCAAAGCATCCACCTGGTGACTCCACTAGCCTTCATTTAGCTTTAAAAACTTTACTAGCATCCGTACAACTCCTAGAGAGGACAAGCATCCAAAAACAAACACAAAATGTCATCCTCTCTAAATTTTGAATTTGAAATTTGGCTTCACCAAGAATTAATACCATATCTCATCCAGACCCAAATCCTCCTATCATGGTTGATGACCCAGAAAATATTTTGTGGCAAACTTATGAAACTGGAAACTTTGCTATCAATAGGACTATTCACAAAGCAAGCTCTATACCCGTACATCTTACATCCTTGAAAGATCCCCAGTTTGACTTATGTTCAACAAAAAGCCTTTTTAGAAACAAGTCACAAAGTAGAATCAACTTTGCCGATCTTCAGCCCTTAGATTTGCAGCAGAGTCCTAGAAGAGAAGCTTCACCCACTACACCATCCGATTTTCCACATCTCCACCACTTCATCTCTTTTCACCCCAAATCTGCTCAAAATCAGTCTAAAAGTCCAAGTACTTCCATCACACCCATTCAGATCACCACTGTGCAAATCACCTCATCCCATACTAAAAATCCTCATACTATAAATCTACCATCAGCTCCCATCATGGCAGCCTAGTATGCGCCCTTAGTACCTTTGCAAAATGATTACCAGTCCAGAATCCCACACTTCATCGGGGTTTAGTCTACTACTGCCCAACATCATGTAGATATAATCAATGATGCTTTTGACTACATGGAACTAGAAGATGAAACCATAAAGATGAGAAGGTTTTCCCAAAGCCTAGGTGGAGAAGCCAAGAAATGGTTTAAAAACTTGGCTCCTAACAGTATAAATGATCTCCCTTCACTCTACCAAACTTTTATAAACATATGGGAAGTTAGGAAAAACCCCATCCAAATCCTTTGCGAATACAACAATCTTAAAAGGAATATGGGGGAAAGTGTTCAAGACTATTGCACTAGGTTCAATAGTGTCTATAATACCCTTCTGCCTCACATGAAACCTCCACTTGGCCTAGATCTAGAAAAAATTCCGGAAGGTTTCGATCCAGATATGACATACCAGTTAAGAGAAAGAGACCCCGCAACTTTAGAAGAAATGCAAAAAGTAGCTATTAGTGCCTAAGCCAACCTCGCCGAGAAGAGAGCTAGGATGAGATCGAAAAATAAAGTCACTTACCGAGATGAGACCATGCCTTCCAATTCCTCTTCATATTCCAAAATAGGAAACCTAGTTAGAAGTATGGAGAGAATGATGGAAAGAAGAAATCTAAGTGAAAGGGCACCTCCTAGGGACAACTAGCCAAATTCCCAAAATAGAAATCGGAATCAGAACTTTAGAAGGGATCGTCCTCAAATCAAACCAAGGGAAAATGATCAACAGATTAGGCCACCCTTCCAAGAAAACTATGTTGATGAGGTAGAAAGAGATATTGAACCACCTGATGAAAATCACTTAAAATTTATAGGTTTTGATAGCGAGGGTGACATTTTTCTCACAGAAGAAGAACAAGGTTTCTTCTCCTCAAACCAAGATGAAACAAATTATGAGGACCCCGAAGATCCTGAAATAGGATTACAAAATGCCATAATAGAAATTCATAGGCAATATGATCTTAGGAGTACGCAAAACCAAGACAACTCTAGGAAAAGTAGCTCAGACACTGTTGTTACAAAAGCTCCCGATACCATTCTTAAAGGAACAACATATAGTAACAAAATCATGGCTAAGAAAACTGATCAGAGCAAAGGCAAAACTAGCCAGGCCAGCCTTGATCCAAGCTATCCTAGTACCTCTACTAAGATCCCCGAAAAAACTTTGTTGAACAAATCTCCTAATAAAATTTAGGAAGATAAACTTATAGAAAAATTCGTGGCTAAGAAAACTGAAGCAAACATATCTAAAATACAATTACCTTTTAGTTTTGAATGGGAAATTTCCAAAATTAAGATCACCATGCCTCTCACTGAACTAATTGCCCAAAACTCATAAAATCTCAGGTGCTAAAGATCCTAAACATAGGAAATGATGCATATACCTTACACCTAGCTGATGACACCCCTGAGTTGTTGTTTGGACCAAAAATAGAAGGAAAATATTAAGAAGGAACCATTCCTTCTTTTTACATTAGTCTGAATATACACGACCAAATCCTACAAAATGCCATGTTAGATTCCGGGGCCTCTCAGAACCTCATGCCCAAGGTGGTGATGGACAGATTAGGCTGAGAAATAACGAAACCTTACAAAGAATTATATTCATTTGATTCAAGAAGAGTCAAATGTTTAGGCCTGATAAAGGATCTTTATGTCAGTTTGGGACAAGCACTTGCAAAATGCTTGGTCATGGACATAGTGGTAGCAGACATTCCTCCCAAGTACGAAATGCTTTTATCCAGGTCTTGGGGGGCCAAACTTCAAGTAAATATTCAATTAGATATGTCTTATGCCACCATTCCCGTGTTTAACCGAACAAGAAGATTATACCGAGAATAACACATAAAGTATATGATTAGCAATCTAGAAAGACCAGACAACATACCTCTTTATTCTGTTCATTCAGACCTTAATTCTTTCATTTTACATACTGATGATGACATTGATAAACATATAGGTAAAGATGAAGCAAATCTAGGCCCACTGCATCAGGCACACCAACTTATCTATGATGAGCTAGATACTCAAAACTATCACGACCCGGAACAATTGTATCCTGATGGAAAAGAATCTGATGTTCTAGACATAGAAAATAAAACCTCAAAAATAGAAAAATTTTTACACTCTCAAGCAAGTTGATGAAACCAAGTACAAGCCTCAAAAATACAAGCAGAACCTTTTCCCAATACAGAGGCACTAAAGAACTTGCATAAAACATAAATATTTCAAAATCAAGGCTAAGAAAGCCTTATGTTCTTGCCATCTCTAAATACCTGGCCATCCCAAGACTTTACCCGTCCAAATAAAATTTTAAGTATTGCAAATACTTCTGTAGATCTGGGAAAAATGTCTGATGAATTTAATATGAAGAAGTGTGACAAATGTAGTCTTAAAAAATCTGAGCTGATTGAACTAGCTAAAATTTTGTCATTACACCAGAAATTGAGAAGTGCCAGAATATGAAAAATTCTTCAGGATACTAGTACATGTCAAGAGAATAGCTCAAAACACCATGACACAGTCAATAGTTCAAAAATTCACTCTTACAAAAAGGAACACAAAAATCTTGATCAGACATTAACACTTAAAAATAAAACAACTGGATACAGGATATGTGTAGATTTTAGAAACATAGATAAACACTCCCTAACCAGCACTCATATCCTTCCAAAGACAGGTCATACCATACAGAAGCTAGGAGTTTCTAACCATGTGTCCTTGCATGATAATATTTTAGGATATCACCAGCTAATTCCTCTCCAAAACAAACAACTCACAGATTTTTTCAAATACACTGGAAGCAGTTTCAAGTTCAAACCAAGTTTTTCAAATCTAAAAGACACTAGAGGCATTTTTCGGAGGACTATGTTTCCAGTGTTGAACTTATTTATTATGGTTTACCTTGATGATGTCATCATTTGTTTTGAGAATGACAAAGAATATATGTATTACCTAAAGAAGATGTACAACAAAGATAGGGGTAGAGATCAAAGGTATAAAGGAAAAAAAAAACATATATAGATTTTTTTGGAAACTCCTGCAAGAACCCTTATGTTATGCTTACAAGAGAAAATTTTCTTGATTTTTCTTTTCAAAAACTAAGTGGAACAAGAGCATCAGGGGATACTTTTGAAGATAAGATGCTCAAATACCACCGTTATCAAGAGTTCTAGTTGTGAAGTTTTTCCACTAATTGTACATATTTTTTTTTGAAGAAATGAAAAAAAAAATAGAAAATACAAAAAAAATGGAAAAGTAGAAAAAGAGGGCAGTCTTAAAAGCAGTAGTAAAGCCCCATGTTCAAAAAATAATCATGCTGAAAGTGTGCAAGTCTAAATGCCACTACTAGTGCTCAAAAGATGTCTTGTTCAGTTATGTAGCCTAATCATAATTGAGCATGTTTTAAATTGATTGTTGATAAGTTAGTGAAAAATAATAATAGTCAAAATTCGAAAGCTTGACTTATCAAAGAAAGTAGATTAGGAAACGAAGATGCTGGTTCCACACGCTCAAAATAGAACCAAAGAGAAAAATAGGGATGAAAAGAAAATTATGTATCCTAAACCTGATTTTTCTAAATCTCCTTTTGCGCAAAAATAACATTGGTGTGTAGCTTGTATTTATGCCACAAACACATGACAAATCAGACTGTCTAATCCTAATTTGATCATCTTTCAATTTGATGTTTTAGTCTAGCAAATGAAATCCTGTTAAACAGCTTAATCTTGACAGTTGATCTAGTATAGGTAGAGAAATAAAAGAGTTCATCAGTTTAATTTGAACTCCCGGAAGATATAAGTGTTAGAATTAGATAGTGTTTTTCCTCTTTAAAAATATCATGTGTCAAGGTTTTGATCCAGCGTGTAATATGATTCTTTTCGTAAGTAAAGATCAACAGCTATGCATACCATAGTAGCCCTAACATCCGTATGAGTATGAAATATCTTTAAGTTTCTTTGTAAAATTAGATCTAAGCAAAGACATTAAGCGGATAAAATGTAAACGACCCGCCAATCCAATGAACAAGACAAGAACAATGTATAAAAATAATCTTATATTATATTAAAGAATGGGGCACCTGAGAGGAAAACAAGAAAGGTGTTTTCCAGTTCTCCTCAATGGGATGGGTTCTTGGAAGTCCTCAGTGTTTCAGATCTAAAATTCCTCTCTTTGGTTGATATGAAAAACCCTAACAAACATGGAACTCAATGGGAGTTCAAAATGCAAACAAATGAAATTGGTGACCAAGAGTAGATCTAGTGTGATCTAATGCAATGGAGGTGACTAATGAATGGGGAAAACCCTTCTATTTATAACAAAATATTGGGGTGTTCTAGAACTCGGTGCATGAATAAACTATTATTAATCACATTCTAGAATCACCCTTTAGGAATATTTTATTATATTTGTTGGAGGGAAAAGGGTTTTTTGACTTGGGTCAATTCCTTTATTTATAAATAATAAATAAATAAATGATTTATTTATTATTTAAGGGAAATGAGGGGAATATAATTAAATAAATAATGGTTTATTTAATTATTTAAAAATGATTTAGTCAAATTTAACTAGGAATATTATTTAAATAGTGATTTAAATAACTTATTCTTAGGAAATAATTAAATAAATAATGATTTATTTAATTGATTACCTTATTTTGGGTTAAATATGACCAAGAAATGTAAGCAAATGTGGTGAAAGCGATTTTACTTGGGGTAAAATTAGTCTTACATGGTGTACTTGGGTTTATCTAACGATAATGGGTTAGATGACCAAAAAATGGTGTAACAGATTGCCCCCCAACGTACGAGTGTTAGGAGAAAATCGTATGACCGAAGTACGTTGTAAGAACTGAATCACTAAACAGCAAGATAGAAATGAAAGAGAGGAATGTAAGGTAATCTAAAGTGGTGGAGGACTAGACCCTGAGGAGATGAGACTTACAGGTGCAACAAGTCTCAAGTGTATGATGTGGTACCAATGTGAAAAGGCAGTGGGGGAGGCATACCTATGCTCGCCGAGACAATAGTACAAAGAATAAGGCACCCAGAAAACCACGGAACGCAATAGTAAAACCAGTGCTGGCCTAATCATGAGCCAGAAAGCAAGAATGATGAATCCCACATGCATGCGATGCCTGGAATAATCGTCAGGACATACAATAATATGGTGGTACATGAGATATTAATACACCCAAATGCCCCCTACACATGGGGAAGGGCTCACGAAATCGGACCGAAACATGCAAATCGAAGAGGTGCTACAAGCGACTAAGGCCAATATCATCAAATGAGAGGAGCTGCATCAAGTGTTGGAATTAAGAAGTCATATGGGTATGTGGGGGGCTACCTGCAGGGCCACCCCCTAATGAGTGTTGAGACATCTCACACACACCCGGGTATCACCAATAGCTGCTGCTGCATCACAAAACCATCAAGTGTGTAGAACACGATCGAGTTGAAAAGGGCTCGAACCAAGGTACACTTCCCCCCTAGACCTGACTTCTGGATTAAATGGGCTGATGTCGACAGAATTAGGTCCGCCATAGGTGAGGTAGTAAGGGAATCTCAATTAAGGCATGGGAGAAAATAGTGGAGCGACGCACATACGTAACTAAGGATGATGATGAAATGAGGGATGGTGCCAATGGGGACCATAAAAATCATGAGTACGAACTAGTAACTCATGAAGGAAATTATCACGAACGGAGATGAGTGTGTGGGAAAAGTGGTGCCCCCCACTGAACTGTGGTGTAAGTGAGAAAATCCGATTTTAAGGGGATGTGAGGGAATACTTTGGGGACAGTGGGTGTTCTGGTGAAGTAGCGAAATGTGAAAACAAATATTTGCTGGCTATCTACAAGAAAATAAAACGTGCATTTCGAGTGGGAAATGCTAGGGGTAATATTTCTTGAGATAGAGTGCATTGCGAGGATTAGGAAGGGGGTGGCCTTCAAAGTCCTCTAAAAGATAGGCCCCCTTCCCAAGGTCTTTATTGATAATGTAAGGACCGAGCCATAGTGAGTCGAACTTCCCATGACCAAGGGTATCATGGGCCTGGTCATAGACTAGAACAAGGTCACCTTCGTGAAATTGGTGAGGGTGTACTTTTCTGTCATACTGAGCTTTGGTGCGCTTTTTGGCCGCTTTAAGAGTTTGCAATGCAACACGACGGTCTTCAGAGGCGCGCTCGAGCATGATAAGTCGTTGTTCTAGAGGTTGGGTATCAGGGAGGAGTTCGATGGCCAGGTGAAGGGAAGGGATTTCACACTCGATTGGTAGGACTGCCTCCTCACCGAAGATAAGGTGGAAAGGAGTGAAAACAGTGGCGGTTTTAACTGAATTCCGATAAGCCCACAAGGCAGGGAAGAGCATAAGGTGCCAATTGTTTTTTTGCTTATTCACCGTTCTTTGAAGCATGGTCTTAAGAATTTTGTTGACCGCTTCAACTTGACCATTACCTTGGGGGTAATAGGAAGATGAATATCGGTGCTCAAAACCCAAGAGTGAGGATAGCTCATGCCAGATCTCATCTTCGAAATGTCGGCCATGGTCAGAGACTAACTGTTTTGGCACTCCGAATCGAGTGATGACATGGTTAAAGAAAAAGAGGGCTGCAGTGGCTGCCGTATTGTTGAATGTCGGCATAGCTTCAGCCCATTTGGTGAAATAGTCAACTGCCACGATGATGTATTTGTGGTTACCGGCGGAGGAAGGTCGACATTCCATAAAGTCAATGGCCCATTTGCAAAAAGGGCCAGCTGTGATGACAGGATGGAGGGGAGCGGGAGGAGCTCATGCCTTGGGGGCGAAATGTTGGCAATTGGAACAGTGTTTGACTGCTTCAATGCAATCACTAAATAGAGAAGGCCAAAAATACCCGACACGCATGATTTTTTGGGCGGTGGAAACGCCGGAAAGGTGGCCCCCACAAGCACCGCTATGGCAGGCATTGAGGACTTGTTCAACTTCAGCGTGTGTGAGGCAACGACGAAGGACAGTATCTACTCCACAAAGATAAAGGTCGTCGCCGATTAGAAGGTAGCGAGAGGCTTGGTGTCGGATGCGTCATCGGGCAGCGTGATCAAGATGAAGGGTGAAATTTTGGGTTTGCAGGTAATTAAGGATATCACCATACCAAGGATCATCAGTGGTGATGGAAAATAAATGTTCATCGGGAAGAGCATCATTAATAGGAGTGTCTTGCATCCCGGTAGGCAAATCGGAAATGAGTTCAGCGAGGGCTAAACCTTTCTTACTTTTTGGGGTGAAAAATTCAAGGTCAAATTCTTGGAGAATAACGACCCAACGAGCGTACTTCCCACTGAGGATGCGTCGACTCAACAGGAAAGCCATGGGGTTGGAATCAGTCACAACCCTGGTGGAATGCAGGAGGATATAATGACGCAGTTTTTGGACCGAGAACACAACAGCTTGACATAATAGATCACATGTGTTGAAAATGCAACAAGATGATGGAGCTTAGTGAAATGAAGTCGCCTTTCACTAAGTGGGCCCGCAGGCTATTTTTGGCGCAAAGTCTATTTTTAGACTATGTCTATTTTTAGACATATGGATCATGGTCTATGAGTTGCAGGATGCTATTTATGGATGATTGGTCGAGTTGGTAAAAATAGATGGACCTCTATTTTTAGACATTGGGCGGTTTCTATTTTTAGACCGCCGGGCTAAAAATAGAACAGTCAAATATTATTAACCCTTAATAATATTTAGACTATAAACATTATCTTATCCTCTTGGAGCACTTCAGTTTGATGCTTGGATGTGGCACATGCAGCTGACAGAAGGAAATACGCTTTTCATAAGGGTTAGTTGAGCTATTGCATGGTTGACTTCAGTTAGAACTCATGTGGCAGAGTTTGGTGGAGTTGATGAGACAGTTGGTGGAGTTGTGTTCGGTTTAACTTAGTTGAACTAGTTGTATTTAGTCTAACTGATAAATACACTAGTGATGAGTGGTGTGAATTAATTAATAATTAATTCACCAATTATTAACTCATTATTCAACTAAAGAACACATCAGTTAACAACAGTGCATGGACAGTTCAGTGGAGACCAGTGTTAGAGGTGGGTGAAAGGGTGGAGTCTACTATCAGTTGTGACTATGGATGTTAGATTTGTACAAATATGCTGTGATTGGCTGAGATTTCACATGAGGATTGCGCAAGATAAGCCAAGGGGCTTTGAATTCTCTGGATTCATCATTATTCACTCTGATTATGAAGAGAGGCGGGGTGCAAATCCTAGGAGTGAGATTGAACCTGATTCTGTTCATATTTGAGCTAGTTTGTGTGTAGCATGTGAGATAGTGCTGAGAGCTGTGAGGAGTTTTGTGCTATGTATTGTTACATGTTCTCTATCATTATAATATACAGATAGTTGGGGGTTTTCAGCTATTAGCTTTCCCCATTACATACTGTGTTATATGTGTGCTTGATTATGTTTTAATGTGCGCATGCGATTGCTTCTATTTCCGCAAATTGATGATCAATTGTAGAAGAGGTTATGTATTATGCATGAAGCTTAAATAGTGTGTAATCAGGATAATCTCGGTGAATAATTCAGCTATTATTCAAATTTCTACAACATGCTCGAGGCCGTTATCATCTTCTTGAATAAGTACACCAGCAACCGAATGGGTGGAAGCATAGATGTAAAGGATGAAATCTCGGTCAAAGTCAGGATGATGGATCAAGGGGGCAGAGGTGAGAGCATGTTTGAGGGCATCAAAATATTGTTGAGCGTAGGTATCCCAGACAAAAGAAGTGTGGGAGCGAAGAAGTCGAAGGAAACCATGCGCGGTGGTTGCATAGTCTGGAACGAATCGGCGAAGAAAATTAGCTTTGCCTTGGAGGCTTTGGAGTTGTCGTAAGGTTCGAGGGATAGGCAGTTCAAGAATGGCTTGAACTTTCAAAGGGTCGAGAGTTATCCCGTCTTTAGATACGATGAAGCCGAGGAGACGACCGGCGGGAACACAGAAGACACATTTCAAAGGGTTAAGACGGATGTTATACTTGCGACAATGGAGGAAAATGGTACGCAGATCATGTAGGTGTTGTGCCTGATGTTTAGAACACGCAGTAAGGTGGTCTAAATAGGCGAGGATAATATGAGCTAAGTCATTGAAACAATAAGACATGGCTCGTTGAAAAGTGGCACCAACGTTTTTAAGACCAAATGGCATGACTCGGTATGAAAAAGTGCCCCACGGACTAATGAACGCGGTTTTAAGTTGATCAGCACGACGGATAACGATTTGGTTGTATCCTGAGAAGCCATCCATAAAGGATAAGACCTCGTTCCCTGAACACTCATCAATGATTTGGTCAATAAATGGTGTGGGGAAGTTGTATTTGGGACAAGCTTTGTTCAGATCGCGAAAGTCAGTGCAAACACGAATGGTGCCTTGTTTTTTGAGAACAGGAACTGGGTTGGACACCCAAGTGGTGTACTCAATGGGGTAAATAAAACCAGCTTTCCGGAGCTTATTGATTTCAGCTTTGATGGCTTCACGTCTAGATGGATGAATGGGTCTTAACTTTTGACGGACCGGAGTGGCGTTAGGCCATGTGTCGATGTGGTGTTCGACAATGGCCGGATCGAGTCCTGGCATTTCTGAGTAGGACCAGGCGAAAACATCACGGAATTATTTGAAGAGTTTGGTGTAGGCTTCAATTTCTTTCGGAGTGCAGTGGGCGCCCATGCTGATGTGTTCTTCGATACCTGGTTTGACAGAAATGTCTATTTTGATGGTAGGGGAGATGTTAGCCATATTGCCTTCTTCGAAAGCGTCAGGAGCAGGGATGGGGTTTTTGAACCAATCAACTTTATTGGGAATGAAGTCTTTGGATTCGAGAGCATATTGGTCATGTGATTGATGTGGTAGGAAGTATGCACGATGGTGCATATCGTCCCATGGAAAGTCAGGTTCGGTCATGGCTTCCATGATGTCTTCATCAGACTGGAAGAGGGGAATAGTGGATGACATAGGATGACTCGAAGAGGTAGAAATATGAGATATCTGATGTTGAGGGGAAACGCTTATGTCTGTGTCGATATGAGAAGTGACAGCGGGGTCAATAGATGAGTGGGTAGGCAAAACAACGGGGGATAGGGCTAAGGGGTTGGATGCCGGGGAACGCGGTGATGAGGCAAGGTAGGAAATAGTGGCGGAAGGTTCAGTCATGTCGGTATCAGGATGAGAAATGGTAATTGGGGTGGACGCGTGGTCGGGGGTTACAAAAGGAGGACGGGCAAGCGCAACTTCAAATTGGCGGTAAGCGGCCAAAGAAGCACGACACTCGTCAAGACGGGGGCAAAGGTGGGTATAATGCCCATGGAAGTCGCATAAAGAACAAGGGTGATTGGTGCGCAAGTTTTTAAGTTTGGGAAGGGAACCAGGGAGGGTGACCTGGACCGTGGGAATATTAGATTCTGGAAACGTTTCATTGACCATGGTTTTGAGGTGTGGTAATTCAGGACAGGTATGGGTGGCGTGGCCGACAACGTCGCACAATGCGCACTGGATGGGATGTTTTGGAAGGCGAGGAGGGGTGGAAGTTGTCAATGCCACCGTGTCCTTCGGTGCCCCCCTGCGAGATTTGCTATTGTTACCAGACATGGTTGTAACAGGAGGAGGTGCTGGGTGAGGAGACTGAGGTGTTGGAGCAGTGGAAGAGGTCAAGGGTATTGGTTGAACCAGAGTCAAAGCAAGATACGGCTTGGGTTGACCAGGCAGGGTAGGGGCAGGGGGGCTTAGATACCAGACAGGTATACCCAAGGTCAAGTTGGGTAGGGAGAGGGTAGCCAAGATAGGGACGGAAGAAGCTCCAGGAGGGGGAGCGAGGAAAGGAATCTGACCAGCAGGAAAATGGCCAGGAGGGACGGGGCCGAGGGGATTGAAATCGGGCAGAATTGATCCAGTAGGGAGGGGAGATTCTGAAGGAAAAAGACTGGCTAGTGGGGGTGAAGGGCTAGGAGCCGGAGGAGTTGGGGAAAGTTGAGGTTGCTGACTAGCCAAAGTGGGCTGTGTAAGGTCAGCCCAAGATGATTGCATCATGCAAACGCTTTCCAGGCTAGGGTCAGAGAGGGTAGGTGGGTCAAGAAAGGTGCCGAGCAAGGAGGAGTCATTAAAGAGGCCAGGAGAGACACTGGGCCAAGACGTAGTGGCGGTGGAAATAGAGGGCTCAGGGGAAATCTGAGATTTGGGGGTACGATACGATAACTGGTCGATGGTGACGATTTTGCCGTTATGTGGGAAGAACATCTTGCGATAAACTGCGGATGGAACGGAAGACATGGCATAGGTGTAACTATGCCCTAAGAGGATGTTGTAGTTGAGAGGGGCGTCGATCACTTCAATGTCGACACACACAGTTTTGCCTGCAAGAGTAATAGGACAGCGGCGGAAGAGGCTGACGGGCTGGGAAGCATGGCCATCCCACGCACGAAGGGTGATTGTGGAAGGGGCCAATGCAGGAGATACGAGTTTTTTCCAAACCAAAGCGGACATGACACAGGTAGATGCCACCTCATCAATGATGCATCGAGCAATAGTGGCATGTTGGATTTGGACCGAGATTTGGAAAGCAACAGACGCAGGAAGAGGGGGATGGTCAAGTTGACGAGGATCGAAAACAATTAACTGGTCATCGGTAGGGTCGACAGCATCCAGGGAAATTCGATCAAAGGCAGCATTTCGGCGTAATGGGCCCTTAGGAATTTGGGTATGAATCTTGGCGTTGGGTGGAGGAATTGGCAAGGGACCATTGGGTGTCGATAGAGGCTTAGTAGGGCCCGAGGATGGGAACTAGGGGGTAGAAGGAACGAGAGACCGAGTTTGAAGGGAAGGATTGGCGGTGAGAGATTGGTCTGAGGCCATCATGAGGATCTGGTAATTAGAGGAACCAGAAGGAGAAGGTTGAGTGGGTTCCGGGCCATGAGGTGACTGCGTGGCCACGAGTCCTTGTTGAGGGAAAGGATCGAGAAACATAGCGGGTTGAGAGGTAGTCGTATGGGAAGGGATAGAAGGAGAAGAGTGTTGTCCCTGCACAGTGGCTTGAGACTCCCACATGTGCCGCATTTGTGGTAACCGGGGACAATCGTGAGTGTAATGACCGTAAACACTGCAACATGAACAGGGCTTATTGGTGCAAAGTGGCCTGTTTTGCTTGGGCTGAGAGATCTGAGGCTGTTCAGTAGTGTTAGAATCAAGACGGGAAGGATTGGGTCGATGATTACCGAAAGCAGAGGGAGTGATTTTCCTCTTTCGTTGCGAAGGAAGAGGAGGAGTTGCACCTGGCTATGCAAATACGTGCCCTGGAGAGGGAAGTAAGTACGACTGTGGGGGTGGAGGAGGCAAGGGAGCGAGAGGTCCAAATGCTGGAGGAGCTGGGACACCAGGCTGCGGATAAGGGTAAGGGTGAGAATGGGCAACATTGAGGTAAGTAGGAAAGTGGGTAAAAGGGGGAGGCATGCCAAATCCTGGATACATGTTACCAGGGGGGGGGGGGGGGAAGGGGCTGGAGGTGCTGGCCCCGCCGGGAGGAAAACCATAGGGCATAAGATTTTGAGCAGAGGTATGAGACATGGCTTAGATGATACCGTCGGCAAAGTGAGAGGTCCCAGAGGTGTTAGTGCCCCCGTGCTTGGGGAGATCAGGAAGGACAGTATAAACATAACCAGACTGGGCATAGATAAGGTCATATTTTAAGGCGATTTGAAGGGCGGCTTCTTTGGTTTGGGGGAAATGGGAGGTGACATCTTTGCCAATGGGAGGTAAGAGAGAGCGAAGGAACCAATCCATGTAAACTCGATCTTCAAAGGGGGGAGCACGGCATAAGCTTCATCGTCATCGCCACTCCTGGACATGAGCGGAGAGACGTGTTGAAGAGGATTGATGAAAGGAGGTCAATAGTTCAGTGCCAGTGTCGTATCGGAGAGGGAGCTGGAAATAAGACAAAAAGGCTTGGGCAATGGTTGCAAAAGTGGTATGGGAAGAGGTGGCTTGATCAACATACCATTTGGACGATTCGCCAGTAAGGGTGCGTTGGAATAAACGAAGACAAATGGAGTCATTGGTGATGGAATTAGAGGAGCACCACATGTGGAAAGATCGGATATGATTGGAGGGATCTTCACTAGCAAGGCCTTCGAACTTGGGAATGTCGGAGGGGAGCTTGGTTGGCATAGCAGGCCAACTGACATCATGGCGGATAGGATCATTGATAAGCTAATTGAAGTCGGGGAGACTGAGGCCGGCCATATACGGAAGTAATGGGGCAGTCGAGGTAGGTCCCGTAGTGGTTCCACTGGAAGTGGACCCAGCAGTAGAACTGGGGTTAGGGCTAGGTCCAGAACTAGACATGGTGGAGGTAAAGGGGGGAGAACCAGAAGGACGGGGAGAACCCGAACAATCAGAGGAAGAGTCGGAGTGCAGACTTGGGGGAGGACTTACTCGATGACAATGGGAAGGAGGGAGTCGACCAACCGGAAACTGAGGGTGAAGGCCAAGAAGTTTCCGGGATAAACGCCTTGGAGGTGAAATGATGACGGGAAGAAGAAAGACCGACAAGGGCAGCAAGGTGCAAAAGCAAGACGCGACAAGGGCAAGGAGGTGCAGTGTCAATTAATTTTAGAGTCTTTTCCAGGCGGTGTTAACCAGACTCTTCTTCACTTAGGGTCAGTGTGTGGCATGCATTAATTTTAATTGATTAAACCCAGATGTTTTGAGAGTAAAAGAAAAAGTGTGCTGCGTAATGGAAAAGAAATCTGTAGTAAATAAGACTGAAAGAACAGAAAATTAGCAACTAAAAAGGAAGAAATTGAACCCAAGAAGGTGGGTCTCTCAAAAACTAGTCTAGAAGGGGCAGAGCACGCTAACAAGAGATCAATAGATCTAAGGTCCGGAGGGACTGGGATCTAATGGAGAAATCTGCTGGAAAGTGGTGCAGAAAGCAGCAAAGAGGCAGGGGCAAGGTTGCTGCTAGAAAATAGGAGATCAGCTAAAAAGAGGGGGGTCAAAGAGGTGGCCCTAGAAATGAACCCAAACAAAGCAAAAGGCAGTGTATAAAAAGGGAAGAAAATTTGACCTGTGAGGATCTGGATAGGAGGTATCAGATCTGAAATAAGGCGGAAACTTCTGGAAATTCAGATGTTTGAAAACAGCAACAAACTCTCCCACAAAAAGTGGAGGGAACAAAAGCCCTAAGGGGCAAGAGTCCCACTTAGGTGAGTGAAATAGATCAGCAACAGGTCTGAACAGGTGGAGACAGAGGCTCGAAAACCCTGACAGAAGCTTCAGTGAAACCCAGAAAAAGTGCTGGCAGATTGCAGAAAAAATTGCAGGTCACAGATTTGGGCCTGCTTTCAGGCCAGGTCACAGAGTTAGGGCGGAAAAGTGTGACCTTAAGGCCAGGTCGCACTTTTTAGGCCGATAAGTGCGACCTGTAGATCCGGGTCTGGCGGCGACAGATTTCAGAAAATTTTGTCGTCTCAGCAGCGGCTGATGTCGGTCACCTACGCAATAAGGCGAGAAACACACGAAAGTTAGAAATTTGAATGTTTGAGGGTTTTAGAAGGGAAAAATAACATAAAAATGGGAAAAATTAAAAAATGGAAGATAAACCATAGGGTCTGAAACAGCTGGATATGCAGGAAGATAGAAAACGACAGTGGTCGCAAAAGAAAACCCGTGTGGAGTCGCCAATTGTTAGTATGATTCTTTCGTCGTAAAAGATCACTTTAGCTATGCATATCAAGTAGCCCTAACATCAAGTATGGCTGCAAAATATCTTTAAGTTTGCTGCATAAAATTAGATCTAAGCATAAAAGACATTAAGTAGATAAAATATAAAATGGCTCCATGCATCCAGTGAACAAGACAAGAACAATGTATAAAAAGAATCTTATATTATATTAAAGAATGGGGCACCTGAGAGGAAAAAAAGAAAGGTGTTTTCCAGTTCTCCTCAGTGGGATGGGTTCTTGAAAGTCCTCATTGTTTCAAATCTAAAATTCCTCTCTTTGGTTAATGTGGAAAACCCTAACAAACATGGAACTCAATGGGAGTTCAAAATGCAAACAAATGAAAATGGTGACCAAGAGTAGATCTAGTGTGATCTAATGCAATGGAGGTGACTAATGAATGGGGAAAACCTTCCTATTTATAACAAAATATTGGGGTGTTCTAGAACTCGGTGCATGAATAAAATATTATTAATCATATTCTAGAATCACCCTTTAGGAAAATTTTATTATATTTGTTGGAGGGAAAAGGGTTTTTGACTTGGGTCAATTCCTTTATTTATAAATAACAAATAAATAAATGATTTATTTATTATTTAAGGGAAATGAGGGGAATATAACTAAATAAATAATGGTTTACTTAATTATTTAAAAATGATTTAGTCAAATTTAACTATGAATAGTATTTAAATAATGATTTAAATAACTTATTCTTAGGAAATAATTAAATAAATAATGATTTATTTAATTGATTACCTTGTTTTGGGTTAAATATGACCAAGAAATGTAAACAAATGTGGTGAAAGTGATTTTACTTGGGGTAAAATTAGTCTTACATGGTGTACTTGGGTTCATCTAACGATACTGGGTTAGATGACCAAAACAGTAACAATAACCGCACCCAAAGAAGAAAAAATGTTAGGCAAAGTAGTTGGGTAAGTAGAAATGAGGTTGATGTTAATCATGCTTTCAGTTTTTCAAAAGCACCATTTTCAGGAAAAGCGTCAAGAGAAAGAAAACTCTCCGCCAATGGATGAGGCACTAGTCTGCACGAGCCAGAGATCTGCAATTCTAGACACCTCTCAAAAAGGAGCTGCCCTCCCCAAATGGATCCACTGTTAGACATCAAAATTTTTTCATGTTGTGATGACTATATGCCTTGCCTAGTTTTTCTAGAAACCAATTTCAAACAGTCAATTTGTCCTCTATAAAACCCCTCAGAGAAATTTTTATCTTTTTCCCTCTCTTGCAGACTGTGTTAGAAGTGGTCATCAATTTTTAGTCTTGATAAAACTCCCCTATCCATAAATGTCATAAGCCTTGTATCTCTGAATATTCAAAGTCCCCTATTTTCACACAACTCACTGTCAAGCATAGGACAAGTTTTCTCCTTCCCTCTGACTGTTTAAATTCCCGTATGATAACCTGACTATGCCCAAGAAGTCCTTCAGAAATTATGAAAAACTGTCCAGGTCTAGGTGATGGTGTTTAGGGTAAGTATCTTGAGAAGAATATCTCTAGTCAAAAACCTTGTTTTTAATATCAGTCAGCCATCCTCTCTTCTTATTTGGAAAAACAAAACCCTTGTTTACCCGTAGGTCATACACCATCACAATGGTTGCTGTGTTTTGTTTCAGCAAAACTTATAAGGTTCAAATTCAGGAAGAAACAGAGTAAGAAGATCCTATGTCCGAAGAAAGTGATCAAGTGAAATTTTCAAGCATTATCATCATGATACATCAGAAAAGGTCTCCAATGATCAAAGTCATTTTTTCAGTGCATCTCTGCAAGGGTGCTAGGATGGATGACATTAATCAATTTTGGGCAAGAAAACACTTCAAGGAAGAGCTTCAAAGCAAAAGCGGTTGACTATTTGAATACTAAAGAAAATATAGATTTAAGAAGAGGAAAGACAACAAGATTCATCCCTGAAAAATCAAAAACACCAAGAAGGTCAAAGAATTATTCATCTTGGTAGAATGAGTACAAAGGTGTGTTAGTTTTCTAGAAAAATAATTCTAGTAGTATAGGCATCAAAATGAAAATCATAAAAAGAAACAACTGTATTTTTATACACCTATAGCCTAGATTCAAATTCATCAAAAGAACTACTAGCACCAATGAAGCTATTGTGGTTTCAAAGAAGAGTTATTCCTAAGACAGACACAACAGACATTTATCATTTGGAAATACATTACCTACCCATGGTTTTGTTAGTGTCACCATCATACTGCCATCAGTGATCAAAATTTCTCTTTTGTATTTGCATATTAGGAGTCCCATACCAATAAATTTCACCATTCCGCTAGGTCATGGATTCATTGATGGTAGTGATTTTTTTTTCATCAGTTTTCCCTCATGTGAAACTTGCTGATTCTCCTTCTTATGGTCTTTAGTCATGAGTCACTTTCATTCTCAAAATCATGTCATTAGATCATAGGATGGGTCTCATTAGTTTCTAGGGTCTCACCATGGTCAAATCAATGAGTCAAGTGTCAATAAATATCAGCAAGGTCATGAGGAAGTCAATAAACTAAAAGTCAACAACACCTGGAAGATCAAAGAGATATTTTATTCAACTTGATGTAATTTTCACCTCAAAACCATGTTTTGAGGTGAAAACATGATATTTTACCTTTATTATCATTTATTATGTAATTTTATGTCATCATATGTAATAAGTCACAATTCAGAAGCCGTTTATTCTTCCGCAAGTCATCACCCCGCCTTTCGCAGTGGGCTTTTCCACAACATGTGCGAGGTCACACCAGTTCTAAGTATGTTCAGCAGAAAGAGCTTGGAAAGAGCTTTCCAACAGTATATTACACTCTCAAAACTGACTTCGGGATTGAAATTTATGCCTAAGTGAATAAAGTCCTCTATACCCTAACCCTTCCCCTTTTTCCCATCTATTGTCGTCCATAAAATTTGTTATATCAAAAGGTGGCTAACACTTTTGAGCCTTCAAGGAAAAATTTTTATTGCAATAAGTGTTATTCTGAATACTCTTGAAGGCCTCATGCCTCTCGTCCAAAATCTTCCCTACCGTGCCCCGTTTTACACTCGAATTCTCAACATTTCATGAGACCGCCGCAAGTCCTTTCCCCCCTCCTCCATTAGAAAAACTAATATCCGTCTTTGCCCTCTTTTTCCCAGTGGCAATTCCTTCATGTTTCATGATTCCCCTTCTTCCATTCATGAAAATCATTTTCCATAGTTTAAAACTCATTTTTGAACTCGGCCGAAACCCCCAAAATCCATTGGAAAACCAGATAAAATCATAAAAAATACATATTTTTGTATAAAGGCTTAAGCCCCATTGGGCTAAGTCTTAAACCACTTCCCTTCCACGTGCCCCAGCGCTAGAACCAAGTGCTAAGGTCATGAGCGCTTATCGCGTCAGAGCAACTCACGGAGCGCATTTTTTTGTGTTTAAACCAAAATCTGATGCCGATTGGCCCTCTTATATAAGCCCCGGGCCTATTATCATTCCATATAGACCAAGGCCCCATAGTCGGGCGCCTATCCACTTCGTATATATAAAACCATCCCGGTGCATAAAACCTTTGTTTATATTAATTTTTTGGGTTTTTCATATGGTTTGAAGAGTTTTCCGCCAGCGCATTTCTCAAAACATCTCCATCGTCGATCTGATCTGCAGATCGACGACCCACAATCAATCGCCCTGGTCCCCACGGCCACGACAGCAGTCAGCAGTCCCACAGAACCAGTGGTCCCCAACACCTAGTCAGCATACACATCAGCACACACGCGGCAGCAACTGATTGGAGCGGGTCTTGCTTGGTTGCTCGCATAGTCGTGATATCCGGACCCGAAATTGTTATAGGGCGGATTTGATAAAAATTTCGGGTCACATTTGGGCTGACGTCAGCAGGCCCCAAAACGGACCCGATACACTTTATAGGGCGGATTTGATACAAATTTCGGGTCACAAAGACCCTGACGTCAGCGGGCTCCTTTTGTAACCCGAAATGGTTTATGCAGCTTGGTTTTATCGGGAGTTTTGAAGTCAAAGATGCAGGGTATGTTGATAGCGGGGTGATTAAATGGTTTTCATCATTTTAAAGAAAGTCGAAAATTTGGGTTATTGTTCGCGGAAGTTGTTTGATCCTGCTTTGCTTTTGGTACGGAGAGAAACCACTCGATGTGACGATCACAGCGAAAAGCCGCCATGTTGACGGGGACAATCGCCTCATCGCTCCTCATCACGCGTTAAATGTCGACTGTGGGCTCGACGCGATATTGACATACGTCGTCCGATCTGAGGCTGGCTCATCGAACGGTGATCGCACTCAAAGGAGCTCGGGGAATAAACTAAGGTATGGCGTGTGAATTTAATTAAAACCCGTCGATTGTGTATGTGGACCCATAACCCACAGGTCCCAGGATTAGTTTCAGACTTATGAATCTGCGAAAATGATACATATATGAAGGCTGTAGATTCATTTTGGTAAATGAAAGACGAACCTACTTGTAGTGGGTTTCGCTCTTCATCACATTGATGCCATATGAGCCCTGCGCAGCCTGCACATCGGCAAGACACAGTGAATAAAATCACAATCAAAGAGTATCAGTGTCGAAGACAGAACGCACCAGAATGGAAGATTGAAGACAAATTTATGAGGATTACGGCTAAGATTGATTATCAAAAGCCTAATCCTCCAAATTAAAACACAGTTTAAAGAAAATCATAAGTGTTTTATCAGACAGGAAAGCCTCCATCGCCACATCAGAGGCAAATTAATTCCTCCCGACTACCACAAAGCCACCTGTGCCTCAAAGCATTCAAACAGAGGCCGAAGTTATTGATCAAGATCCAACATTTGCCTCAGCGCAGCTAGAGAGTTAATTCTACAAATAAACTTAATGACAAAATATCAGCAGAGTTATTTTAATATAACACAGAGCCTCAAAAGTCAATAAGAGCTCCCACTGAGCTTAATCTTAAATGAAAAACATTAATACAGACAAAACACCTGTAAACTTCTTCATCGAGCCCCCCAAAGGCCGAGAAGCCATTAAGACTGTATTAATTATCTTTGGAGATCTTTTATCAGATCTCACCTCCTCATTCTTCTATAAATACTACTGGAGAAGATGAGAGAGGGGTTGGTTGAGTTGGTTGCTGAACTTTGAAATGTAATTGAGCTTGAGACTTCTACTTGTAAATAGTGTTTACTGGCTCTTGGAGCTCTGCTTGTGATAGATAAGTTAGTTTGGGAAGTGTAGATGATTGCTAAGCTAAAGCATTGGACTTAGAGCTGTAACTGGTTTGCAGCATCAATACAAGCTGATTTATGGGATCCTGGTCTATGTCGACGGTGATGTTATTTCTTATTGTAAATTGTTATTTTATTTCTGTTTTCACTGTGTTCATCTTCTCTTATAAAGATCAGCATGCATAGAGTTAGGACCTACTATATATCAGTGCCCATCTCTGACTGAAAATCTTTATCTTCATGTTTTCTTCCAAATCTGTGTTATTTAGGAATGATTTAATTTAGTTTAAGCATAGGAATGCTGGCTTTCCCTCGTCCTACTGTCTTAGCTAAATATTGTTCTTGGATGTTATTTTCAGTATATGTTAAGTAGAGATGAACTAAGGAAGATATGGTGTGCCCTGGTCCTAGTTTTATCCCCAAAGACTGTCTGAATGTTTCCCTTGGAATGTGTTGAAAGCTGGCTAGTGTTGAAACACTTACCAGATCTTAGGCCATTCTTTGTTATCTTTGTGTTTGTCTTGAAAGTTACCAAGTAGAGCAGAGCTAGGAGAGGATTTGTGGTGAGCCCAACCCGCTAGTTTCTTCTCCAACAGTTGCCTTCAAGTTCCCTTTGTTTTAAAATGTTTTTCTATTGAAGGTGCATCAAAAGCAAGCTAGTTTAGAAGTACTTACCTGGTCTTAGATTACTTTTACGTCTTTCTTAAGTGTATGTCAAAAGTAGGCTAGTTTAGAAGTACTTGCCTGATCTTGGGTTGCTCTTTGTTCTTCATCTGTTTAATTCCCCTTCTTATTGTTTCATTTCATTCCATAAATCAAACTTTGAAGAGATCCTTGGACATAGATGACTTGCCCCATAGACCACTCTTGAACCTTGACTGTTTCAATTAAACCCTATTATGACTCCATAGCCCAATGGACTAAAACCTGCAATTATCTATCTTCTTGGCTAGAGCTTGTTCTATTTGCTTGCAACTTCACACCTTTGAAACTCTTTGCATTTAGGACTTTCCACTCAAATAATAATCATGCTCAACCATCCAAAAACAAACAAAACCCTTGGCCTTCATAACTAGCCTAATATCATTACCCAAGACTTCAAAGACAAATCCATCTTTGCACTTATTGGAGAGATCCCTCTCCGGATTCAGGAGGGCTAGATCCTAGAATCCCAAAGTGGTTGAAATAATGTTCTCCCTGCAGTTGGACTTTTGCCAATCTTGCTAATTACAGGGTGCCAACATTTCTGGCGACTCCACTGGGAACTGAGTCAAATTTTCCTCTTAGGTTCCCTTAAAAACTTCATAAAACCTTGTCAGTAAAAGCAGCCTTTTCAAGCACTACC
>JAXQQM020077777.1:0-14748 GCA_034641835.2 Pinus albicaulis | reverse complement strand
CGCATTTGGCCCTCCATACCTCCATCAACATAATCCCATCTGTGACAACTTCCGCTTCATGAACCCTGCACATGAGACCAACCAATGGGACCCATACCCCCAACAAAACACCATTCTCACACCTTTAGTGAGCGACACTCTTTCATGTTTTGGGGTACCCATCTCTATCATGTTTTGTACAAACCAAACCCCATTATTTTATTCTTTTGGTAAGTGTACAAAGACGGAAAACGATGCCCTTCACCACTTCACCCTCATATTTCATCTTCCCCCCCATGGAAACAGTCCCCCATTTCCCCTGGTCAAAGTATTTTACCCCCATGAATGCACCGTCACGACATTCATAGCCGGTTCACACCTGCCTTGGAAGTCCTACCAACTCCAGGGATTTTCCTCTAGAAACAACTATGACTGCCACCCAGATGCTAAAGTATACTTCGACCTTGGGCCACTGAATCCCCATCATCCATTTTCAGTCACCTCAAATCAACATGCCTATGTTAAACCCATCATATCTCTATCCCCAACCCTCAGGTTGGTGACCCATGGTTCGGTGAAGGCTTCCTTTTTGTCGACCTCAACACCTCTCTTCCAAAAAGGAAGTGGTACCTTCGATAATCCTACAAAGGGGTATCCTCGGGTGGCACTATGGGAGACATCATTGTACACAAATTTCATCGATCCTCCTGACATTCGACCACAAAAAAAGCTTTCATGTCACGATCGTATCTTACCTTACAACCATTTCACTTTGATAAGATCTGTCGAAGACTCGTGCCTCCATAAGCGTCTCTGACAAACAATGCTTACAAGGGAAGGTCCCAGCCAGTACATATGCATACATTGTGCAATGATATTCCATACCAAGACTACGCATATGGGTATCACATTCCATTTATCGTCAAAGAAAAAATTCCCCTGAGGGCGTCAACAGTCGTTGTCAACAACCACCAGCGTCACTACCACAGTAGTGGCATATACAACACATGTATCTGTCAATTTTGTTTAAATAGCCATAGCATCATGAGCATGGGACATGCCCATCTCGTTTAAATTTTGTAAATGTGTTGTATATTTTTTCTGCTTGTAGGGGGTCCCTTAGGTCATGGTTATCTCGGAAACGGTACAAGGTGTTGTCAATTCCAAAATACATGCAGACCTCTCTATCTATGCCTCTCTCTCTCTGCATACGATAAAGAAAAGAAACTATGATGTATTTTGTTTGTACAATTCTTCCTAGACCTCACACATTAGGGGGCAACTGTTAACACTAGAAAATCATACAACAGAAGATGACATCAATTACTGTTGAGCCCAAGGATTTACAGGACAAGAATACACTATGGAGTCAAGAAGTATTTAAAATATCTAAGGTTTTGAGAAAATCAGATTTGAATTAGTCATAAATTCTCAAATGCGCGCTTTATCCTTGGAGAAGAGCACCTTCTGCGCGGCTTTTTGCCTGATAAGTGCGCATTCCTGGAAATGGAAAAAATTCACTTTCTGGGACCACACCAAGCAAAGGACAGTTACTCCTTATGTGAAAGCTGCCTAAGGACAGCCACCCGCACCTCCTTAGACATTATGTGAGCACACAAAAGAATATTTGAGCACACAATGGAATCACACCTCTCCCTTGGGTCACCATCCATCATGTACCAAGGGAGGGAAGGAGGATTTGAAGCTCACCTATATAAACCCACCAAGAGATGAAGAAAGGGTGATCATAGTGTTATGATGGCCAATGTTTCCCAAGAAACACCAACATTGTGTGTGACTTGGAGCTGGAGCTAAAGAGGACTCAATAGTTGGCCACCCAACATCTTAGTCCACCACGGCAGAGAGAGAGAGTGAGACTGCATTAGGGGCAGAGCTTGGAAGGAAACATCCTTGCGTCGAGACCTAGAGCCATTTCCTAGGGGCCCTTTGGAAAGTGGGTAAAATTTCTTCTCCATTTCGAACGTTTAATAAGAAGAGGCCATCGAGCCATCATTTGCATTATTATCATTTGGAACTCTCTACATAGCTTTTGTATATTTGTGTTTTTTAATTTTAGTTTAACGAGAGCATATTTCAACATACTATTTCCATTAAGTTTTATGCTTTTGATCTCCCCCCACTTTCTGCCTATTACCAATAGTTTAGAGAGTAGACCACACTCTCTAAGCTTGTGTGATTTCGTACACCCGTGCGACTAATCCACAACAACACTTATGATTTCTGATCTTGACATATTATGTTCCTCTTATTTACAACATAAAATTATTCATTTATGTTCATTAAAGCCTTTAATTAAATGCAATTATAATTATCAGCCGAAGTAAAAGGTCTTGGTTAAGGGTATCAAGATTTTACCCTGGATCAAGTGGTATCAGAGCAGGTATTATTGTTGATTGGATTGCAGGCATGAATATTGAACGTTTGCTAAGTTGAGCCATGGAGAATGTCAAGGACATGTACGAAACCATGCTTAGGGTGTTTTAGAAAGCGGACCCTCCTACACAAAGAGAAGGAGGACAAACATCATTTGCAGCTTCAATTGCAAGCCACAAAAGAACCGTGGGAAGATTGGAAGCACAACAATGAAATTATTCAAGCATAACATGATACATTGAAGACCCTCCTACAGGAAGAGAAGGAGGAGAAGCAGCAGTTGCAGATTAAGTTGCAAGCCATGACAGAGGTGTGGGAAGGATTGAAGCGCAATAACGAAATTCTGAAAGCAGATCATGATGCCTTGAAAGCATTCCTAGAGAAAGAAAAGGAGGAGACGCAACAGTTCCATATTCATCTACAAGCCGTGTTAGAGGCATTGACGGAAGTGAAGCGCAATGAAGGCTTACATAAGCCTTCTTCATCTGTTTCACAACTGAAAACTAAGGTAAAAAATGTTGATTTATCTTCAGTTTATTCACATGATATCATTTTGGTTGGAAGTGTGGAAATACCCATTGCAGGGACCGACATGAGAATCCTCTCCAAGATGGGGTATCGGGGAGGAGGACTTGGCGTTCATGGCCAAGGCATAAACTAACCATTGGAGGTTGTGCAGAGACCCCGTTATGTAGGTTTGGGGTACAATGAAGAAGGATGTTCGAAGGACATCAAGGGAAAACAGATATGATGAAATCTCCAAGGAAGAGGAATGATGGGGAAACCTCACCATCGTTCCATGGCAGTGCACGTTACAGTTAAGGAACTGAGGTGAGCTCCCACCATCATGATCGCACTAGAGACCACCCTAGAAGGTATACTAAGTCTCATTATTCTAGGGTGCATTTTGATTATAAGAATGTTGATAACCATGGTTGTAGAATATGGCATCGTAAAAATTGTTATTTTTGTGGTTAAAATAACCATGCGATTTCTAAGTGCTGGAAGAGGATGGCAACACAAAGGAGGAAGAGGCATGAAAATCCTTCTCCCCAATAGGAAAAGAAATTGGTTAAGCAGGTTTGGAGGAAAAATAACTTTTGCACCCATTGCGACCAAAGTGGCCACCAAAGAGCCACATGTTGGAAACTTCATCCAGAGCAGCGCCTTAAAGACAAAGTGCCCATGCATACACAAGTCGAAAGAGCTGATTGACAAAAAAGTTTGCCAGAGGGAAATGATCCACTCGCTTTAATAAGTGAGAAGTGGTTCTTCTAGATTGTTTTTTTTCTATAGATGTTAAGCTTGTCATGGCCATGTTTGTAAATCATTTGTCACATTTTTTATGAAAGTGATGATGTGTTTCCATCACTCGTTTAAGAGACCATGATATTTTTTGGCCTTGTTTTATAAGCCGTGTGTTGGACCTCTTTCATGTAAAAGTGATGATGTGTTGCCATCACTTCGAGATGCGATGATTATGTTTTGGTCATGTTCTATGAGTCATCTGATGAATTTCTTTCATGTAAAAGTGATGAGGAGTTTTTCCATCACTTCGAAATGCGACGATGAGGTTTGGTCTTGTAATTTTGTTGAGGTATGATTTCCATTTTGCTGTAAGCTTGACCACTGAGTACATGTTATAAACTCGTGGAAAGTATGTAAATATTTGGGTCATTGTTGGTCACATTGAGAATGTAATGTTTTTTGCAGCTTTAGGCAGGTGTTGGCATTCTGATTTCGAAGGATAGAAGTGAAGGAGTCTTCTAGGGATGTGCCTTTTCAGACATCGCCTTGTAGCAGTTGTGGATGATGGCTTTGCATCTTAATTCCGAAATACAACAGATAAAGGAATCTTCAAGAGATGTGCCTTTCACACATTTTTGCCACAATAGTTGTAGATGTTGGCTTTGCATCTTGATTCTGAAGTACGAGAAGTGAAGGAGTCTTCAAGGGATGTGCCTTTTCAGACATCGCATTGTAGCACTTATAGATGATGGCTTTGCATCTTGATTCCGAAGGAAAAAAGTGAAGGAGTCTTCGAGGGATGTGTCTTCTCAAACTTGTGTTGCAACAAGTTGCAAGTGTTGGCTTTACATCTTGATTCTGAAATACGACAGATAAAGGAATCTTAAAGAGATTTGCCTTTCACACATTTGTGCCACAACAATTGTACATGTTGGCTTTGCATCTTGATTCTGAAGTACGAGAGGTGAAGGAGTCTTCAAGGGATGTGCCTTTTCAGAAATCACATTATAGCAGTTGTAGATGATGGCTTTGCATCTTGATTGAAAAGTACGCCAGGTGAAGGAGTCTTATGGGGATGTGCCTTTTAACGACAGTTGTAGACATTTTATGATAGGTAAAGCTTGGTGCTTTTGGAGGACCAAAAGCTCTTAAGTGGGGAGGAACAATCCAGGTGGATTAAACATGTACAAGTAAAAGTGGCTTCAATACAAAGGCTCAAAAAATAAAAGTGTACGAAAATCTCTTGAACCAGGTTCATGTTGTATATCTCGTCTTTCTGATTCCAAAGGCACATATGACACTCAATTCCGAGTCCGTATGAAGGAGTTAGGAGCGATCAAAGTTCCAAGTTGACTTGGTGACTAGGCAGCCTTAAGGCAAAGGCAGGGTGGAGAGCGTGCACAGTTTTCGAGGTTCAATATTTTTTTATTACAGGTCATGTGGAACCATGAGCCCAGAAAGAGGCAGGCAGAACCCTGATTGAGCCCAACTTTCAGGAGGGTGAAATTTTGACTTTGTTCAAATGGGACAAATTTTATGTCATTTTTTCACTACTTGATGCCACGAGTTTGATGGTGTGCTCAGTTGCTTCATCCGAGTTTTCTATTTTTCAGCCACTTTTGGAAGTGGGTTATGTAGGAGTCAAATTTTCGCGTGTGAGTAGTTGTTTTCACATTTTTCAACGCCACAAGTTTGATGGTGTTTTCAGATTCAGCCACAGAGCAGCTCAACTTTCAGCAAATTTCAGCATGAGGTATATGAAGTGGATTTCATGTACTTATTCATTTCTTTCTCTTTGAGATGCATTATGTCTTGTAGATCCCGGTTGATACATGAGTCGTGGGATCTTGCCTTGTTTTGTTATTGACGTACTTTCAGATATGGATTTGTGTTATGTATGAGATCCCTTTTATGCCATATTGGCGAGATGCTCAATTTCATATGTGTTCTGTTTGAGATGCCTTTTTTGCCAATATTGGAGGGATGCTCATAGTTATTACATGTGAACTATTGTCATACTGATAGGAGTCTTTCTTTAAGTATGAGAGTTCCACAGTGGAACATATCTTAAAGAAGTCCAACCACTCCTACGTGAGGGCATTTTTCCTTGTATGTCATAGGAAAGCACATCCATGTACATCTTCTTCTTACAACACATAATCATCGGCCTACACCATCTTGACACCGAGGCCTGAAGATGTTGTCCCTCCTGGATGAACTCCGTTATCAAACGACGCATTCTTATGATTGTTGATCTTGACATATTATGTTCCTCTTATTTACATCATACACTTATTCATTTATGTTAATTAATGCCTTTAATTAAATGCAATTCTAATTATCAGCCGAAGTAAAAGGTCTTGGTTAAGGGTATCAAGATTTTACCCTGGATCATTGTGCATAAGGAAGAACTTACATAATTGCTAGGATTTTGAAGGGAAAACATATTAGCATTAGAGTTTCTCCTCTTAACAGTTAAATAATTCTCAAATAGTGAAGGTTGTAGTAGATACCAAGAAATGCAAGGGACTCTCAAATTTATTACTCATAAAAAGTCTTATATTGATGAGAAGGGGCTTTCAATAGGTAAAGATAAAATAATTTATCTTAGCATAATCACAAACAATCCTTGACTCTTATGTAACATTCTCACAAAACCGAGCAACTCATTTGATTGAATGTCACCTAGAGGATAACTAATGATGGAAATATTTTTGTCATTGATGTCAAAGATAGGGGGAGACTACTTATGACCAAGATAAATATTGGAAAATCAATATTGTTGGAAATATTGTTTTTGGACTATTGATGCTCCATTTGGTTACCCTATCTTTGAACAATTTTTTACTCCAATTATCTAACTCAAATGGGAGCATAAGATATATGGTTGGGAAAATTATTTCGATATCTTTACAGTGGTATATGACACTCCCTCTAATTCCGTAGGAATCATGAGATATGAAATATTTTGTTAGGACAACCCATCTAAAGTACAAGAAAATTTATCCAACCAAGATTGCAATTCAACCCATAAGTAAAATTACAAACACTATAAATAAAGGGCATATAAGTGCATTTGAACATAACCCAAGCAAAAATAAATTTGAGGTTCCAAGAGGAGTTGAGGAATAAATTTTGGGGTGATTTTTGGAGGTTAAAGGTAGAAGCAAAAATGTGATTTTTGGGGTGAATGAGACATCTTGGAATTTTCACTATAACTTTTCTTTTGGGATGTTTTGGAACATGAAGCTTGGAGGATATAGATAGTCTATTTTCATTCACTCATGGTTAAATTTTTAGACCTTGGCTCACGATAATTTAAGAAATACAGTCTAATGAAGTTAAGATTATTTTTTGGACACCTAATGCGCTAAGGGTTATGGTGTGGAAGTTGAACAATCATTGGAGTTGAAGAGACCTTGGAAGATGAATCCAACGGTCATGTAAAATGTATAAATTTACATCATTGTGAATAATAAATGCAATGAACTTTTATTCTTTTAGATCTTGTTCATATTCCATGTACATCATTGTGAATAATAAATGTAATGAAATTTTATTCTTTTAGATCTTGTTCATAGTGTTTAACATGATATCAGAGTCGGCGATCTCCTGCCCTGCTCAAGTGTGAGCCACTTGTTTTGTTTCCTTTCTGTACATGTCAGTCCAACACCCCTGAATTCTCTGCCCATAATCCTGAAATAGAAAAAAAAAACTAGAATTTCTCACTCATCCCCAGGTCTAAAAATTCAAACGTTTTGTGTCAACTCACAAGTCTCTATTTTGACATTCATGTACGCTCTTGAGTACTCTACCATTTTTTTCTTGCCAGCTCCTGCAACGAACAAACCTATACTCTAGCTCCTATCTGGATGGTGTAACCTAGATCCCTCTCAAATCTAACGCGCATGCATGTTCCCTTGCTGCACCACTCTCATGTGATTACATATTTTCCAATTCGAACCTTTTGAGTAATCTTAAGAATTTCTCCTGCCCCACACTCTGTCTAGCTACATCGGATCTGTGTTGCTCAATACAAATTTTGGTTTCTAACGCCAAATTCTATTCTAGGGATCACTCTACAATTATGCAAAACACATGAGAACTCTTACCTCTAAAAACCCTAACACTCCCTGCCATCTCTGTCCATTGTTGATTCAGATACTACCTCTGCTCCTGCTCATGGGTGCACCAAATATTTTATAAACATGTTTGTCTGACCTAGAGACGCTTTGTTCTTCAATTATATTATATGGAAATTTGCACGAAACCACATTTCACCGACATATTTGGCCTTTGACCTGGATTGAATTAAAATTATCTGGTAGTTCTTTCGTGGCGACATCCAAAAATGTCATTCAAAATACTGGCTTGACCGGCTAGGGTGAGGCCCAACTAGCGATGATGTGTGATAATAAGGATTTGAGCAATCGACTCATCATTAGTTGCATTATTTAAAGGAGCCTTCTACAAAAAAATCCTACACGACGAATAGGTCCATTGAGATCCCATTTCCTTGCACTATTTTACTGCTCAAGTTTGAATCATCCATCACTATTGGATATTAAATTGGCTCCATAATCTCAATTAGATGAGAGCTTATTTGTTCTCTATTTTAAAAAGTGTTTCCTCTACTCGTTCTCTATTTATTATTCTATAGAATTGAGCATGAAATTTCATACCTCCACTCAGAAAGGAGTATGTCATCCTTCTCCTTAGATTCTAAAGGAAAATCATATACCTCTTCATATTGAGAACTTCCATGATAGCAAAGGAAAACAAGAACACAAGGCCTGATTAAAATGTTCTCTATAGCCTTGTCTTTGTGTGATTCACAATGGGTTTGACGAAAGTATCATGGATTGAAAGGGAATTTTATACCAAGTTCCTAAAATATACCAAGGGCAAGTGAATTTTGGCTTATTCTGGAATGACCTACATGAAGACCACTTGCTTGACTACTTCTCAAGCTTCCAACTTTTCGACGAAATCCACTGCCAACAACAAACATCTATGTACATGTAGTTAAAGATCTATCTTTTTCTAATGTTAAGAGGTATCTCGAGGATATAATTTCCTAGAAACAAGCAATATTTTTTTGCCACTTTTGTGAAATTGCTGGAAGAAATACCCAAGCAAAGTCTCAAAAATCTAAAGGATAGGGTCGTTGGTCTGTTAAGACAACTAGATTTTTTACAGTTTTACTGAATTTATTTTATAGAGCAATGTTGAGATAGAGGAGCTTGATGTTGATGCACTTTATATTTCGTACATTTAAGTACAGAAAGCTCAGAAGCAACGAAGACAAACATACCATCCACATGGGAATCAATCCTTATATGTCATTAGCTATCACTTTGAGTTGATATAGATATTGTTTGAAAAGGAAGGTGGCTGAAACTCAAATTGCTCCAAGGAAAGTAACAAAAGCTCAAAAACTTTGAAGTGACCCCTCTTTTGAGATGTTGAAGGAATTTGAATTTGACCACACTGGTTGAGATTTTATTGGTGGAAGAGGGTGGAATTTGAACTGCTGGTTGTGAGTTTATTTTCAATGTTGTTTGTAGAATCCTCCTTATCTCATGACCCATAAAAGGTAGTAATATGTCTCTCTCACATCTTTGTTGAGTTGAATTATACAATTAAAAATTTGTTGGGGCCATTTTATATCTTTGAGGCCAAAGCTTTTTACTTGCACTTATTTTTTGAGCTTGATCAAATGGCCAAAATTATTGAGTTATTAGAATTGATAAATACTTTAATGCACTCCTCTGTTCATGATACAATTGAAATTGGAAAGTGTACTCTCTCTAACATTCAAATCTGCCTGCAAAATACACAAGACAATATCGAGTTTCTGTAACTAGAATATTAGTACCGGAGAGATAAGCTTTAACATAAGGGTTGTCATTCTGAAATAGTTTTCATTCAGAAAAATCCTCTGTTTGAGTTCAATATAGACTCCCATCAACTACTAGAAAGTGTTCAAATCAGTAACGTTAACGTTGACTCCCATCTTGTGCCCATTTTAGGAGTAGTTTGCATGCAGGTGTGGAAATTCATCCTACACTTCCCAAGCCAATTGTCAGAACTTAGGAAGGACTTGTCAGCAAAAAGAACATATTAGGTCTTGAATATGATAAGGAAGCGTCCTTTCATATTCTAGACTACTCAAAGCCCATCGGATTCAAAGTGTTGGGGTTTCTTCATGGCAGTGCATCTTCACTTGTTTCAGATCTTGCTCCTCTTCCAAAGCAACAAAAAATTGTCAAATGCCAACATTGTGATAGAGTTGTGAATGTGAAAGATCATTGTTTTGATATTTATCCATGTAAGAATTGTGGTCATCACAATCATCATTGAAACAAATGCTTCAAAAACAAGCCTCCTGTAAGAAGAAAGATTCACCTTGGATGGATCACTTCTTAGCAATGGGTTTCAACAACCATGAATATATTTAAATCAAACCACAATATTTGTTCTCGAATATTGAAAAGTCTCGCAGTTGAGTTTTCTCCATCTTCTCAGCTTGTATCTGATGAGGGGGAATTCATGGTCATCTACAAATTTCAAAGATAAATCAAGAGAGCTTGAGCCACAACTTGAACTTGCTGCCTGAGCCTATAGCCAGAGACATCCATACCCAGATTCAGAGTTGTATCCAGAGAAGGAGAAGCCCATAAGCATGCCTTTGGTTGGTGGCCTTCTATAAACCACCGCAGGTTGAATATGTACCTTTTCCCAGGTTGAAGGCCTCCCTCTTCAAAGCATTAAGGAGCAATTCCTCTAATAGAAGACTTCAACTTCTTGCCAAATTTGGAAGAGTTATAGGAATTGCACTGTATGTTCGAGGTTGAGACTAAATGGTCTCCCTTTCCAAGAAAATAGGGAGCACTTCCTCTAGCAGAAGACTTCAACTTCTTGTCAGATTTGGAAGAGTTCCAGGAACTGCACTAAGTGTTCCGGTGTTGGTGGTCATCCTTAAACCACCACTAGTTGAGACCTCGAGTTATCCCACCTTATGCCATATTTTCACAGAGCACATTTAGCCACTGGTTGCCACTCTTGTATTACAAATCTCTTCTTGGAATCTTATATACCCATTCAGATTAATGGGGGGAATTTTGGACACCTAATCTACTAAGGGTTATGGTGTGGAAGTTGAATAGTCATTGGAGTCCAAGAGACCTTGGAAGATAAATCCAACAATCATGTAAAATGTATAAAAGTACATCATTGTGAATAATAAATGCAATGAATGCTTATTCTTTCATATCTTGTTCATATTCCATGTGTGTGTTTAAAATTCTTGAATGCTCATCAAATAGGCCAGCTTGGAATTTTCGCTATAAATTCTCTTCTGAGATGTTTCTGAATGTGAAAATTGGAGGATATAAATAAATGGTATTCATGCACATGTGGTTAAAATTTCAGACCTCAATTTTCTCTAATTTCATAGACATGGTATGAGGAAGTTAGGCTTCCCAAATGCTCATAAAATCTACTTTAAATAATTGGCTTGGTATTTTTGCTATAACCTTCATCTCCATAAATGTTATGAAGCTTATCCCAAATTTAGTTTTTAGGCCTACACTGCATTACCTTGACAAATTATGATTATTCTATGTCACACAAAATGGAATTTATCATTTTTCAATATTTACAAAGGCTTTTTCACTATTTATTAAGTTGGATGAATTGTTGGAACTTGATAACCATCCAAAACAAATAGCCAAATATAACACTAAGAGACATGATAGAGGTCCTTATCTTCCAAAAAGCATATTTTTCTCCATCAAATAGTGGGGCTCTGTTTGAGAGAGTGTTGGACATTGGATTCAACACTCCCCATGTGTTTCGTGACATGGACTAACTGCCTCTCGTGGATCCTAACTCTAATTATTGTAGCAAAGACTAATGCCTGCAGGTTTTGGTCTAATAACAATCCTGATTCCAACAAGTGGTATCAGAGCGACAAGTCTCAAGTTTGAAACTCACCCGGCTCACGTTGGGGTGGAGATTGTTGGAAATTAGGTTCAATGCTCCCAATGTGTTTCCCGACATGGGCTAACTGCCTCTCATGGATCCCAACTCTGGCGATTGTAGCGGAGACTAACGCCTGTGGGTTTTGGTCTAATAGAAATCGTGATTCCAACAGAAAAAACCACTGTGACCAACACTTTATTCTTCCTAGATATTCTTCTAGATGTTCAACTGCTTCCGAAGGAACCTACTTTTATGCCAATTGTTGTATTCACACTTATAATTGAGGTGAGGTGGGGAGGGTGAATCAAGATAATGAAAATTTTTACTTATTTAAACATTCTATCACCATAAAACATCAATATCATAAGTAGAACATGAAGCACAATATATACATGGAAACCCTTTCGACTGAAAACCATAAAACTTCTTTATCTGATAGTTCTTTATAGGAACCAACCTACTATTACAATAGTTTTTGGGTACCAACCTAAAAAATAATCTAATCCCCCTCGATTTTCAAGCACCAAAATACATGATACACTAATCCCCTCTGTTGTTTGTTATGAAAACTTATTTTTTCAAAGGTTCACTCTACTACTCTAAATTTTGCTCTACAATCTTATTTGTCAAAGGTCCACTCTATTGATTTGAATTCTGCTCTGTAATGATCCATTATAGTTATGTATTTGATTCTCTACCTTTATACAATTATATCTTACTAATTTATTTAAGCTGGAACTTAAATTCGTATTGTCTAAATAAGCACTTCCTTCAACTCAAACTGTCAAATTTGGTACTTATTTCAACTTGTCAGAACATTTACTTCCTTCAAACCAACCTTTTCAAAGTTGACACTTATATATAATGGCACCACATACAACCAAGTGTTGCACAAGTGCTTACCGCTCTTCCAAACTTCACAACTCCCTTCAATCCAACTTTTGAAACATTTAGTGCATATGTGCCTTGGCACTACTTCATATGCCCATATAACACGTTCAGGGGTTTTTTATATCGATACAAAAGAGAATCCCCAAAATCCATTAATACTAAAAATGCTTAGAAATCATAAATTTTTCGATCCTTTGGATGAGAACCTTTGATCCATGTGGATATTGGTGGCCACCCACCTATTCCACTGCCTCAAAGCACAATTATCCATCTTGGCAGTTTTTTTACAATTTTTTGGGTCCTGAACTTCTCGGGCTCTTTTGAGGCTCTAAATGGCATTTTTTTTGATGTGTCAGGGACCTTGGTGATAGACTTAGGATCTTGCTTGGGCATGAATAAAATGTGTACTTCTTAGCTAGACCTTTCCAATGGGATACCGAGCATTCCAAACAAATATTGTATGTTAAACTTACAACCTCAGGAAGTTTCCATGCCAACTAAACCCATCAGGGCCACAAACCTTTTGGCGTTTCATATCCTAGGATTAGGGTTTTGGATGTTTTGTTGGCAATATGATTCTGATGTCTTAATATTTTTTCCTTGATGGCAACTCTTTGATAAAAGATGAATTATATGTCTTCAGTAGAAGCTCATGCTTAGTCCATCAGAAGAATTGTGTAATGTCCAACAAAAAATTTGGTAATATTCATATTTAAGATTCTATATGTGGGTTTGTCGAGGAAAAGTCACGTATACACACAGATAAGAATGATCCAAGCCGCGTATGCCTTTTGCGCTCCAAAAAAGATAATACCAGGGGGCATTAGCATGCTATTAGCCCACAGGATTGAGTGCCATGTCGTCTATTTGATTTCGTCCAAGAATACCATAAAAAATTGTGTGGTTTTGGATCATGGTATTGATAAAGGCTAAATCTATATAAGGAGAAGAATATTATAGTGCAATGGTGTGAATGTGTAAGGGATATCACTAAATACTTATCTCTGAATTATATCTGCATTGGATGAAATCTTTTTTATTGATAAAAAAAGAATTTATGATGCACCCTTGGATAGATTGATGGATCAAGATCTCTAGACCTGAAATGACTATGTTCTTGCATGATCCATTGAAGAGCTGATTAGATTTGAGACCTGGCGCATGTTTGTTGAAGTGGAGTGAAGAAATCTGGGTAATTTCTATAGATCTGAAACATTCTGCATAATTAATATTTACAGATTTATATGCTAGTTCGTCTCAATAAAGCATGTATATACTTGGCTTTGCTTCAGAAAAGTCGCGTATGGAAGTTAGGGTTTTATGAAGCTTATTGCAGATGTTTTCTGTTATTGCTGCTATCTTTCTGTTGTCTGTTAATGAAGTATTCATGAAGAACTGGGTTGCTTGATTGTTGTATATGCTGCTAAAGTTGATTATGTACAAATATGATCAATGAAGTGAGAAAATATGTGTTATGATGATTCACTGATCAAGGGTTCTGAAATTCTAAAAATATATCTGACTGAATGCCTCAGATCTGGATCTGAGATTGACCATATTTTGAAAAACAATATTCACAGATCTATATGCAGGTTGGTGTTAAGGAAAGCACATATACACGCAGGTTCAATGAAGCAAAGTAGCGTATGCATTTTGAGATAATGAATGTTCAGGGTTGAATCTGATTTTGCATACTGATTCTGATATCTGGTTATTTCATTATTTTGATTTCAGTTTTCTCACTGTTTTGGTTTTGGGCGAAGTTTATTGTTATTGATCTTTATTAAGGGTTGTGGTGAAGCTATGTGATCCAGTATGAAAATTGATGAAACATGGTCTGCAGTGAGTCTGAGGGAAGTAGAAGCTTCCTGCCAGTAGAAGCTGGTGTTCTCATCAGGGGGTTGAAGCTCCCTTCCAGTAGTGGCTGGTAAACGAGCTTAGGGGGTTTTAGCTCCCTTCTAGTTGTAGTTGGAAAATGAGAGAAGGTTGCAGCCTTCTGCAGGTAGATGCCTGTGTATTGATATAATTATGCATCAGTACAACCTTGTAAGAAGTTTTCCATATAATAAATATTGAAGACAAAGACGACAACAACGGTGGTTTTCTCCCGAATTGGATTTCCACCTTAAATATTGGTGTTCATGTGTAATTCTCTTGTGTGATGATTTATTCTGCTGTTACTGCACATATTTATTGTTTAACTAATATATGCATGACTGATAAGCCGAGATAAATATTGTTTCTGAAAAT
>JAXQQM020062927.1:0-54742 GCA_034641835.2 Pinus albicaulis | reverse complement strand
TCGGGTCTCCTCAATAAACAATGATCGTTTGCTTCAACCAGGCATTGTGATTACAATTTAACAAGGTGCCTATATTCTAGTCAATGGTAATGTACCAGAAAGGTTTCAAGATATAGAGCATATTCCCAAGTGTAACTTGACAAAATGAATGTTCATTGGCATTAAAATTAAAGCAAGATATAAGTATGTATGATGGTTCTTCCGATGGACTAAGATACCACATGTGCTTACGCTCTAACACCTTTCAAGAAGTGATGGAATGTTTAGCTAAGCCTTGTGTCCTCTTTTATGAGAGCATACTGATCCCACCCTAGATCATATTGCTTTATTCTCGTGGAAACTTTGGTACAACCATAGCCTACAAAATTACATTGGAGGAGGAATTTTGAAATTTTTATGGGACAAAAGTAGTCAATAATCGATTCAATCAATATTTTGATGGATTTTTCGAGTAACAAGGCTATTTGTTGAAGAAGTCGCATACAATTACAAGCAATGAGAAGCGAGTGGATTTGAGCTATAGTAAGGGGCAATCAAATAGTGATCAAGATAAATATCGTGTGAGTATGCAATGAGTGTATTGTGGATTAAATATGATCTAATTTGGTGTGTGATGTATGCCCAAGTGTAACTTACATATGGTGAGAATGTTGTGATAGCATAGGTGTTGTGAAGATAAATCCCCTCTGCAGATAGAGGTGATCTCTCTAGCCCTAGAGTGGGTATAGCAACTTGAGATACTTTCTAATGCAAAGATTTCTTAGCTAATATTCAAAATGTGACAAGAAAGGAGATAGAGGTACCTTTTCCTAATGTTATGTTTGAACTCGTTGATGATGGCCTTGATCCATGATCCTTTTAAGCTCGCTCCTTGCTACTGGTGGCACACGAATACCTGCGGATGATCAAGAGGCAACAACAAACGTAATCCAATACATAATAATCATTAAAAATTAGCTATCTAGAAGATCAAGGAGTACCAAAATATTTTCATAAATGATTAGACAAATATAGAAAGCAAACATCAGATGTTTTATTAATGAATATAAAAGAGAGAGCTTACAACCCAGGCCTTGATGTTGGAGGCCTCCCTTTGGAGAAAATCTGAGTCCTTCACCGAAGTTCTAAAGCATTCGTTATCCCAAACATCTTAGGCATTATCACAGTGCAGGAATGTAAAGGGAACGAGAGTTCAGACCAACCCAGAAATGAACAACCAATAGTGGAAGAATGGGGACTAATTTATAGGAAGGGAGAATAGGTTGGGAGCCCATGAAAGGAGGAGGAAGGTCCACTTTCTAAGGAATAAACCCCCATGGATGAGATCAAATCTCTAAATTCAGAGAGCTCGACTCTATCACCACTGTTTAACAACCAACTCGCCACCCTAGAACTTCTAGAGGTTGAAGCTTCTCCTCCATTTGAGGAAACACTACCAGAAAGGGATCAGCGTGGTTTTCCAAGAAATAAGGGTGTTGACAATGCTAAGCTAGAATTTTCAACCTGCCATCAGCGCGAGCAAGAAACTAGAAAACACGTTGACCCAAAAAAACTAGGGTTTTGACCAAGTTCCTTCAATAATCTTCCAAGGCAGTTTTATTTGAGTCTTTAGGGGATGTATTTACATATTTTTCCATGGTGGAAACATTGCACAGGGTCTGTCATGGGGCACTTCAGGATTAGGGATGGGGAGTGAGAATGGTGAAAAATTATTGTGCAACATATGCCCCCTAAAGCATGAAGGCAGAACAGGGAGTGATGGCCGAAATGATTTATGAGCCAAGGCAAAGAACTTAGATCACCGCTAGGAAACTTGCCAAATCAAACATAATACAATATATGACATCTCTGGTATGAATATTCCTAACCACATAACCTTGCACTAGGCATCAAATAATACATGAACCCACGGCATGGTCACAACCATCCGTCTAAATAGATCATAGAAATGGATCTGCGACATGGATGCAACCATCGATATAGATAGGATCATGTATACAATCATGAATACTCAATAACTCCCCACAACCTGGATCAGAATCAGATGTGATCCATGGTCTTCACCACGATCTCAATCAACCCAATGTATGAATATAGTCATGAGAGAAGATGTGTTGACATTGAACATGGTATAATCCACCTGATTACCGCCCAATAATAAAAATCGTTAATAGGCGTGAGAGAAACCACCAATAATGACGATGGCCCTCAAGGTACAAAAACACAATCTACAAGTGTGAATAAATGTGTTGAAGTCGAACACTTGCAGAATCATTCGATTGAAGGCCAATGATGTGAACCTGTTTTCGAACACGGAGAACTTACCATTGAGGCATGCAAGCTCCAAGGTATTGAAAACAAGTTTCTAAACCACCTTCCCAGATAATGAGCTGAAATCGAAAAGAAGTGATTTTTCGAAGAAAGGCCATAATGATTCCCACATCACCAACACAAAGCAATAGGATATCTCCAGATGATAGGAGCGATTCAGGATTGTAACAGAGTCACCAATTATGTTATGAAGATAAATCCCCTCTGCGGACAGAGGCGATCTCCCTAGCCCTAGAGTGGGTCTAGCAACTTGAGATACTTTCTAATGTAAATATTTCTTAGCTAATATTCAAAATGTAACAAGAAATGAGATAGAGGTACCTTTTCTTGATGTTATGTCTGAACTCGTTGATGGTGGCCTTGATCCACGATCCTTTTAGGCTCGCTCCTTGCTACTAGTAGCACACGAATTTCTGTTCATGATCAAGATGCAACATCAAACGTAATCCAATACATAATAATCATTAAACATTAGCTATCTAGCAGATCAAGGAGTACCAGAATATTTGCATAAATGATTAGAAAAATATAGAAAGTAAACATCATATGTTTTATTAATGAATATAAAAGAGAGAGCTTACAACCCAGACCTTGATGTTGGAGGCATTCCTTTGGTGAAAAATTGAGTCCTTCACTGAAGCACTAAAGAATTCCTTCTCCCAAACAGCTTAGGCGTTATCACAGTGCAAGAATGCAAAGGGAATGAGAGTTTAGACCAGCCCAACAATGACCAACCAGTAGTGGAAGGATGGGGACCAATTTATAGGAAGGGATAAGAGGTTGGGAGCCCGTGAAAGGAGGAGTAAGGTCCACTTTATAAGGGATAAACCCCCATGGATGAGATCAAAGCTCTAAAATCAAAGAGCTTGACTATAACACCACTGTTTAACAACCAACTTGTCGCCCTGGAACTTCTAGAGGTCGAAGCTTCTCCTCCATTTGAAGAAACACTTCCATAAAAGGGATCAGCACAGTTTTCCGAGAAATAAGGGCACTAAAAGCTTTAAGCCAGAATTGTCAAACCGCCATCAGTGCAGGCAGGAAACTAGAAAATGCGCTGACCCAAAAATTAGGTTTTTGACCAAGTTCCTTTAGTAATCTTCCAAGGCAGTTTTCTTTGAGTCTTCAGGGGATGTCTTTACATATTTTTCCATGGTGGAAACATTGCACAGGGTTTGTCATGGGGCACTTCAGGTTCAGGGATAGGAAGTGAGCATGGTGAAAAATTAATGTGTAACAATAGGACAAAGGATGATGGTATCTATGGGTCATGAATCTATGCATATGAGGGGCATGATCATAATGATATGTGTGTATTTGGTTGGATGTTTGTGCATTATAGTAGATCGATGGTAACCGAGTGAATTAAATATGACGGAGTGGTCAGCATTGTATAATGGATTCCATGATAGATTTGTTTGTGTTGAAAGGGCTTTATTGTATGGTTAACATTGTTTTATTCCAAAGAGGTATTTGGTTTAGTGTCTTTATGTTGATAATCAATAGAGGCATGATATGTGTAATGGAAAATAAGCAAGTCTAAGGTTAACGAAGATAATTGAAAATGTGTGCACTCTTGTACATGTTACAAGAAGTGTGATTTGAAGCTAAGTAAATATACCTATTCAAAGATTGTTGGTAGCCTGAAGCTATGGGTGAACCTGAGAATCCTCTATGTTTTAGAGTTGCTTATTCAACGGAGAAAAAGTGCCAGTGTGAATAAAGCACCTGTGCATATTGACCCAATGAACTAGCTGTGAGTAGGCAAACCTGTGCAATGATTGATCAAGTTAATTGTGTGCGTGATGAGACATGTTGTTGCAAAGTTTGAAAGTGCAAATGTGAAGATTAGATTAGTGCCATGGAGACCTGAAGTGGATAGATTGTAAAGTGTTAGAGTAATATTATTGTTTTTGTTTGTATTTTTCTTGTGACAACGGAGCATTCGTGATGATCAAAGGGAGCAAATTGTTGATATAAGGTTGTGTTGTAGGTTGTAGAGCAGTTGAGGATGTAGAGTATGTTATTGTTGAGTCAAGGCTATAGTATTGTTGATCTGAGTACATGTATGTGTTGCTTGTATAGTGTTTGTTGTTAGTTAGAGTATTTGTAATTTGAGTTGCGTTCTATGATGAGGGTGTTATTAATTCATATGTTGTTGCTAGGGTTTATTAATTATGTGTATGACTACGTAAGGTTACTAATTTGATTATTGATGCCATGAATTTGGTATTTGTGTTGATGCCATGTAAAGTTAAATATGAGAATACTACTTTTCATAATGGTGTTGAGGTTAGTTGCTAGGGTTTGATCTTATTAATGAGAAGATAGAAATTTTGGATCCAATGTGAAAATAGATGAAACAAGTTCCATGGAGAATCGAAGGTCGATGCCTTCAGGTAAAGTGGAAATTTTTTGTTAGGGAGTAGTGGCTTCCTTTAGGTGTGTTCCTAAGAAACTATTTGGGGGTTGGTGCCTCCAACATATTGGTGTATGCAAATCCATTTGGGAGTGGGTGCTTCCATCAAGCAATGGCCTGGAGCGATTGGGTGCTTGCATGTTGGTGGGTGCCAATACATGATGTAAAGAATATTTTATACAATAAGAAGGTTTTCCACCTAATATTTGGTGCTTTCTTTTTTGTTTATGTGTTTTCCCCATGGTTCACTTGTACTTATGTTAATTACTACTCATGGTTTAATTATGCATATGCCTAGATTTGTTGTTACATATTATGCTGGTAAATATTTATGATCAGTAAATTGTAAAGAAATGGTAAAAAGTTGAAATTGGTGATCCAAATTGTACAATATCGATTCACCCCACCCTCTCGGTATTGTAAAGTTTCCAATACCAAGAAGGCCAAATCTACAAAAATATACAATAAAAGGGACGCATGGCTCTTAAGGCTAAATTTATCCAAGTTCAAACATTTCAACTTTATTATCTATTCCAGGCTAGTTAACTTCATCATTGATATAAGATTCCTTCATTGATTAGCAAGAAGACATACATGTTTATATGATTACATAAGAGGAATATAGATCATATATGTAACAACATAAATCTTAGGCCATTAGGATAATTACAATTCTTAGTTACAAAAACATGTATAAGTATACATAAAATCATAGGATTAGCACATCATTCACTAACTAAGTGACCCTTAACCCTAACCAAACATTCATATAAAACAGAACATATAAATTAACTCCTAATAAGTAAGATAACTTGCAATCATGGTTATGGCAGTGAGCTGCCCAAACTCATAAACATATAAGATAACTGAGAACTTATGAGATAATAGGTTAGTCTTGGGTGATTTTTAGACCACTAATCATAAGAAAATTAGACAACCTGCAATTTATTGAGAAGGAAGTAACCACATAACTCAAGCTTTAATTAGTGCCATGGACAATCAATATAGTTGGCCAACCATGAATATTAAATGAGTTAGGCATTCTTTCGTGATTGTAGCAGAACCATGCATCAACCAATCAACACAACAGCACAATCGACATCCATAAATTAATATGCATAAAATTTTATACTTATATGAGTGAGATATATTAGTTGGAAACCAAGGGAGGGACTTCCAATCTCCATCCTGTTAGAAAATTAAATATTACAGAGCAATGAAACACATAAAATATGCAAAAAAAATACAAGCACATAAAACCACAGAGACACAGATATACGTGGTTCACCCAGTTTGGGCTACGTCCACCCCGAACAGCCAGTCCTTCCTTTATATTATCCAACAAAATGAAGATACAAAACCTACAGCAGATCCGATGTAATAATCTCTATTGTCTCTCACAGTCTCCCTCTCTGTTTCTCGCTCCGAGAATACACTCATAATACATAGCCGCAATACAATTCCCTCATATATACAAGGGGGTTTCCTTTTAGGGCAAAAAACCCTAATCTAAACATAACTTCTACCGTCAGATCATTTGCCTAATGAACGACCCAGATTGACTAGAAATTACTATACTTTTACAAGGCAATTTTACATCTGTTTTTAGCTTCGGGGGCGTTGCCCCCTAAAGCACCTGCCAGGGGGGGCTCCGAAAAGCGCTGCCGCCCCCCCCTGGACCCCCCATGGCAACGATTAATTTCGGGCGGCGTTGCCGCCCCTTTTTAAGGTACATGGGTCCAATGCTATGATACAAAGTAAACAAGATAATCAGGCTCCACACCCAACACATGCAACAATAAATAGCTACATGACACTCTTTCTTGCAACTGACCACCCCTAAACCAGATCCAAAGTCTAAGACGATGCTTGTTCAGTGGAATCACACTAAGGGAAGGGTCCCACACTTGGGAGTTGGAGTCCATTTCCATATTTTTGTACCTCTGTAGATAATTCTAGGCCAGGAATTATGTTAGAGCATCTATAACATTTTATTGGTTTTTAAATTTTTTTAGATGACCAAAGCTCTAAATTGTTTAAAACAGGTGCAATTCTTAATTCCTAATGATGTATTAGAAGGGTTGATTCTTCACCTCTTGAAAGTAATTTAGCTTTGAAGAGATGTGTAAGGTTGAAAACTTATAACTTATATGATGTCCTAAACATCAAACTGATTATTTAACTTGCCATGTGTAGTAGATGCGTGTAAAATACTTTTACAACAAAAAAATATATTTTTAAAACTTTAAGGGAAGATGAAAATTTAATGATGTAGAGGAGTTATCTCAGACAAACAGTCCAATAAACTAATCTCTTTAAATGATTATAACTTCATAGGGGATTTTAGAAAGATTGATACTCAATCTATTCTTACCGAGAACTCCCCTAAACTTCAAACACATGCATAAAAATAGAGTGATAATATAATTGACAAAGAAGAACCTACAAGGACACAAGTTGTTTCGAAATGAATCCAGAATCCTTTTATTACTTTAAAATAACTTAGAAGGGTACAAGTCTGCTCAAAAGTCTATCATAATGGTTCAACCCATCATACTTCGTTCTACAAAGTATTTATATATTTTTCTCTAAAATATATTGATTAAATATCAAGATATATTTACAATGATATTTCAAAATTGTTTTAAAAAAACAAATCTATAAGATAGGAAAATAAAATTGTTGAAGTTGTATGGCACTGATTTCGAGGTTGTTGCTAATGACTTGGCTAGAAAAGTTGCTATTCAGTTTCTTTCTCTGACTATATGTCCACTTCTTCCTTAATTCTGCTTGTTGTTGTTGTAACTCGGAATTAATGTTGTAAACCTGTTTGTTGATTCAATCAATGAGTAGACATAATTTGTCCCATCTTTCCTCATCTGGAATGGTGGCTTTGATTAACTTTCTGTAAGTCTCATCCACTTCAGTGTACTTCTGAAAAGTGGGTTTAAATACAATCAGATGTTTTATCTCATGTTGGATCAACAAGTCAAAAGTTAAACTCTCAATGAAAGCCTTCAATTTCTCAATTTCCTATCCCCTCAATGATAGATCTCCCATGGCCTTGGCTAGATCAGTTGACTAAACCTCTCCTGCTGTAGTAATTTTTGAAGTGGAAGCCCCTTGCTGTTGAAGTACCTATAATGGGAATTGCTGCTAAAGGAATAACTATTGCTTGAGTTGCTTGTTGTTCTTTCTCCTTTAACAAAATTTCTAATTTTGTCTCCATATTTTTTATTTGTGTATTATGTTCAATTATCATTTTGAACATATTCTCTTTTTCCTTATCTAGTTCACCAATCTCTTTAGTCTGAGGATCTTCAATAGTAGGAATTTTTAATTGTTTTCTCAATGATTGAATGTAAACATTTTTCATCTTAATCATCTCCTCGACAGTTTTAACATTTCTAGGATCATATCCCAATTTAATCACTAGATCCTCTAAAGATTTTCTCTTAGTATCTTTTGCTAGAGAGGAAATATTTTCAATTCTTATTTGAGATTGAATATTACTCAATGAAACCTGCAACTTAGATTTCTCCATGGCTGAATTGGTTGAAGTTGAATAGATCATTTCCCCAGCTTGTTTGTCTAAATAAATATGGTCAATAGGATGAATTTCATTTGTATCAAAGGAGAAGATTGTTTTTTTATAGTCCTCGACAGTCTTTGGAAATGGGATTTTAGGTTCAAGGAATGCCACTTGCATCAACCCTTTTTCAACTTCAAAGGCATAAAGTGATTTGTGATGAGATGTTGATGTTTGTTTCCAGAATTTTGTATAAGTGGTAGCATTCAATGCTTCATTTTTCCTTTTGATTTCCTTGTACCTAGAAAAAAAATTTGGTTCATTTTTACCATGGGATAATTCTCCTGCTTGGGATGTTTCCATTAGCTCTTAAAAAGCTGAAGATGTCGGTGACCCTGTAAAAATTTCTTCAATTCGAGGAAAGGTAGTAGCATGAGGGTCTGTCAAGGCTAATGTAGTTTGTGTGATTTCTTCTAGAAAGGAATCCTCACGAGGATTATTTTTCTTCTTATTTTACATCACAAACTCTATTTATTGGATTTTTGTAATTGAAGGGAAAATAGTTTCGCTCACTCTCTTTGCATGTTTTTCTTGGGGAACTGGAGTCTGAGATGTTGTAGGAGTAAAGCTCTGCTCTTCAGCTTGTTGCAGTGTGTTTCCTTGCCACTCTTCCTGATTCATATACTTCTCATTCTCTAGTTTATGAGTATGAGCATAAGGAGTAGTTTTATGTTCTGCCCTTAGCTTGGAAATGATCCCCAAGGGATCATAAGACTAGGAAAAACTTAGTTTAAATTTCATTTTATTTAAGAGGAGGTTTTCCTCCTTTGTTGCTGTTGTGGAATTACAGATGAAAGGTCCAACTTGAGTTTTGATTTTAAAATGGGACTTTTTCTTAGCTAACACAAAGTGTAGTTCATCCATATTTATCATTTGCCTGATGTATTCTAGTGCAAAAACTCTGATAGGTACAAACTTTGGAAATTTGTATGGGGGAAGCTCACAACCATACACTCTAATATCTATATAGTTTTGGTATAAATACCAATCTCCTATTTTTATTTGTTCAATAAGATGAAAAATCCTTTTAATTTCAGGAGAAATTCTAGGGATTAGATCAATATTAAGTAAACAGGAAACTGTGTATAAAAATTGATCTGTGTAATCACTGAAAGAGAATTCATTTGTATTTTTCTTAAGCAGTGACGTCCAATGAATCACGGACTGTGGGTTTCCCTGTACCTCTAATATTTGCAGTGGAATTGAAAACCTGTCTGACTGATAGAACAAAAACAAAAATACAAGGATTGATGCATGTTTGAAGGCTCCTTCTGTTGAAAACTTCATGAACTCATCATGGATGGTTTCTGCTAAGAACTCACTATAATTGAAAATAATAAAAGGTTTCTCATCTTTAGAAAATAATGAAAAAAAGCCAAGGATGACATCATCAACCCATTAATCAGATTAATAACCTAACAAACAATTATTGAAATGATTTGTTTGGTCATCTCTGGAAAGATTGAAGTTGGGTAAGGTGGATTGGTTCTAGGTAATTCAAAAATATCTCAAATATCTTGGCTCCTTGAGGGAAAGTAAGATTTTTGTAGAGATCCATGAGGGATTCTAGAGAAAAATGATGTAGGGAATTTGAGTGTTCAATCTGCGATATTTTACAAATGGATTGGGTTGTAACTTTGAAAATGACATCATTATTTTGTGCAACAACAACCCTTTGGCTGGGAATATACCTAAATTGACACCATGACACAAATTCGGGGTAAAGGGTGAGTTTGTGGGAATATGAATTGAGGTAGGAAAGAATCCCACAAGCTCAATTCATCACTGAGGTCAATAAATCTTTGTTTCATCCAATTATGTAACTCAAATAAATCAAATTCGCAATGTGTCTCTGAAATCTTATACTCTTGGTCGACTAGGGAAAATGGTCCAGGTCTATCATAAGCGGGAGCATGGGGTTTTCTTGTGTCACTTTAGATTTTCCCTTTGTAGAAGACATTGGAAATACAATGAGGACAGGAAATGATGATTTACCGAGAAATTATGGGCTCACAGGTGTTGTGTGTTGGGTCGTTCTGGTGGTGTTGGAGCCTGCATACATGATTTCTTCAAACGTACTTCGTAAAGAAATAATAGGCAATCATGAGTTTATTTTATACGGAGGGTGAATTAGTCGTTTAAAAAGTTTTATATGGTGCGGTATTTTTATGGCAGCAATGATTATGATTGGGCAACGGTTGAAATTATGTAACGGCCAACAGATAAGTGGCAACAGTAGAGTGGATGTGGCGGGAGCGAGAACGGCCTAATTAGGCATGGGCGGTTTCATCAATGGTCATCGGTGTATTTCAGGGGGGGTGGGCGGGCAAACTGCCTTCCCCGCCGTTGATCAGGTAGAGAAGATCATGGTAGTCCATTGTTGCATCAGTGGTATCACAAAATGACAAACTATTAATTCAACAAAAACTTTATTACAAATTGTTAATAGTGTTTTTTATTTTGATTAAGTTAATTAAAAATTATTAATAAAGTATCTAAATAAAATGGCTAGTACAAACACATATGGTGATTTTTCTTGAGGATATTTCCCTTTTTATATAATTTTTTAGAACATATTTTTATATCCTATTTTTATTCTTTTTCTATTTATTTTCTTTATATATATATATATATATATATATATATATATATATATATATATATATATATATATATATATATATATATATATATATTCTATTTTTTTAACAAATACATGTAAAAATAAAATTATGTTACAACATTGGCTCCATCTTGGGACTGCTTCTCCCTGTGAGATGCAAAGAACAAGTAGATCCATGTGCCTTATCCTCGGGCTATGGAGTCTTTGTTGTGAAATAAAATTTTGATAGTGAAAAAATAAATAAATCCGGTAATGTACAATGAGATAGGAATGTAATCAACTTCAGTACTAAATATAGTGCTTTAGATATTGTCCATTGACAAGCAATGTAGAGTATGCTCCTTCCGAGTTCTGTAGAATAAAAGTATCGTTTCCTTTGACCTCTGCAATGTTAAATGGCCCCAACCAAATATTATCAAATTTACCATGTTTCCCTTTTTCTTCTCTTCAAGAATCCCACTTCAAAACGAAATCTCCTTCCCTGAAATCTCTTTCTCTAACTTTCCTATCAAACAAGCTTTTCATTTTGTTTTGATATTGAAGAAGTTTGTACTAAACTTCATATCCATCCTTATTTAATTCTATAATCTGATTGACTCTCCTAGAAAAATCATCAGGTTTTTCATTTTATTCTTGTAAAAACTTCATGACTGGAAAGGCTAGTTGTGTAGGAAAAATGGCTTCAGTGCCATAGAAAAACTGAAAAGGGGATTTACCTGTTGATCTTTTGGGTGAAATTATGTTGGCCCAGTTTCTCTTATGGTGTGCAAGTACCTTCTTGATCACCTTTACCAAACTCTTATTGAATGACTTTTCCAATATGTTTCCTTGAGGTTAGTATGGAGTAGAATGATGCAATAAAATATGATATTTATGGCAAAAATCTATCATTTTAACACTACTAAATTCATGTGCATTATTTGTGACTATCTCTTGCTGACAACCAAATCTAGATAATATGTTTTCCTCAATAAATTTAATGACAACAGTATATGCAACGTTTTTTACCGAGATATCTTCTACCCACTTTCTAAAGTAATATGTGGCAACTAAGATCCATCTGTGTTGATTGCTGGATGTTGTATGTATCTCTCCAATGAAATCTAGTCCCCACTGTAACAAGGGGAAGTGCTGCTAATCTTTGCTTTACAACAAAAATCTGACATGGAATGCAACTTCTGACTTTTTCCCCAACCTGTGAAAACAACTTGGCCAATAGAAACATGTTCTCAAGATCTTGCATGATTTTTCTCTCCAACCATAATGACCCCCACATATTCCTTCATGAAATTGATCTATAACACCTTCTGTTTCACTCTCATTCATGCATAGAAGTAAGATGTTTAATGGATCTTTCCAATACATGTTTGCATTGATAATACAACACTTCATAGCCCTTAATCTAAGAGTTTTGCATTGAGTTTTTGTGAAACCATGAGGGTACTTAAAATCACGAAGAAAGTGTACAATATTTGCAGACCATTCGGATAACAGGAAATTTTCCTCAACATGAAGTGAAAGAGGAGCTAAATCTATAGAAGAAGAAGGTTCTTGTGGATTCTTCTCTTCTAAACTTGGAGAAGGTTCTTATGGATTCTTCTCTTCTGAACTTGGTGAAGGTTCTCGTGGATTCTTCTCTTCTAAACTTGGAGAAGGTTCTTGTGGATTCTTCTCTTCTAAAATTGGAGATGGTTCTTGTGGATTCTTCCCTTCTGATACCTGCATGATAGTGTTTATTCCAAAAACTTTACAATTAGATTCATCTAACAAATTGGCTAAACCATGTCCTTTTATCAACTTAGTAGATTTGATGTCTAGATCAAATTCAAGAATTTTAGCTATCCATCTCCGTCTCCTACCATTTGTATCAAGTTGTGTCAAAATGGTTTTGACAACATTATAGGAGAATGAAGGACATAAGATCTAAAAGCTTTGATGGCTTGTACAAAATCATAGGCTTGTTTTTCAATAATATCATATTTTAGCTCTGCATATCTCATTACTTTACTAAAGAAGGCATTTGGTTGTTCATCTTGGTTATCATTCTTTTGGAGTAGAACAAAAGCTAAAGTGGTGTCAGAGTGTTATAGCATCATCTTTCACCCTCATGTGATTTATGATTGTCTTTATGGCTTTGGGCACCCATTCCTACAGACTTGAACAAAATTCACTAAAAAACAGTGTTAAAATTCCCATACGCGGGTATGCCCATATTTTTCCGCGTGTATACGCGAGTCCACATGTACTTTTCCGCGTATGCCATTAAAACCATTAAAAAATATATAAAAATTCCCTATTTTCGGGCTAGGTTGATGGTTACTCCAATAGTTCAACCACCCCAACACGTGGCCAACTGTTTCCAATTGATTGAAACTACTTTGAGGGAGTATAAAAACCCCACATGTGCATGGCCTAAGGGAGAGAGAAATTTTATAGATATTATACTCTGTTGGAATCCCTAATTCAAGTCTGATTCCCCGTGCCTCCTACACTTTCCCAGATTTATACAGGAAACCCTTGTTTCCTGGAGATGTTCATCCGTTTATATGCCATCTCGAGTGCACAAGTCTTGAAATTATCTTAGTGAGGCAAGGGCGGGACGGATCCGGACGACGGTCTGCTCGAAGATCATGGAAGGATTCAGGTGATCTCTCCACTCTTTACTTCTGTACATGTTGTTCGTAATAATGAAGAACCATCTTGTTCCTGAACTTCTGTGTTAGTATATATTTGTACATGTGAAAAAGATTGATTATTAAGCATTTATTATCGTTTATATCATATTTCACATGGATTACACTAACGTTTAGGAGAAATATATGTTGTACAACTAGGTTTCCGTGCATGTTCTTTCTTGTTTTCCAGGTTGGAGAGGAAGAAGGGTTGCTGGGGGTTTGGACCCTGTGGGATCTACATCGAACGTAGGACTACGGGTGAGTTCTGCTATCGTTTTTATCTAGTTTTTAACATTTTAGTATGGTTGTGTGTGAGTCCTTCTGAATAGCATGCCCTGATCTGTGGAGGTTTTGACCCAACAAACCTCTAGGGTGTTTTTCCCCGAAACAGAACTGGCGACTCCCCTGGGGACCACATTCTTGTGATTCCCCTGTTGGGTGGTTTCAGCTGTTTGAAAGGTTTCCAACAGTTTTAACTTTCATTTCCAGTCTAGTTAACTCTTTCTCAGTCAGACTGAAGACCTGGTTTCTTATCCAGGCTTGATCTTTTTTAATTTTTATTATTTACCTTTTCATACGCAAGTTTGTCTACAAACAGACGCGTATACACGCAGTTTTTGTTAAAGGGAGTCGCATATACGCGTGTTTCCTTTAACACAGTCACGTATGCACGCTTGTTTCAAAACTGTCAAGTCGCGTATATCTGGGTCAATTTTGAAATTTTAGGTTTCTTGGCTTTTTGGTCTTGTCTGCCTGTGGAGGCCTGTTTCTGCAGTGTCTTTATATCCTCTGGATTGTGTTGAAAGTGGTCTTGGGTCTTTTCTCTCTCTTGTTTGGTTGAAAACTAGCTTATTTGGCAAAGTTTGTTTCTTGTGCTTGCATTTCTGGTTCGAGTACCAAGATCTCTTCCTGGGGATTCTTGGCTATCTTGCTTTATCAGAACAGAGAGCCTCTGCTCATTTACTCTTTCCTACCTTTGTGTCTTTCTTTGCACTTCGATTTTTGCCCATTTCTTGGTTGGTTTTCTTGAGTTCAGTTGACTAGGTCTTGTTGCAATTTTTGAAGAGTCTTTCTTGGTTCTTTGAAGTTTTTGTTTGCTGCAAGGTTGTACTATTCTTATAGGCTGAGTGATTGAGTTTCTTGTCTTCTTTTGCTCATATAAATCTTGCTACTAGCTAGCCCTATAAGATTTGGAGCGTTTTTGAAGTTTTTGCTTGAAATTCAGAGTTGTTTGGCTTGGGATTTGATAGTTTTTCTTGGTCTTTTCGAACTCTTCTTTTTATAAAATTCAAAAGCTCAAAAAACATTTTGTTTTATTGTTTGCTTTTGTTTTGCATTTTTTTTTTCATTTCGTTGCATCTTTCGAAGCTTTGTTGAGGTTTCTTGCCTTTGGTTTTTGACTTGATTTTGGAAAGGAATTGTCATTGGTTTCTTCCTCTTGTTTCAAGCGTTTTTGGTGTCTTTATATTAAGAGTTTCTGATTTTTGGAACTAGCTTTCTGGACAACCAAAAAGAGATAAAACTGAAGGATCTTTGGGAAATTTCTCTCTGCTTTAGTAGATTTTTCATCTTAGAATTTGCATGCTCTTAGTGATTTGCATCAGGTGCACTTAAGCATTTAGTCATTTTCATAGTTTTTGTGAGTGTGAAGTTTGTTATCTGAAAAGAAAAATAAAATTTTTTAGTATCGTAGAACCTGTGTAGAAGTTGCTTTTCATCGAAAGACAATAACTGCATTTGCATGTAGTTTGGTTTTTATTAATTTATTTTCTGTGTCAAAACACCACAAGTTTCATTTCCGTATCCCTTTGACTTAACATAACAGCCAATTAAAATAAGCGATATAATTCAAAAGCAACTAGCAAGTTTTTTAAGTGTCGTACACCAACTAGCTAGGTTGTAGGGCCTTGGATTAGGTGAGTGGAGAGTTAAATCTCCAAGGCTGCTCAAAAAAAACATAGAAGTTGATTAATTGAGAGAAATCCAACTCCGTTAGGTGGACCAAGAAAGCTCTCCTCCAGAGAGTCAAACGCGAGGGGAAGTGAAGACTGAGAAGAGAGATACCCCCTCTCTGATTTGCTGAATCTGACCTCAAGACCGTTCCGCCCGACTTCTGATACGGATTGGTGCCCATAGTTGCCACTCCTAGGTTCCACATAGGTGACTGTGGTGGGGAATACCCGTGGTACCGAGGCATACGTCGTATCACTTTCAGCAGTACTTATGGGGGGTGCCCTTGCGAAGCTTGGGTACTTATGCCAGCAAAGGCTGTCATTAGGAGGTCGACGTAACTGTTTCTGTTACCTTCACTAGTAGGCCTGGGCTGTAATTATCCTAGACTACTTTCGGGAGGTCCTGTATTTCGCTTTCTTGTATTTTGGTGTCCGATCCTAATCACCCAGAGCGGAAATACCTGAAGGCTGTTTGCTTGATTGTATCTCAGGGATTATTTTTTGTAGTGAGTGCTCTTTGCTCCTAGCTTGCCTAGCTTTATACTTTTTGAGTCTAATTAAAATTTGTTAAAGTGGTTGATCAAGCGCCTCGTCGATCGAGGAGAATCCGGGGGTTATCTCCCGAGAGTCCAGAGCCTTCTTCAAGAAGGCGTAGGAGTAATTTAGCAGGTGAGTATCACCCTGTGGCGTCTGACGCAGTGGAGAGAGATCCTCCACAAGGGATTGAAGGTTTCGTAGCTGGTTCTGGTGTTGGTTTCGAGAGGAGCGCTCCGCTCACCTCGAGAGTCTTATTTCCGCAGGAAGAAGAAGTACAAGTAGAGGAAGTGTCTCAACCCTCTGAGTCACTTCCATCTCCTCTTCCTCCTGATTATCCGTTCGTTGTTGAATACATCGGACCTGAGTCAGAGAGACCGGAAGATCCTCCATATTATACATACCTTTCGATGGCCACGACTGGGAATGCGGCTTCTGCTGTGAGTGCTGCAGGCATTCAGACTCCTGCTTCTGTTGAAGGAGGAGGCACTATTGCTATATCTTCGATTGCTTCTAGTACTGCTGTGTTTGGCTCTGGTTTCACCCAAGCACATGCTTCTCAATCTGGTCCCTTCTGTTTTGGAATGCCCACTAGTGGGATTCCTTCTTTTTCCTTTTCCGTTGCTGCAACTGGATCTACACCCATGTCTTCCATGGCTAGTGGATCAGCTTCTTTTCAAGGGTTCCCCTTCGGAACTGGACATATTCCTAGTTCGAATCCTTCTTTAGGGTCCTTTCCGTTTACTTCTCAGACCCAGAGTTTCAACCCTTGGTCTGGAGATCAAAGTTCGACTACTTTTACAGGTTGGAACCCTGTATTCACTACAGCGGGGGCAGGGAATCAGTTTTACGCTGGTCACCAAGGGAATGCTTCTTTCCCTTCGTCGAGTGCTTATTAGACCTTTTCCCCTCTTTCTAATGCCTGGAACCCCTATCAGGGGCTTTCCTCTTCATTTAATACTTTAGGAGGGGGAACTGGTCCGGTCTTTGGTAACTCTGCGTTGGGAGGAGGTTCTTCTGCTTTTTCTACGAGTTCTTTTTGGCAACTTGGTGCCTCATCAAATCCAGGGTATTCTTTTCAGAATGTTGGGAATTCATCCTATCAAGGATGGAATCCTCAGGCTCCGCTTCGTTTACCTTTTCTGACAACGTTAAACTTGCCAGACCTGTCGAAATTGACGAATGATCCGATCCGGTACAGTCTGGGGTGGCCTCCGGTCCCGACCAAACTACCTTCAGACATTCCAAAGTTTGAAGGCAAGAATGGAGAGGATCCGGCTGATCACATCACCGCGTTCCATTTATGGTGTTCTTCTAACTCCCTAATCGATGATTCGATTAGGTTGAGATTGTTTCAACGCACCCTAACTGGAAACGCTACCAAATGGTATATTGAGCTAACTGGGGGCAGTTTTGCTACATTTAGAGAACTGGACGTTACATTTCTAAACCATTTCCAGTTGCCTGTCCGATATGATGCCGGGACTGAACTCCTAGCTAATTTTAAGCAGGACGACGCAACCCGCATTTCTGACCACATTCAGGAATGGTGGAGAAGGAAGAGGCTTATTAAAGCTCATATTCCAGGAGAATTCCTTTTGGAATGGTTTCTGAAATCTTTGCAGTCAGACATTTCTAAAGATGTATTCCTGTCTGGGGTATTTTCCGAGGAACAGGCCATTTTTAGGGCCCAGCAGCTTGAATTGATATATTCTCAGTCTGGGGTCCTTCATAAATATTTGCCCAATGCTCCTCGTTCCAAATTAGATTTATCCAAAACTAAGCCTGGTCCTCATGGTGATGGACTTATTGGGTCGATCAATAGTGGTGCAGCCAGCCTGCTTACTCAATTGCAGCAGTTGTCTTTACAATCTGCTCCTTCTGGTCAGGCTGTACCTGCTGAGTCATCGCCTTCCCAATCTTTGTCGATAAATGTTGTCCAAACTTCCGATCCCAAAGGAAATCAACAATCCGAAGGTAAGAAGAAGGGACGAAATAATAAGAAAAAGGGCAAGAATGGGAAGGGTAATGCGAATAAAACCAACGAGCATGTTGGTGAGGGTCAAAAGGATAAAAAAAAAGTGAAGTTTCCATGCAAGTTATGTACTGGAGACCATCTTACACACCTTTGCCCTAAAATTCAGGATGCACAGCGCTTGTTAGCTCAGCAGGGTTCTTCCAGTTCCCAGGTTGTGTTGACAAACCCTTTTCCCCAAGGGCAACAACTAGTTTTGGCGCGAATCAAAATCCTGGGGCTTCCTCTGGGGGCACCCGGGAAGGGGAAATTCCATCAAACATATTCTGATGAGTGCTCACGTGGATGTCGCTACGAGATCCCGTGATTATGGCGGAGAAGAGTCTTCGAAAGCTAAGGATATTCCTGATGCTACTGAGCTGCTTCACATTACGAGGCCTACTGTTGAGCCTATACCTCGGATGTCCAAAGCATCTACTAAGCGTTCGACGATTAATCCAAACACTAGGGCTGCCCAGAACTACTCTATTGTGGAAGATCTGGCGCAGAGTCCTTGTGCCATGTCGGCTTTATAGGTGCTCCAGTCTTGTCTGGCTCAGCGCAATGCTTTGCTCACTGCCATTGGGGCTATTGATCCGAAAAATTCTCTTCTGATTACATTTGATATGACTAATTTTAAGAAGAGACTCCCCCATAATATGGCTTTTCATATTAAATCATCGTACTGGAAGTGCAATATCTTTCGGACGGTTGTTGATGAGGGTGCTTCCACATGCGTGATGTCTCTCACATGTTGGAAGACGATTGGATCTCCCAAAGTTGTTCCATCTACCACTCTTCTGACTGCGTTTGATGGTCATTCTCACAGACCGCATGGTATTGTCCCAGCTTTGCCTATCTGTGTTGGGGGAAAAATTGTGAATATAGAGGTTGAGGTAGTTGATGCAAGCTTGGACTACAACCTTCTGTTGGGGAGAAACTGGATTTATGAGATGGATGCCATTGCATCCTCATTATTTCGAATTATTTGTTTCCCTCACAAAGGGAGGATTGTTACAGTGGACCAACTGGACTGTCCTCCTGTAGAACTGAATGCGTCTACTGACTCATCTGTTCCAAAGTTGGATAATACTAAGGCGCCTGTTGAGAATTTATGGGTTGGAATGTATTCTTCCTTGATGGGTACTTTCGATATTCCTCCTCCTACGGTTCATATAAATGCAATTTCATCCTCCAAGGCTCCTCTTCGAAGAGAGTTCTTCAGAACTCATTATTTTTCGGACCCTTGGACCTTACCTTCCCCTACCGCCACATTAGCGGAAGTTCAAGTGGGTGGAATGGCATTTCCAATGTCTGCAGCTGAGATTGCTTATCAGTCTATTGTTGACTCTGCAGAATCCATCCCAGCTCCTCTTTCACCGGAAGAGTTGGATGGAGATGTGGCTCCGGCTTGGACACTTAGTTCTTCTTCTGCCCAGGATTGCCTTGATACCACTCTTCCATCTGAAGAGGCCATCCTGGAAGCTATGACTAGTATAGATAGACCATGGGATGATTTGCATCATCGGTCTTACTTTTTACCTGATTTGAGCGAAGTCGAATCAAGTTTTCCAAGTCCTCCATCTCCTGGTCCTGTTCGCCCAGTCCTGAACCCTTTAGCACCAACACAGGTATATGCTGAAGGGAACATGGCTGTGATTTCTCCAACTATCCCGGTGAACATTTCCAGGGATCCCAATGTTATTGAGAATGTCTTCATCGGAGCTGAATGTTCCCCTGAAGAGATTCAGATTTACACCGAGCTCTTTAAAGAGTATAGGGATGTATTCGCTTGGTCTTATGAGGAAATGTCTGGTATAGATCCATCTATTGTCCAGCATGAGATCAAGACTTACGAAAACGCTAAGCCTGTGAGGCAAAAACTTCGTCCGGTCAATCCTAGGAAGGCAGCAGCTATCAAAGCTGAGGTGGAGAAGCTGCTTAAGGTGGGATTCATTTTCCCTATTCCTTTGACTGAATGGGTTTCAAACCCTGTTCCCGTAGATAAAAAAACAAGGAACAATTCGAGTTTGCATTGATTTCAGAGATCTCAATAAAGCATGTCCTAAAGATAATTACCCCACACCATTTATCGATCAGATCATTGACGAGTGTGCCGGTAATGAGATTTTCTCCTTCATGGACGGTTTCTCCGGATATAATCAGATTACTATCCGTCCTGAAGATCAGCATAAGACTGCCTTTATTTGTCCCTGGGGTACTTTTGCATATAAGAAGATGCCTTTTGGTCTTAAAAATGTTGGGGCTACGTTTCAGCGGGCCATGTCATATGCCTTCCACAACATCAAAAAGATTATCGAGGCGTATTTGGATGATTTAGCTGCTCATTCTCGAAAGAGGATGGATCATCCTGCTCACCTCCGTCAAATATTTGAACGGTGTCGTTTCTATAAGATTAGGTTGAATCCGAACAAGTGTGTTTTCGCAGTTACATCCGGTCGGTTATTGGGATTCATTGTGTCTAGGGAAGGGATTAGGGTAGATCCCTTCAAGGTTGAGGCAATACTTCGGTTTCCTCCCCCATCCTCTATTCGTCAACTTCAAAGTCTACAAGGAAAGTCTAATTTTCTTCGGAGATTTATCGTAAATTATGCTGAAGTTACTAATGGATTTATGAGATTATTGAAGAAGGGCGTTCCATTTCTTTGGGATGAATTCACTCAACGCTCATTCGATGATCTGAAAAAAGCATTGACCTCTGCTCCTTTATTGAGTCCACCTGATTATAGCAGGGATTTCCTTTTGTATCTTGCAGTAGCAGAATCTACTATTGGTATGGTTCTGGTTCAGGAAGATGATGCTCTTGCAGAGCATGTTATTTACTATCTTAGTCGAGGCTTGGTAAGACCTGAACTCCGGTATACTCCGATAGAAAAGTTAGCTTTGGCACCTGTTCATGCTGTGCAGCGACTCCGACATTACATTATTCTACGAAAAAATTATGTTTTGGCAGCAGCCAATCCATTTCAGTTTGTCCTCAGTAGGCGAGTGATTGGGGGCAAATACAATAGATGGATTGTGATTTTGCAGGAATTTGATCTTGAGTTTATGTCTGCCAAGTCCAAGAAATCATTGGTTTTCGCAGAATTGATCTCCGAGTTGCCCTGTGGGGAAGAAATGATTTATGATGAATCCTTCCTGGATGAACATTTGTTTCTTATCTCTCCACAGGATCCTTGGTATGGAGATATAATTGTGTATCTCCAGACTGCGAATTTTCCCTCTGCTTTTTCGAAAGATGAGCGTCGTAAGTTGCGTCACTTGGCTAAGAATTACTTGATTATTGGTGATGCTTTATACCGTCGAGGGGTTGATTCAATCCTGAGACGTTGCTTAACTCTCGAAGAAGATGAGGCTGTGCTGAATGATTGCCACAGTGGAGCTTGTGGTGGTCATTTATCTGAGCGTGCTACAGCCTAAAAGATCTTGCGCGCTGGGTACTTTTGGCCTTTGATTTCCAAGGATTGTATGGAGTCGGTCAAAAAGTGTCATCCGTGTCAAGTTTATACTCGAAAAATGCGCGCTCATCCAACTCCGCTTTTTCCAGTCATTACTGTCGGTCCCTTTACAAAGTGCGGTATTGATTATACTACTTGTAACCTGCCTTCGGCTAAAGGTCACAAGTACATTATTATAGCAGTAGACTACTTTACGAAGTGGGTCGAGGCTATGCCTACTTTTGGAAATGATGGTGAGACTGCAGCACTTTTTCTTTTCAACCAGGTTATTGCTCATTTTGGTATTCCTAGAGAGATTGTCACTGACCATGGCAGTCATTTTCAGAATAGCATGATGGCTGAGTTGGCTCTAAAATTAGGTTTCCGGAAGGAGCATTCATCTCCGTATTATCCTCAAGCCAATGGGCAAGTGGAAGCCGTGAATAAATCTTTGAAGACAATTCTTCAAAGGATAATTGATAAAGCTCGATCCAACTGGCATGTTATGCTATATCCTGCACTTTGGGCATACAGGACGTCAGTGAAAACTGCAACTGGCTTTACTCCGTTTCAACTAGTGCACGGGTTGGAATCCGTATTTCCCATTGAATGTGAGATTCCTTCTCTGAAGTTAGCTGTTGAACTTCTTCCTGACACTTCTAGTCTTGAAGAACTGCTCCTTCATCTGGAACATCTCGATGAGCAGCGTCGGGATGCCGCCACGATGAATGAAGCGCATAAAAACCGAGTTAAATTTCAGTACGATAAGGCGGTCAAGCCTAGGGTTTTTTCGGAAGGTGACCTTGTTTTGGTCTATGCCCAAGAAAAAGATGCCATGGGGGAAGGAAAGTTTAAGTCTATGTGGTATGGCCCCTTTATCGTTAAAAAATTCCTTAAGAAAGGAGCATATACCTTGGTTGATTTTGAAGGAAACGAGTTGTCGGAGCCCAGAATTGGGCTCTATTTGAAAAAGTATTATGCCTAGGCTTCGGCCTAGCATTTTGCTTTTGTATATAGTAGTTTTGCTTTGTACATATCTGGTTTTTCGATCTTTGATGGGATGGTGATGTTTTTGATCTGCTTTAGCAGGTTGTGTCGGATGTTGTGAGTCATTTTGGTTTTGCCGATGGTGCTAGTAGACACACCCGGAACTTAGCTTCCGCGGCTTGGGTGCTTCATTATCCATCCGGTCAGCTATTAGTATCAAGAGGGGTCTGCATTGGTCCTGCTTCCAATAACATAGCAGAATACACTGCAGTTGTTTATCTACTCTTGGAGGCAATATCTTTGGGTGTTGATTCGTTGGTAGTTTTCTTGGACTCTCAGCTGGTGGTGTCGCAGTTGAACAATACTTATCAGGTTCGAGATCCATTTTTACTCCGGTTGTTCTTGAGGGTACATTTGTTACAAAGATCATTTCAATTTTTAACTTTCATTCATATTCCTCGAGCTGACAATTGGCTGGCAGACTCATTAGCTAATCAAGCAATTGATTGGCACATTAATCATTCAATACAATAAAATTTAATCATCAAAAACATCATACATTTTGATACATTTGTCACATCACATCAAACATCGATGTATATATATCATCAGAGTGTTCAAAAAACTATACAAAATTTGGATCCATAAGTCATACAAAAAATTGGACTTATGCCAGATCATGTTCAGTCTCAAAAAATATACAGTCATCTGATACATCATATCTATCTACTCCTGAGGTCCCTGCCCAGAAGTGGTGTTCCTATAGAACACGATCGCAGTGGCAACGCGGCGGAATAACCGTACCCAGTCACGGGGTACTCCTACCACACGTCTCTGGATGGCTTCAGGCAGATCTTCCACTGCAGCCATAGGTACTTGGCGGGTTAACCCCTCCAAGTTCCTCTGTATAGCCTAGAGGGTTCTGTCCAGATCTACTGTATCCGCTTCGCCTCTGCGACGCTTATGTCGCGGGTACCCCTCAGGTCGAACTGGTCCAATATATGTTTCATGATCATTATAAAATTGTAAGACATTTTGAATCCAATCAAAAACATCTTTGTTTTTCATTTTTTCACATATATTTAAAAAATCCAAAAAATTATATAACTCAAAAATTGCAAACTTACCGACTGTGCCCCATGCCGCGCCTGGTGGAAGGACAAGATCTGGATCGCCACCAAAGTCCATCCTGGCATAGGGATAGTCATCCACAGCGATGATTTGTTCTCTCCACCATTGGAACAACTCATCATCCCAAGTGGTCCGGGCAACTTCACTTCCCCCCAATCTCTTCATCATGTCTGCCCAGCGGGCAATTCTTGGGTCTCTCGGGCTGCTGATGGTAGAGATCACTCTGGGTCTCAGCGCTGGAATCTTCTCGAAGAAGAATGTCATCAAAATTGTACCATATCCAAAATGTTTTGTTTTTGTTTTTCGGATAGAAGTCAATTGTTGCTTCATGTTCATCAGTAGAGCTGTGCACCAATCATATACATGAGTTAAGCATTCCACTGCTATACTCATTTGCGTCGTGGATGCCTGGTGTAGAGAAGTTGATCCTGCTACTCTCCCAATGGTAAAAAGGAGGATTTTCATGTGCAAGTCTCTTAGATCTTTGATAGCAATTTGAGTTCCAACTTTCTTGGAACCCTCTACGCAGTACACGTGGACGTAATCTTCCACGGTTAGCCCTCCCAAAGGCTTACCGTGCAAGTCTACTGGCTCCCCCCTCTGGGAGAGTCCAGTAATAAAATATATATCTTCCACTTCGATGCGTATGGGCATCTGATCTATAATGAAACAGTCTTCTTCCGGTTCCTAATAGTTCACAAGCATTTCAAGAAACCGGACATTACTCTTCATATTTGGCATTTTAAAAAACTTGAGCAATCCACAATTCCGAAGAATATTTAGTGATACTTGGTCCTGCATGACTTCGTTGTCTATAGCACTGTGTTCACGCTCTCTCCATGATATGGTCATCCTGCAAAATTTCAATAATTCGTTCATTAGCTACGCATTTTTCATTTTTGGGTTGTGCATACGCGACTTTATTTGTGCACAGTCGCGTGTATACGCGACTTGGTCATTACCAACCTGTTAGCCTCCTATATGTTTATTTTTAGCAAGAGATTCTACGGTGAAAATTCATAAATTTTAATTTATGAACGGACAAAATGAATAGCAAGGATGGTTGATGAGCTTACCTGACAAATTCAGTGAAGATTGACGGTCGGTTGCTCCTATTTTGACGAAAGAGGCCTTTTTTCTCCAGAGCACTTTTTCCCAAATCAGCAATGTAATAATGAACCAAATATGAGGTAATTTGTCTATTTATGCCCAAAAAGTCAAAAAATTTCGCAAAAATTTGTTATGCTTATTTTTTCAATCTATCTTAAGCTGCATAACCCGGATGCTTGGAAGTGCCCAAATTGATATATTTTCAGGTATATTTTGACGAATTTGAGATTTTTCCTGGTTTTTGATCCATGACTGCTGACCCGTCATGGCAGGTATATGATCTTCACTGGCATATAGGTTAGGGAATCCACTTTCCGTAGCATTTTTCATACTAGCCTCCATTCTGATCACTTGCCATAGGGTCGATCCCATCAGGTCATGAGTATTACACCCATTTCACTCGCCTATTATTTAATCATGACTTGGTGGTAGAGCCTTCCTTTACATGGGATTCCTAGTTAGTTCCTCGCTATGACTTGTTGCCCATGCTATGTTTTATGTAGGCTCGGGAGTCCTCTTTAGTCCTGCCATGACTTATGTGTTGAGGCTTCATTCTTCTTCTTCTTCACTATCATTTTTATGGCTATTACCCTAGAGGCTCCCTGGCGTTGTTGAGTTGTATTACTGCATTGCATATTGGCTACTTGTTTATCCTGGCCTTTAGCCGGCTTCATTTGGACTCAATGTTTAAGCCAACTTTTGACCTTGTCTATCTGTACAAGTTAACCGTTGCATGCACTTAGCTATCGCAACTTGACACCGTTTTTACCCATGGATGGAACATTCCTCTGAGTATCGCTTACCAGTTTCCGCCACCTTGCATTGACCATAGGATCGTTCCAATCTCAAGAACTAGTGCATCTGCTTCTTGATACTCATTCTATCCATTGTACCATAGCATTCTTTTATTCTTTTTCAGGCTTATTATATGAAAAAGACAAAAAATCAAATATAACAAAAAGAGCGGGAACGGGATGTATCTTCGTTGTTTTGATGGCAGTACAGAGTCAGTTTGTCGCCCTTGAACAAAGCACATATACTTATATATATTTCCTTCATTTGGGATGGTTTTAGTTTTGACCTAGGTTTAGCCTTTACCATGTTTCACTTGTCAGTTCTCCCCCAGTTGGTTATCTCTTCCAATCATATGGAGAGTTTGTTCTGCCTCCTGCATAACAGACTTATACAGTGTCACTTTTTACTGCCATGGTCATCACGAGTCGTGCTTTTGTTCAAGGGAAGTCTAACCTAAATCGGCCATTCTGCGGTGTCTCTTGACTCATTATTTAGTCAGCCTTCCCGGTCTTGTCAGTATCATGTTCTATCACATCAGATGTTTTGGTCTTCTGCTCGTGCTGGTTTGAGAAGGTCCCCATTGACTTCTTGCCGGCGGGTTTGTCTCTTATCGACTACGACACATTGCTCTGAGAGCAAACCTAGAGCCGCACCCTGGCCCTATTTCCATCATTGATAGGTGACCTTGTGCTCAACATTTGATCATCATTATGGGTCTTTAACTGAGTGGTTTCCCCTGTGTTCGACGTCAGCACACATTATCACACTTGGGATTCGTGCAGTACCTTGATTTCCATTTGACCCTATCGGTGGATTTCTCGCCTCTGTGTCAGCTTTCATTATTGGTTGGTTTAGAGGGTTTCTTCCGTGCGCTAGCTTCATCTTGTGCATGTCGGAAACGTACTTCGGTTTGGTTCCGTCACTCTACTTCGTCTGATTCCTTCCAAATCTTGGCCTGCGGGTTACACTCGCACTGGGCTGATGTGGGATGCCTTAATGCCTTCCTTCCAGCAGATCTTTTCCCATCGACTCCGACTCATTGCTCTGGGAATAAGGTCTAGAGTCTTTTTGTCAGTACCTTAGGGTTTGCAGTCATCAGTGGCAGACTCTTCGCTATCGACAGTGGGGATTCATCATTGCCTCCTCATTGGTAGATTCTTTCAAGTGTTCGACTTCAACTCATTCATTCGCACTTGTTAGATTGTACTGGGGCACCTTGACACTCATTTTCATTATTGGTGGGTTGTCTCACGTTGGTTAACGGTATACATTATTGACCGGTAATCCAACGATTTCTCACATGGTCGACTTCAACTCATTTATTCCCATTGTGTAGAATTGTGCCATAGTGATCGGTGAAGACCTCGGGTTGCATCAGCATTCTTCGGTTCACTTTTGACAGTCCATTCAGTTTCTGCCAGTGATGTCGTCCACCCTTATATGTTGCAGTTCAGTACAACAGCATCTTATATGTTGGCTCTCGAGTTGCGTGATTTACCGTTTGTTCCACCTCTTATGATTTAGTACTTGGAGATTCAGTTACTTATATGATCAGACATCCAGTTGCACCATCTTTGATCAGCTTTCTATATGTGATACTTGGACATTGATTCAGACTTATACTTCCGGGCCATGCTCAGATGATTCATTGTGTACTTTCAGTTCAGCTATACTTGTATACATTTTGGATCTATTCTGTACTTTCCATATGATGTATTTTTTACTGAGCATGGGTATGCCCGCCTCAGCATGAGTTGACTCTCTGTGTTCTTTCATTGGTTTTTGGCAGGCTGAAATCTGGTGAAGTCCTCTCTTGTCCTTGTGAAGTTCTTTCTATGTGCATAATACATTTCGGCCATCATGTACCCCTTCTGACCTCATATATTAGGGGGCATCTATTATAGCATCATTTTTCACCTTCATATGATTCATGATTGCTTTTATGGCTTTGGGCACCCATTCCTACAGACTTGAACAAAATTCACTAAAAAACAGTGTTAAAATTCCCATACGCGGTTATGCCCAGACTTTTCCACGTGTATACGCGAGTCCACATGTACTTTTCCGCGTATGCCATTAAAATCATTAAAAAATATATAAAAATTCCCTATTTTCGGGCTGGGTTGATGGTTACTCCAGTAGTTCAACCACCGCAGCACGTGGCCAACTGTTTCCAACTGATTGAAACTACTTTGAGGGAGTATAAAAGCTCCTCATGTGCATGGCCTAAGGGAGAGAGAAATTTTATAGATATTATACTCTGTTGGAATCCCTAATTCAAGTTTGATTCCCCGTGCCTCCTACACTTTCCCAGATTTATACAGGAAACCCTTGTTTCCTGGAGATGTTCATCCATTTATATGCCATCTCGAGTGCACAAGTCTTGAAAGTATCTTAGTGAGGCAAGGGCGGGACGGATCTGGACGACGGTCTGCTCGAAGATCGTGGAAGGATTCAGGTGATCTCTCCACTCTTTACTTCTGTACATGTTGTTCGTAATAATGAAGAACCATCTTGTTCCTGAACTTCTGTGTTAGTATCTATTTGTATATGTGAAAAGATTATCATTTAAGCATTTATTATGGTTTTTATAATGTTTCACATGGATTGCACTAACACTTAGGAGAAATATATGTTGTACAACTAGGTTTCCATGCATGTTCTTTCTTGTTTTCCAGGTTGGAGAGGAAGAAGGGTTGCTAGGGGTTTGGACCCCGCGGGATCTACATCGAACATAGGACTATGGGTGAGTTCTGCTATCGTTGTTATCTAGTTTTTAGTGTTTTAGTATGGTTGTGTGTGAGTCCTTCTGAATAGCATGCCCTGATCTATGGAGGTTTTGACCCAACAAACCTCTAGGGTGATTTTCCCGGAAACAGAACTGGTGACTCCGCTCGGGACCACATTCTTGTGATTCCCCTGTTGGGTGGTTTCAGCTGTTTGAAAGGTTTCCAACAGTTTTAACTTTTATTTCCATTCCAGTTAACTCTTTCTCAGTCAGACTGAAGACCTGGTTTCTTATCCAGGCTTGATCTTTTTTAATTTTTATTATTTACCTTTTCATACGCAGGTTTTTCTGCACACAGACGTGTATACACACAGTTTTTGTTAAAGGGAGTCATGTATACGCGTGTTTCCTTTAACACAGTCGTGTATGCACGCTTGTTTCAAAACTGTCAAGTCGCGTATATCTGGGTCAATTTTGAAATTTTAGGTTTCTTGGCTTTTTGGTCTTGTCTGCCTGTGGAGGCCTGTTCCTGCAGTGTCTTTATATCCTCTGGATTGTGTTGAAAGTGGTCTTGGGTCTTTTCTCTCTCTTGTTTGGTTGAAAAATAGCTTATCTGGCAAATCTTGTTTCTTTTGCTTGCATTTCTGGGTCGAGTACCAAGATCTCTTCCTGGGGATTCTTGGTTGTTCTGCTTTATCAGAAAAGAGAGCCTCTACTCATTTACTCTTTCCTACCTTTGTGTCTTGATTTTCACTTGAATTTTTTCCCATTTATTGGTTGGTTTTCTTGAGTTCAGTTGACTAGGTCTTGTTGCAATTTTTGAAGAGTCTTTCTTGGTTCTTTGAAGTTTTTGTTTGTTGCAAGGTTGTACTATTCTTCTAGGCTGAGTGATTGAGTTTCTTGTCTTATTTTTCTCATATAAATCTTGCTACTCACTAGCCCTATAAGATTTGGAGCATTTTTGAAGTTTTTGCTTGAAATTCAGAGTTGTTTGGCTTGGGATTTGATAGTTTTTCTTGGTCTTTTCGAACTCTTCTTTTTATAAAATTCAAAAGCTCAAAAAACATTTTGTTTTGTTCTTTGCTTTTGTTTTGCATTTTTGTTTTCGTTTTGTTGCATCTTTTGAAGCTTTGTTGAGGTTTCTTGCTTTTGGTTTTTGACTTGATTTCGGAAAGGAATTGTCATTGGTTTCTTCCTCTTGTTTCAATTATTTTCAGTGTCTTTATACTAAGAGTTTCTGATTTTGGGAACTAGCTTTCTGGACAACCAAAAAGAGATAAAACTGAAGGATCTTTGGGAAATTTCTCTCTGCTTTAGTAGATTTTGCATCTTAGAATTTGCATGCTCTTAGTGATTTGCATCAGGTGCACTTAAGCATTTAGTCATTTTCATAGTTTTTGTGAGTGTGAAGTTTGTTATCTGAAAAGAAAAATAAAATTTTTTAGTCTCGTAGAACCTGTGTAGAAGTTTCTTTTCATCGAAAGACAATTACTGCATTTGCATGTATTTTGGTTTTTATTAATTTCTTTTCTGCGTCAAAACACCACAAGTTTCATTTCTGTATCCCTTTGACTTAACATAACAGCCAATTAAAATAAGCGATATAATCTAAAAGCAACTAGCAAGTTTTTTAAGTGTCATACACCAACTAGCTAGGTTGTAGGGCCTTGGATTAGGTGAGTGGAGAGTTAACTCTCCAAGGCTGCTCAAACAAAACATAGAAGTTGATTAATTGAGCAAAATCCAACTCCATTAGGTGGACCGGGAAAGCTCTCTTCCAGAGAGTCAAGCGCGAGGGGAAGTGAAGGCTGAGAAGAAAGATACCCCCTCTCTGATTTGCTGAATCTAACCTCAAGACCGTTCCGCCTGGCTTCTGACACGGATTGGTGCCCATAGTTTCCACTCCTAGGTTCCACATAGGTGACTGCGGGGGGGGAATACCCGTGGTACCTAAGGCAGACGTCATATCACTTTCAGCAGTAATTCTGGGGGGTGCCCTTGCGAAGCTTGGGTACTTGTGCCGGCAAAGGCTGTCGTTAGGAGGTCGGCGTAACTGTTTCTGTTACCTTTGCTAGTAGGCCTGGGCTGTAATTATCCCAGACTACTTTCGGGAGGTCCTATATTTCGCTTTCTTGTATTGTGGTGTCCGGTCCTAATCACCCGGAGCGGAAATACCTGAAGGCTGTTTTCTTGATTATATCTCAGGGATTATTTTTTGTAGTGAGTGCTCTTTGCTCCTAGCTTGCTTAGCTTTATATTTTTTGAGTCTAATTAAAATTTGTTAAAGTGGCTGATCAAGCGCCTCGTCGATCGAGGAGAATCCGGGGGTTATCTCCTGAGAGTTCAGAGCCTTCTTCAAGAAGGCGTAGGAGTAGTTTAGCAGGTGAGTATCACCCTGTGGCATCTGACGTAGTGGAGAGAGATCCTCCACAAGGGTCTGAAGGTTTTGGAATTGGTTCTGGTGTTGGTTCCGAGAGGAGTGCTCCGCTCACCTCGCGAGTTTTATTTCTGCAGGAAGAAGAAGTTCAAATAGAGGAAGTACCTGAACCCTCTGTGTCACTTCCATCTCCTCTTCCTCCTGATTATCCGTTCATTTTTTAATACATCGGACCTGAGTCAGAGAGACCGGAAGATCCTCCATATTAGACATACCTTTCAATGGCCACGACTGGGAACGCAGCTTCTACTGTGAGTGCTGCAGGCATTCAGACTCCTGCTTCTGTTGAAGGAGGGGGCACTATTGCTATATCTTCGATTGCTTCTAGTACTGCTGTGTTTGGCTCTGGTTTCACCCAAGCACATGCTTCCCAATCTGGTCCCTTCTGTTTTGGAATGCCCACTAGTGGGATTCCTTCTTTTTCCTTTTCCGTTGCTGCGGCTGGATCTACACCCATGTCTTCCATGGCTAGTGGATCAGCTTATTTTCAAGGGTTCCCCTTCGAAACTGGACATATTCCTAGTTCGAATCCTTCTTTAGGGTCCTTTCCGTTTACTTCTCAGACTCAGAGTTTCAACCCTTGGTCTGGAGGTCAGAATTCGACTACTTTTACAGGTTGGAACCTTGTATTCACTACAGCGGGGGCAGGGAATCATTTTTACGCTGGTCACCAAGGGAATGCTTCTTTCCCTTCGTCGAGTGCTTATCAGACCTTTTCCCCTCTTTCTAATGCCTGGAACCCCTATCAGGGGCTTTCCTCTTCATTTAATACTTTAGGAGGGGGAACTGGTCCGGTCTTTGGTAACTCTGCGTTGGGAGGAGGTTCTTCTCCTTTTTCTACGAGTTCTTTCTGGCAACCTGGTGCCTTATCAAATCCAGGGTATTCTTTTCAGAATGTTGGGAATTCATCCCATCAAGGATGGAATCCTCAGGCTCCGCCTCGTTTACCTTTTCTGGCAACGTTAAACTTGCCAGATTTGTCGAAATTGACGAATGATCCGATCCGGTATAGTCCGGGGTGGCCTCCGGTTCCCACCAAACTTCCTTCAGACATTCCAAAGTTTGAAGGTAAGAATGGAGAGGATCCGGCTGACCACATCACCACCTTCCATTTATGGTGTTCTTCTAACTCCCTGATCGACGATTCGATTAGGTTGAGATTGTTTCAATGCACCCTAACTGGAAACGCTGCCAAATGGTATATTGAGCTAACTGGGGGCAGTTTTGCTGCATTTGGAGATCTAGCTTTCACATTTCTAAACCATTTCCAGTTTCCAGTCCGTTATGACGTCGGGACTGAACTCCTAGCTAATTTTAAACAGGACGATGCAACCCACATTTCTGACCATATTTAGGAATGGCGGAGAAGGAAGAGGCTTATTAAAGCTCATATTCCAGGAGAATTCCTTTTGGAATGGTTTCTGAAATCTCTGCAGTCATACATTTCTAAAGATGTATCCCTATCCAAGGTATTTTCTGAGGAACAGGCTATTTTTAGGGCCCAATAGTTGGAACTCATATATTCTCAGTCTGGAGTCCTCCATAAATATTTGCCCAATGCTCCTCGCTCCAAATTAGATTTATCCAAAACTAAGCCTGGTCCTCATGGTGATGGACTTATTGGGTCGATCAATAGTGGTGCAGCTAGCCTGCTTACTCAATTGCAGCAGTTGTCTTTGCAATCTGCTCCTTCTGGTCAAGTTGTGCTTGTTGAGTCATCGCCTTCCCAATCTTTGTCGATTAATGCTGTCCAAACTTCCGATCCCAATGGAAAATAAACAATCCAAAGGGAAGAAGAAGGGATGAAATAATAAGAAAAAGGGCAAGAATGGGAAGAGTAATGCGAATAAAACCAACGAGCATGTTGGTGAGGGGCCAAAGGATAAAAACAAAGTGAAGTTTCTGTTAGCCCCCCTATGGAATTTTTGACAAGCAAATAGGGGGCTAAATTGTTGTTGAGTCTTCAAGGAATGCATTTCCTCTGAAAACACAGTCTCCTTGAAGCCTCTTTGTGTCCTTTATCCTTTGATCAAATCCCCTTTGCTGATTTCCCTTATAAAGCCTCTCTGTTGATGAAGAAATGCCCAAAGACCTCCTTCCCCCTTTATTTTTCCCTCATTTAACCTCTTTTTATCCCCCCTTTTCTCCCCTTCTATTTCCCCATTTACTCCTCAAATTCCCCCAAAATCCCCTTTAAAGTCCCCCCCTAGCCTTTGTTGGCCTTGTCTCCCCTTTATCCCTCTATCGTTCCCCTTTAAACCCCTTAAATCCATTAAAATGGGCAAATAACCCTCTTCCCGACCATGTTATAGCGCTTATCCCCTTTCCTGCTAGCCCCTGTCAACCACTTCCCCACATGTGCCCAGGTGCCAGGACCAAGTGCTTAAGTCCTCGGCGCTTATCGCAATCGGAATCATCGGCGGGGGGGGGGGCAAAACCCTTTGTAATATCAAAAGTCCCGATGCATTTTGTTTTAACACGTAAATGTCTCGCGATGGTTCTGCACCGTCGATCTATCACCAGATCTGACGGCTATCCGCTAATCGCAACCGCCTCCCGATCGCAATCGCAACCCTCCTGCTCCAACCCCCGATTGCGATCCTCCGATCATTGTCTCCACCGTTGATCTCCCTGCGATCCGACGGTCCTGGTTCAATCGCAACACCCTCTCCGATTGCAATCGAAAACCATTTCGTGTGACCCCCGATTGCGATTGAGCGATTAAATCGCAGCCGTCCATCGTCCCGCAGATCAACGGTTATCGCTCAATCGCATCAGTCCTCCCGATCGCGATCGCATTTCTTTTGGTTTCCCTTCCGATTTAATCCTGGCCGTTGATCCATTCAGATCCAATGGCCCAGATCTCGTCATTCCCCGCCTGCTCTCCCCCTCCGATTTAATCCCAGCCGTCCATCCTTCCCGCGATCCTACGGCTATCGCTCAATCGCAATCTCCCCTCCGATCGCAATCGCAAGCCCATCTGTCTGCCTCCCGATTGCATCTCCGCCGTCCATTCTCCCAGATCTGACGGTCCTACGCCAATCGCAAGTCCTCCCGATCGCTGATCGCTCTGTCCCTCCGATTACATCTGAACCGTCGATCTGATCCCCGATCGGACGGTCAGCGCTCAATCGCAGGACCCTCCCCGATCGCAATCACAAACCATTTCGACTGAACCCCGATTGCGATTGAGCGATTGTATAGTGACCGTTCGTCTCTCCCAGATCTGACGGTCCTTGTTCAATCGCCCTCCACCTCCACTGGGTCCCACTCTTACATTCGTTTCCGTTGCATTTCATGTGTTTTGCCCATCTTATGTATTGTCCCGTTACTCAATCTCCACCGTTGATCTTTGTGCCCAGACCTAAATCTAGCGGTCTGCGCTGCATATTATCCCCGAACCCTATTAATCATAAGATCTCACCGTTTCATCGCATTTTGTTAGCATTATAGTAAAGCCACCATTTCCCCACCACGTCGCATTCTTTCCATTGTTTCTCCGCTGTTCTGCCACCATTCCTCCGCCTCCATAGCATTTCCCCACCACTGCCCGGGCCCTGTGATAAGTTTATTTCATCATGCAGGTAGTGCAGAGAGGCCATTTCAGCCGGCCAGCGAAGCAGCAGAAGCAGGATTTGTGAAGGATTCAAGCCTGTAATTGAAGATTAATGTTTTAATCCTACAGTCAAAGGATTCAAGCACAGTTGAAGACTTAAGCACGCAAAGAGTCTTATCTATGTTTAATATCGACAGAGTACATTTTCTTCCAGACAGGCCACCTCCTACAGCAATCTCCATGCTTCCTCGAGCCCATAAGCAGTTAATTTCCCTGACAGAGCTTCCTAAGACTGTCAAGCAGCATTAAAGAGGCATGGAGGGCCTTGCAGATCTTTAATCCATGTCATTTATTCCAGTGGCAGCGCAGAGCTCCAAGCTCCAGAAAGGACTCTAAAAGAAATATCCGAGGTCAATCGACCTGACAGAGCCTTCCCTAGCCGACCTACAGAGTACATGCAATACTGCAGAAAGCCATTAAGTGGTATGGGCGTGAATGCTTCCGCCTTACTATCTTAATGAGACTCATTTATTTGCTTATCTACTTCTGCTTCTTCCTCTTCTCCTATATGTAATCCCTGAGAAGGAATTGAAAAGGTTGTTGTTCAGTTGTTGGGTAATTTGCTGTTAGTGGGATTCATTCTTGACTGCTAGAACAGTCTTGGGAGGAAGTAGCAGAGTAGTTGTATGTAATAGGCTGGGAGGAGAAGTCTGGACTATATTAGCCATTGAGCCATATTGTACATGACTGGTTTTGCATCAATTAATCAAAGCACATTTCACAGGATCCTGGTCTATTACTATTGGTGATGTGTTTCTTAACTCTGTTTATTACATTTTCACATTGTTTCATGTTCTTCTGGTAGGCATCAGAATAATGGTACAGGATTCACCCTTGTTAGGTGCCCTATGCTGTCTGCTCTCCCTACCTTTATGTTTTCTGCTCCATGTGCTATCTAAGAGTGGGTTCACGGGTTTAACCAGTGCAGCGGATGTTATTGCCTGCTGGCCGATGTATGAACTTGGGGGTTTGCTTCTTAGATGTTTCTTTGTAATCCTATCTCTGTTTTTCCCTTGGAGTTGCTAAAGTAGACCTGGAGTTAAATGACCTCTGGTCTGATCTATAAGCTGCCCCTTTGTCTCTTTGAGAGCAGCCTTTGAGTATGTCCAAGCAGGTCTGGAGTTAAATGACCTCTGACCTGATCTATAGACAGAAAATTGGTTGCTTTCCTTCTCCTTTCCTTCCTTAATGTTCCACCCACTCTCTAATCTAAATATCCTTTAGTATTAGATAACTTGCCCTTTGGAGGCTTTGTCTAGTGGTTGCATGTAATTACCTTTCATGACTCCATAGCCCAATGGATGGCCTTTGTCTTGGCCCATTATTTACTGCTTTGAAACATCCTGGCACAGCGCTGTTCCCTTCTCTCTCATTACTTTCTCAGACTATGATCTCATGACTCAACCCAGCAACCAACCAACCAAACCATTTAAAACCCCTTGTGCTTCATAACTAGCCTAACATCTCATTTTGAGCTTCAAAGATAAATCATTCTTTGATCTATTGGAGAGATCCCTCTCGTCTTCAAAAGCTAAGGATGCTCCCGATGCTACTGAGCCGCTTCACATTACGAGGCCTACTGTTGAGCCTATAGCTCGGATGCCCAAAGCATCTACTAAGCGTTTGATGATTAATCCAAATGCTAGGGCTGCCCAGAACTACTCTATTGTGGAAGATCTGGCGCAGAGTCCTTGTGCCATGTCGGCTTTAGAGGTGCTCCAGTCTTGTCTGGCTCAGCGCAGTGCTTTGCTCACTACCATTGGGGCTATTGATCCGAAAAATTCTCTTCTGATTACATTTGATATGACTAATTTTAAGAAGAGACTCCCCCATCATATGGATTTTCATATTAAATCATCGTACCGGAAGTGAAATATCTTTCGAACGGTTGTTGATGAGGGTGCTTCCATGTGCGTGATGTCTCTCACATGTTGGAAGACAATTGGTTCTCCCAAAGCTGTTCCATATACCACTCTTCTGACTGCGTTTGATGGTCATTCTCACAGACCGCATGGTATTGTCCCAGCTTTGCCTATCTGTGTTGGGGGAAAAACTGTGAATATAGAGGTTGAGGTAGTTGATGCAAGCTTGGACTACAACCTTCTGTTGGGGAGAAACTGGATTTATGAGATGGATGCCATTGCATCCTCATTATTTCGGATTATTTGTTTCCCTCATGAAGGGAGGATTGTTACAGTGGATCAACTGGACTGTCCTCCTGTAGACCCGAATGCATCTACTGACTCATCTGTTCCAAAGTTGGATAATACTAAGGCGCCTGTTGAGAATTTAGGAGTTGGAATGTATTCTTCCTTGATGGGTATTTTCGATATTCCTCCTCCTACGGTTCATATTAATGCAATTTCATCCTCCAAGGCTCCTCTTCGAAGAGAGTTCTTCAGAACTCATTATTTTTCGGACCCTTGGACCTTACCTTCCCCTACAGCCACATTAGCGGAAGGTCAAGTGGGTGGAATGGCATTTCCGATGTCTGCAGCTGAGATTGCTTATCAGTCTATTGTTGACTCTGCAGAATCCATCCCAGCTCCTCTTTCACTGGAAGAGTTGGATGGAGATGTGGCTCCGGCTTGGACACTTAGTTCTTCTTCTGCCCAGGATTGCCTTGATACCACTCTTCCATCTGAAGAGGCCATCATGGAAGCTATGACTGGTATAGATAGACCGTGGGATGATTTGCATCATCGGTCTTACTTTTTACCTGATTTGAGCGAAGTTGAAACGAGTTTTCCAAGTCCTCTGTCTCCTGGTCCTGTTCGCCCAGTCCTGAATCCTTTAGCACCAACACAGGTATATGCTGAAGGGAACATGGTTGTGATTTCTCCAACTATCCCGGTGAACATTTCCAGGGATCCCAATATTATTGAGAATGTCTTCATCGGAGCTGAATGTTCCCGTGAAGAGATTCAGATTTACACCGAGCTCTTTAAAGAGTATAGGGATGTATTCGCTTGGTCTTATGAGGAAATGCCTGGTATAGATCCATCTATTGTCCAACATGAGATCAAGACTTACGAAAATGCTAAGCCTGTGAGGCAAAAGCTTCGTCCGGTCAATCCTAAGAAGGCAGCAGCTATCAAAGCTGAGGTGGAGAAGCTGCTTAAGGCGGGATTCATTTTCCCTGTTCCTTTGACTGAATGGGTTTCAAACCCTGTTCCCGTAGATAAAAAACAAGGAACAATTCGAGTTTGCATTGATTTCAGAGACCTCAATAAAGCATGTCCTAAAGATAATTACCCCACACCATTTATCGATCAGATCATTGACGAGTGTGTCGGTAATGAGATTTTCTCCTTCATGGACGGTTTCTCCGGATATAATCAGATTACTATCCGTCCTGAAGATCAACATAAGACTGCCTTTATTTGTCCCTGGGGTACTTTTGCATACAAGAAGATGCCTTTTGGTCTTAAAAATGCTGGGGCTACCTTTCAGCGGGCCATGTCATATGCCTTTCACGACATCAAAAAGATTATCGAGGCGTATTTGGATGATTTAGCTGCTCATTCTCGAAAGAGGATGGATCATCCTGCTCACCTCCGTCAAATATTTGAACGATGTCGTTTCTATAAGATTAGGTTGAATCCGAACAAGTGCGTTTTCGTGGTTACATCCGGTCGGTTATTGGGATTCATTGTGTCTAGGGAAGGGATTAGGGTAGATCCCTTCAAGGTTGAGGCAATACTTCGGTTGCCTCCCCCGTCCTCTATTCGTCAACTTCAAAGTCTACAAGGAAAGTCTAATTTTCTTTGGAGATTTATCGTAAATTATGCTGAAGTTACCAAGGGATTTATGAGATTGTTGAAGAAGGGAGTTCCATTTCTTTGGGATGACTTCGCTCAATGCTCATTCGATGCTTTGAAAAAAGAATTGACCTCTGCTCCTTTATTGAGTCCACCTGATTATAGCAGGGATTTCCTTTTGTATCTGGCAGCAGCAGAATCTACTATTGGTATGGTTCTAGTTCAGGAAGATGATGCTCTTGCAGAGCATGTTATTTACTATCTTAGTCGAGGCTTGGTAGGACCTGAACTCCGGTACACTCCGATAGAAAAGTTAGCTTTGGAAACTGTTCATGCTGTGCAGCGACTCTAGCATTACATTATTCTACGAAAAAATTATGTTTTGGCAGCAGCCAATCCATTTTAGTTTTTCCTCAGTAGGCGAGTGATTGGGGGAAAATACAATAGATGGATTGTGATTTTGCAGTAATTTGATCTTGATTTTATGTCTGCCAAGTCTAAGAAATCATTGGTTTTCGCAAAATTGATCTCCGAGTTACCCTGTGGGGAAGAAATGATTTATGATGAATCCTTCCCGAATGAACATTTGTTTCTTATCTCTCCACAGGATCCTTGGTATGGAGATATAATTGTGTATCTCCAGACTGCGAAGTTTCCCTCTACTTTTTCGAAAGATGAGCGTCGTAAGTTGCGTCACTTGGCTAAGAATTACTTGATTATTGGTGATGCTTTATACCATTAAGGGGTTGATTCAATCCTGAGACGTTGCTTAACTCTCAAAGAAGTTGAGGCTGTGCTGAATGATTGCCACAGTGGAGCTTGTGGTGGTCATTTATCTGGGCTTGCTACAGCCCAAAAGATCTTGCGTGTTGGGTACTTTTGGCCTTCGATTTTCAAGGATTGTATGGAGTCGGTCAAAAAGTGTCATCCGTGTCAAGTTTATACTCGAAAAATGCACGCTTATCCAGCTCCACTTTTTCCAGTCATTACTGTTGGTCCCTTTACAAAGTGGGGTATTGATTATACTACTTGTAACCCGCCTTCGGCTAAAGGTCACAAGTACATTATTGTAGCAGTAGACTACTTTACGAAGTGGGTAGAGGCTATGCCTACTTTTGGGGATGATGGTGAGACTGCAGCTCTTTTTCTTTTCAACCAGGTTATTGCTCGTTTTGGTATTCCTAGAGAGATTGTCACTGATCATGGCAGTCATTTTCAGAATAGCATGATGGCTGAGTTGGCTCTAAAATTGGGTTTCCGGCAGGAGCATTCATCTCCGTATTATCCTCAAGCCAATGGGCAGGTGGAAGCCGTGAATAAATCCTTGAAGACAATTCTTCAAAGGACAATCGATAAAGCTAGATCCAACTGGCATATTATGCTATATCCTGCACTTTGGGCATACAGGACGTCAGTGAAAACTGCAACTGGCTTTACTCCGTTTCAGCTAGTTCATGGGTCGGAATCTGTATTTCCCATTGAATGTGATATTCCTTCTCTTAAGTTAGATGTTGAACTTCTTCCTAACACTTCTAGTCTTGAAGAACGTCTCCTTCATCTGTAACATCTCGATGAGCAGCGTCGGGATGCCGCTACGATGAATGAAGCGCATAAAAACCAAGTCAAAGTTCAGTACGATAAGGTGGTCAAACCTAGGGTTTTTTTGGAAGGTGACCTTGTTTTGGTCTATGCCCAAGAAAAAGATGCCCTGGGGGCAGGAAAGTTTAAGTCTATGTGGTATGGCCCCTTCATCGTTAAAAAATTCCTTAAGAAAGGAGCATATACCTTGGTTGATTTTGAAGGGAATGAGTTGCCGGAGCCCAGAAATGGGCTCTATTTGAAGAAGTATTATGCCTAGGCTTCGGCCTGGCATGTTGCTTTTGTATATAGTAGTTTTTCTTTGTACATATCTGGTTGATTTTCGATCTTTGATGGGTTGGTGATGTTTTTGATCTGCTTTGGCAGGTTGTTTCGGATGTCACGAGTCATTTTGGTTTTGCCGATGGTGCTAGTAGACACACCCGGAACTTAGCTTCAGCAGCTTGGGTACTTCATTATCCATCCGGGCAGCTGTTAGTATCAAGAGGGGTTTGCATTTAATTACACTTCCAATAACATAGCGAAATCTGCTTGCGGTTATTTATCTACTATCGGAAGCAATATCTTTGGGTGTTGATTCGTTGGTAGTTTTATTGAACTCAAATTTGTGTTGTTGTATGATTAGACAATACTTATCGGGTTCGAGATCCATTTTTACTCTTGTTCTTGAGGGTACATTTGTTACAAAGATCATTTCAATTTTTAACGTTCATTCATATTCCTCGAGCTGACAATTGGTTGGCAGACTCATTAGCTAATCAAGCAATTGATTGGCACATTAATCATTCCATACAATAAAATTTAATCATAAAAAACATCATACATTTTGATACATTTGTCACATCACATCAAACATCGTTGTATATATATCATCAGAGTGTTCAAAAAACTATACAAAATTTGGATCCATAAGTCATACAAAAAATTGGGCTTATGCCCCCGATCATGTTCAGTCTCAAAAAATATACAGTCATCTGTTACATCATATCTATCTACTCCTGAGGTCCCTGCCCAGAAGTTGTTTTCCTATAGAACACGATCGCGGTAGCAACTCGGCGGAATAACCATACCCAGTCTCGGGGCACTCCTACCACTCGTCTGTGGATGGCTTCAAGCAGATCCTCCACTGCAGCCATAGGTACTTGGCGGGTTAACCCCTCCAAGTTCCTCTGTACAGCTTGGAGGGTTCTATATGAATCTACTATATCCGCTTCACCCCTACGACGCTTATGTCGTGGGCATCCCTCAGGTCGAACTGGTCCAATATCTGTTTCATGATAATTTTAAAAATTGTAAGAAATTTTGAATCCAATCAAAAACATTTTTTTTTCACATTTTTTTCATACATATTGAAAAAATCCAAAAAATTATATAACTCAAAAATTGTAAACTTACCGATTGTGCCCCATGCCGCGCCTGGTGGAAGGACAAGATCTGGATCGCCACGAAAGTCCATCCCGGCATAGGGATAGTCATCCACAGCGATGATTTGTTCTCTCCACCATTGGAAGAACTCATCATCCCAAGTGGTCCGGGGAACTTCACTTCCCCCCAATCTCTTCATCATGTCTGCCCAGCAGGCAATTCTTGGGTCTCTCGGGCTGCTGATGGTAGAGATCACTTTGGGTCTTAGCGCTGGAATCTTCTCAAAGAAGAATGTCATCAAAATTGTACCATATCCAAAATGTTTTGTCTTTTCCTTTCGGATTGAAGTCAATTGTTGCTTCATGTTCATCAGAAGAGCTGTGCACCAATCATATAAATGAGTTAAGCATTCCACTGCTATACTCATTTGCGTCCTAGATGCCTGGTGTAGAGAAGCTGATCCTGCTACTCTCCCAATGGTAAAAAGGAGGATTTTTATGTGCAAGTCTCTTAAATCTTTGATCGCAATTTGAGTTCCAACTTTCTTGGAACCCTCTACGCAGTACACGTGGACGTAATCTTCCACGGTTAGCCCTCCCAAAGGCTTACCGTGCAAGTCTACTGGCTCCCCCCTCCGGGAGAGTCCAGTAATAAAATATATATCTTCCACTTCGATGCGTATGGGCATCTGATCTATAATGAAACAGTCTTCTTCCGGTTCCCAATAGTTTACAAGCATTTCGAGCAACCGGACATTACTCTTCATATTTGGCATTTTAAAAAACTTGAGCAATCCACAATTCCGAAGAATATTCAGTGATACTTGGTCCTGCATGACTTCATTGTCTATTGCACTGTGTTCACGCTCTCTCCATGATATGGTCATCCTGCAAAATTTCAATAATTCCTTCATTAGCTACGCATTTTTCATTTGGGGCTGCGCATACGCGACTTTATTTGTGCACAGTCGCGTGTATACGCGACTTGGTCATTACCAACCCGCGTATGCGCAAACCCGTGATTTTTAGCAAGAGATTCTATGGTGAAAATTCCTAAATTTTAATTTATGAATGGACAAAATGAATAGCAAGGATGGTTGATGAGCTTACCTGACAAATTCAGTGAAGATTGACGGTCGGTTGCTCCTGTTTTGATGAAAGAGGCTTTTTTCTCCAGAGCACTTTTTCCCAAATCAGCAATGTAATAATGAACCAAATATGAGGTAATTTGTCTATTTATGCCCAAAAAGTTGAAAATTTTCGCAAAAAATTGTTATGCTTATTTTTTCAATCTATCTTAAGCTGCATAACCTGGATGCTTGGAAGTGCCCAGATTGGTATATTTTCAGGTACATTTTGACGAATTTGAGATTTTTCCCGGTTTTTTATCCATGACTGCTGACCCGTCATGGCAGGTATATGATCTTCACTGGTATATAGGTTATTGAATCCAATTTCCGTTGCATTTTGCATACTAGCCTCCATTCTGATCACTTTCCATAGGGTTGATCCCATCAGGTCATGAGTATTACACCCATTTCACTTGCCGATTATTTAATCATGACTTGGTGGTAGAGCCTTCCTTTACATGGGCTTCCTAGTTAGTTCCTCGCTATCACTTGTTGCCCATGCTGCGTTTTATGTAGGCTCGGGAGTCCTCTTTAGTCCCACCATGACTTATGTGTTGAAGCTTCATTCTTCTTCTTCCTCACTATCATTTTTCTGGCTATTACCCTAGAGGCTCCCCGGTGTTGTTGAGTTGTATTACTGCATTGCATATTGGCTACTTGTTTATCCTGGCCTTTAGCCGACTTCATTTGGACTCGATGTTTAAGCCAACTTTTGACCTTGTCTATCTATACAAGTTAACCATTGCATGCACTTAGCTATCGCGACTTGACACCCTTTCTTTTACCCGAGGATGGAACATTCTCTGATATAACTGTTGATTTACGCAACTTGCATTAAGCATAGGATAGTTCCAATCCCAGGAACTAGTGCATCTATTTCTTGATACTCGTTCTATCCATTATACCATAGCATTCTTTTATTCTTTTTTAGGCTTATTATATGAAAAAGACAAAAAAAATCAAATATAACAAAAAGAGCGGGAACGGGATGTAACTTCGTTATTTGATGGCAGTACAGTGTTAGTTTGTCACCCTTGAACAAAGCATATACATTTATATATCTTTCCTCCATTTGGGATGGTTTTAGTTTTGACCTAGGTTCTGCCTTTACCTTGTTTCACTTGTTAGTCCTCCCCCGGTTGGTTATCTCTTCCAATCATATGGAAAGTTTGTTCTGCCTCCTGCATAACAGACTTATAAAGTGTCACTTTTTACTGCCATGGTCATCACGAGTCATGCTTTTGTTCAAGGGAAGTTTAACCAGAGTTGGCCATTCTGCGGTGTCTCTTCACTCATTATTCAGTCGACCTTCCCGGTCTTGTCAGTATCTTGTTCTATCACATCAGATGTTTTTGGTCCTCTGCTTGTGCTGGTTTGAGAAGGTCTCCATTGACTTCTTGCTGGTGGGTTTGTCTCTTATCGACTACGACACATTTCTCTGAGAGCAAACCTAGAGCTGCACCCTGGCCCTATTTCCATCATTGATAGGTGACCTTCTGCTCAGCATTTGATCATCATTATGGGTCTTTGGCTGAGTGGTTTCCCCTATGTTCGACGTCAACATACATTATCACACTTGGGATTCGTGCAGTACCTTGATTTCCATTTCACCCTATCGGTGGATTTCTCGCCTCTGTGTCATCTTTCATTATTGGTTGGTTTAGAAGCTTTCTTCCGTGCACTAGCTTCATCATGTGCATGTCGGATGCTCAGACCCTATAAATTTTTTGACAAGCAAATAGGGGGCTAAATTATTTTTGAGTCTTCAAGGAATGCATTTCCTCTGAAAACACAGTCTCCTTGAAGCATCTTTGTGTCTTTTATCCTTTGATCAAATCCTCTCTGCTGGTTCCCCTTTTAAAGCCTCTCTGTTATGTGAAGAAATGCCCAAAGGCCTCCTCTCCCCTTTATTTTTCCCTCATTTAACCTCTTTTTATTCCCCCCTTTCTCCCCTTCTTTTTCCCCATCTACCCCTCAAATCCTCCCAAAGCCTCATTTAATTTCTTCCCCTACCCTTTGTTGCGCTTTCTTCTACCTTTCCCCTGTTGTGTTCCCTGCTTCACCTTCAAAATCCATTAAAATGGGCTAGAAACCCACTTTCCGACCTTATTGTAAGGCCTGGCCCCTTTCCCGCAAGCCCCTTAACCACTTCCCCACATATGACCCCACGCTAGGACTAAGCGCTTAAGTCCCGAGCGCCAATCGCAATCGGAAGGCCGGGTGGGTGCATTCCCTGTGTAATATTGAAAATCCCCGATGCGATTGGGTTATAACGTTAAGTCCCCGATCTGTTCCGCACCGTTGATCCGATCCCCAGATCAACGGCTGAGCGCTAATCGCAAGCCCCCGCCCAATCGCAATCGGAACATTCAAGTGACATCCCCCAATTGATCGCAAGTCTTCCACCCGAGCTCCGATTTAATCTTGACCGTTGATCTCCCCGCCTGATCCGACGGTCCTCCACTAATCTCACCCTCCACCCGATCGCTGATCTCAAGTCTTTCTGTCTCCGCCCCGATTAAATCGCAGCCATCCATCTCCCTGCTGATCCTATGGCTCAGTGCTAATCACATGCTCTCCCCTCCGTCCTCCGATTTAATCCCGACCATTCATCCTTCCGCAGATCTGACGGCCATCGCACTCCCATTTCCTCCGATCGCGGTCCTTTCCTCTGTCTCCCGATTTGATCGCAGCCGTCCATTTTCCAGCCGATCGGATGGCCTGGCGCTAATCGCATCCCCTTCCCTCCATCGCCTGATTCAATCCTGTCTGTCCGTTTCTCCCCCAGATCGACGGCCATCGCTCAATCGCTTCTCCATGCTCAATCGCAATTGGAACTTTCAAGAGGTGTGTTGCGATTGACACCCGCTCCGACCTCCGATTTCGATGGTGTGATTGGATCGTGACCGTTCGTTTCCTCCAAGATCGGACGGTTCTAGTTTATTCGCCCTCCGCCTCCGCCGGGTCCCACCTCCACCGCTTCACTCCATTGTTTTTCCATGTTGTCCTATGTAAATCGCTCCAGTGGTGGCATTTGAGTTTCACGCAATATTAATCATTTCTCCACCGCTCTGTCTTCTTTCCACCATTCCCCACTACTTCGCCACCTCTTTCCATCGTTTCTCCGCTCTTCCACCACCACTCCTTCGCCTCCACAGCATTTCTCCGCAGCCACTGCCCGGGTTTTAAACAGAGTTATTTCAGTGTGCAGATAGTACAGAGATGGCCAGTTCAGCATTGCCAGCGACCAGCAGAAGGAATTCAAAGGGGGTTGGTGCCTGTTATTAATGAAATCAAACGTTAACCCCGTATTCAAAGGACCAGGGCGCAGTTGAAGACTAATGCACACACAACAAGTCTTATCTGTGTGTATTCCAGTAGAGCGTTTTCTCCAGGACAGACATCTACCTACAGCAATCTCCATGCCTCCTCGAGCCCTGAAAAGATTAATTGCACTGTCTGAGACCCATTTAAGACAGTCAGGCAGCAGTTACAGAGGTATGGAGCGGCCTTGCAGACTTTCACCCAGTTCATTTATTCAGAATGGCAGCACAGAGCTCCAAGCTCCAGAAAGGACTCCAAAGAAATATCCAAGGTCAATTTCCGGCCTGACAGAGATCTCTGAACCAGATTACAGAGTACATACAGAGCCGCAGAGCCATTAAGCAGCATGGGTGTGAACACTTCCGTCCTGCTATCTTAATGAATCTCATTTAATTGTCTATCTGCCTCTGTCTCTTCCTCTTCTCCTATAAAAATCCCCGAGAACATAATGTAAAGGTTGTTGTTGCCTTGCTGGGCATCTGCTGTTAGAGGGATTCATTCCGACTGTTAGAATAGTCTTGGGAGAGAGTAGCAGAGTAGTTGTATGTAATAGGCTGGGAGGAGAAGTCTGGACTATAACAGCCATTGAGCCTTATTGTACATGATTGGTTTTGCATCAATTAATCAAAGCACATTTCACAGGATCCTGGTCTATTACTATTGGTGATGTGTTTCTTACTCTGTCATTACACTTTCATATTGTTTCATGTTCTTCTGGGCTTGCATCAGAATAATGGTATAGGATTCACCCTTATTAGGTGCCCTATGCTGTATGCTCTCCTTGCCATCAATGTTTTCTGCTAAAATGTGTCATCCAAGAGTAAATTCATGGGTTTAACCAGTGCAGCGGATGTTATTGCCTGTTGGCTGATGTATGAACTTGGGGGTTTGCCACTTGTATGCTTCTTTGTCAAATCCATCTCTGTTTTTTCCCTTGGAGTTGCTAAAGCAGATCTGGAGTTAAATGACCTCTGGTCTGATCTATAAGCAGCCCCATTGTCTCTTTGAGAGCTGCCTTTGAGTATGTTCAAGCAGGTCTGGAGTTAAATGACCTCTGACCTGATCTATAGAGAGAAATCTGGTTGTTCTCCTTCTTTCACTTTCCTTCCTTAATGTTCCACCCCACTCTCTAATCTAAAGATCCTTTAGTATTAGATGACATGCCCTTTGAAAGCCTTGGCTAGTGGATGCAAGTAATTCCCTCTCATGACTCCATAGCCCAATGGATGGCACGGTCTTGGCCCATCCTCTTTGCTGAAACAGCCTGCTGTTTTGTTCCTTTCTTTCCATTGCTTTCCCAGTCCATGATCTCCTAACCAACCCAACAGCCCTTCAACCAAATCATTTAAAGCCCCCCTCTGTGCTTCATAACTAGCCTAATATCTCAATTCGAGCTTTAAAGACATATCATTCTTCGCTCTATTGGAGAGATCCCTCTCCGGGTCCAGGATGGCTAGATCCTAGGGCCCCAATGTGGTTCTGATGTTGTCTCATCTTTTGGTCTTGCCAATCTGGCCAAAACATGGGAACCCCAACATAATGGCGACTCCGCTGGGGAGAATCTAAGAGTCAAGAACCGCTGATAGTTGGTCTATTTCCCAGTCTCGTCACCAACATAATGGCGACTCCACTGGGGAAGGGACCGCTTTGCATTTAGATTGGCTTCTAATTTCTAATGGTGGACAGCTTCCGGCCTCAAATAGTCATATTCATCCACCTGGCGACTCCACACTCCCTATGATCCAAAGACCAAATGACTCCACTGGTGAAGAACACTGAACTAGTCGAGAAAAGATAGTAGCCTTCTTTGCATAAGCACAAATCCAAGCATGGACAGGGATGCAAAGTATAATGCTTTTTATAATAAAGCATGCAGAATAACAGAAGTGCTTACCAAAATGCTGGAGACGCACATGGCCAATATGAATACAGACGATGATTATTTAGAGCAGGCCATGTTGTCTTTATAACAAGAACAAACTCAAGATCTAGAAGATGAGCAGGACCTATATGATGCTCAAGAATCTGTAGAAGATGAAGAGGAAAGTGATCAGGAATTGCCCGATTTCTTACCTATGCCTTGTGTTACGCTGACCAAAGAGTATCAGGACCTATTAGCAAAGGCTGATAGGAAAAGCTGCCTTGAGGAAGGAGATGACTACATGGAAGAGGCAGAATCTGATGAAGAAGAAGAGGTTCAAGAAGACATCCCGCCTCCCAGTCAGCTAACACAAGAGGAAGAGGACTGTCGTTGTTCTGTCCATGATGAGAGGGAAACCCCTCTTTTAACAGAAGAAGAAATTGATCAGATATTAAACCAACAGTCTTCCCTAGAAATATTCTATAGATCACATGCTCCTGCTCAGTCTCCTTTTGAGTTTGATGATTCAGATTTAGAAGACTCCTCTGTGGATCCGAACGAAGAAAGACCCACTGCGTGCCCAGAACGGTGGACTTGGTCAGGTTCGCCTATCTATGACACTGATGGGGAAAGTTATGAAAGCATCAGTGATGAGTGTCATGAGATCGGACGCCAGTAGTCTTTCCTTACAGAAGATGAGGAGGAAAGCAAAGAAGAGGTTCTTGAGCACGATGAAAGCAAGGAGCTTACTCTTGAAGGAGAGGAAGCAAAGGAATACGCCCCTGCTCAAGAATGCATGGATCTTTTCACGAAGCCCTGCACCTCAGAGCAGAACATATCGGAGCTCCGAGAGGACTCAACCCCAATATACGATGAGTCCTCCAGTTCAGAAGATGAGGGAGATTCTCTCTCTCTCGAGAGTCTTCTTCTTGATCCAGTGGAAGAAGAAGAGATCCTGGTCGAAGCCAGCCTGCCAAATATTCATAGCCAGGTATCTTTTCATGATCCTTATGCACATTTCCTGCATACATTTGAAGAAGGATCAAAGGTCTTGCTCAGCAGCATGTTGCAAGCAGAAAAAAAACTTTTCAAAGCTGTTGTTTTTGAACAAAAAGAGTGGGAGCTGCCCTGCCTATCCAGCATGCTCAAGGAGTTGAGCAAGAAGGACCAGCCATGGGATCACTTGGTGGACTGGTTACATTGGAAGACAATGTTTGTAAGATAGACCTGTAAATATGTCAGTAGAGTAGGGTAGGTAGGAAAAGCTCAATAAAGCTCAGTCTATGAGCATGTAGTTAGTTATTTCATTTTCTGTTTTAGAATGTAGAGAAGAAACCTGCTAGACAGTCTAATCCTAGCAGGTAGTAGTGTAGGTAGAGAAACATATGAGACCAACAGTCTAATCTGGTCTCATGGAGTAATAAGGGTAGAAGTAGATTAGGTTTATTTTTCCTGTTTGTAAAAGTTAATGATGTAAAGGGTCTGCAAGTCCAAATGCACCCAAGAAGAAAAATGTTAGGACTATAGTGTGGGTAGGTAGTTGTGTGGGAGAATTTTATTGCTGATATGTTGTCTTCATAGTTTGTGGCAGCTGATCAAAGAAGAAGGGATGTGCTAAGCAGCAGGCATCTGGCCTACACCAAGAGATCAATTTCTGAATTCTTGACTCCTTCAAGAAGAAGCCATCCCCATGTGGAGCCACTGTTAGCCCCCTATGAAATTTTTGACAAGCAAACAGGGGGCTAAATTATTTTTGAGTCTTCAAGGAATGCATTTCCTCTGAAAACACAGTCTCCTTGAAGCCTCTTTGTGTCTTTTATCCTTTGATCAAATCCCCTCTGCTGGTTCCCCTTTTAAAGCCTCTCTGTTGGTGAAGAAATGCCGGGCCTTCCTTTCCTCTTCTCCCTCATTTAGCCTCTTTTTATTCCCCCTTGTATACCTGTACCATCTGCCCCTCAAATCCCCCAAAATCCCTTTATTTTCTTTTACTACCCTTTGTTTTCCCTTCTTCCTTTATTTTCTCTATGGATTTCCCCTCGCTTCACCTTAAAAATCATTAAAGGAGAAAGAGCCATTCAGGCCTTATGTTTATTACTAGCCCCTTCCCCTTAACCACTTCCCCACATACGCCCTTACCCAAGACCAAGCGCTTAAGCCTTGGGGGCCAATCGTAATCAGAAGCCGAGCGGGTGCGTATTTCCTTTGTTTACAGCGTTAAGTCCTCGATTTGTTCCACACCGTTGATCTGCTTCGATCGAATGGCTGAGCATTAATCGCAAGCCCCCCGCTCATTGCAATCGCAACATGTATCGTGCACCCCCCGATAGATCGCATCGCGCTCTGATTGCGATCCTCCGATCATATCCTAGCCGTCCATCTCCCAGCCGATCCAACGGCCAACGCTCAATCGCAACCCCCGCCCGATCGCTGATCGCAAGCCCTTTCCACCGTGCTCCAATTGAATCCTGACCGTCTGTCCTCCCGCGATCCGACGGTCCTCCGCCAATCGCAGGTCCCCTCCGATTGTGTTCTCCACCGTTGATCTGTCCCGTCGATCTAACGGCCAACGCTTAATCGCTCCCGCCCCTCTGATTGTTGTCCCCACCGTTGATCTCCCCGCCTGATCCGACGGTCCTCCGCTAATCGCACCCTCCACCCGATCGCTGATCGCAAGTCTTTCTGTCTCCGCCCTGATTAAATCGCAGCCGTCCATCTCCCTGCTGATCCTATGGTCAGTGCTAATCGCATGCTCTCCCCTCCGTCCTCCGATTTAATCCCGACCGTTCATCCTTCCGCAGATCCGACGGCCATCGCACTCCCATTTCCTCCGATCACGGTCCTTTCCTCTGTCTCCCGATTTGATCGCAGCCGTCCATTTTCCAGCCGATCGGACGACCTGGCACTAATCGCATCCCCTTCCCTCCGTCGCCCGATTCAATCCTGTCTGTCTGTTTCTCCCCCAGATCGACGGCCATCGCTCAATCGCTTCTCCATGCTCAATCGCAATCGGAACTTTCAAGAGGTGTGTTGCGATTGACACCCGCTCCGACCTCCGATTTCGATGGTGCGATTGGATCGTGACCATTCGTTTCCTCCAAGATTGGACGGTTCTGGTTTATTTGCCCTCCGCCTCTGCCGGGTCCCACCCCACCGCTTCACTCCATTGTTTTTCCATGTTGTCCTATGTAAATCGCTCCAGTGGTGGCATTTGAGTTTTCATGCAATATTAATCATTTCTCCACCGCTCTGTCTTCTTTCCACCATTCCCCACTGCTTCGCCACCTCTTTCCATCGTTTCTCTGCTCTTCCGCCACCATTCCTCCTTCTCCCACGGCATTTCTGCCTTCTTGCAGTTTCATGGATTATTGAGTCAGGCAGATAATGAGAATACAGTTTAACATGGCATTGAGAGAAGAAATTAAAGGGTTATTTTCATTATCAATAAATCAAGCATTAACCTTATATTCAAAGAACGGCGATTAGAAGACTATTTTTATGATCTTTCTCCCATTGTGTATGAAGTAGACTTCTCAGAACTGAGACATCTTCCTACAGCAATCTCCATGCCTCCTCGAGCACGAAAGTATTAATTTCAGCATCGAGATCCATTTAAAATGATGGGCGCGGTCTGACGGAGGTATGGAGCGGCCTTGCAGACTTTCACCCAGTTCATTTATTCAGAATGGCAGCACAGAGCTCCAAGCTCCAGAAAGGACTCCAAAGAAATATCCGAGGTCAATTTCCGGCCTGACAGAGATCTCCGAACCAGATTACAGAGTACATACAGAGCCGCAGAGCCATTAAGTAGCATGGGTGTGAACACTTCCGTCCTGCTGTCTTAATGAATCTCATTTAATTGTCTATCTGCCTCTGTCTCTTCCTCTTCTCCTATAAAAATCCCCGAGAACATAATGTAAAGGTTGTTGTTTCCTTGCTGGGCATCTGCTGTTAGAGGGATTCATTTGACTGTAGTTGCAGAGTAGTTTGTATGTAATAGGTTGGGAGGAGAATTTGGGACTGTATTAGCCATTGAGCCATATTTTACATGACTGGTTTTGCATTAATTAATCAAAGCACATTTCACAGGATCCTGGTCTATTACTATTGGTGATGTTTTTCTTAACTCTGTTATTTACATTTTCATACTGTTTCATGTTCTGCTGGTAGGCATCAGAATAATGGTATAGGATTCACCCGTGTTAGGTGCCCTATGCTGTCTGCTCTCCCTACCTTTATGTTTTCTACTTCATGTGTATCTAAGAGTAAATTCGTGGAGTTTAACCAGTTGTAATATTCCCAATTAGCAATAGCTAATTGGAATATTAATTCAGACAGATTTTGCCGCCTATGGTTAAAGGGAAATAATAGTGAGCGGGCTGTGGCTCATCCAAGCACGGGAAGGTAAGTACGCGGCTGAGTTGGAAGCGTTGGGCCGAGAGGGGCTGTGCGGGAAAGCGGAAGTCAAGGGCTCGTGACGAAGGCCACATACAAAAGGAAGGGAGCCACCATGTTTTGCATTATTGATGTTTATGATATTGAAATTGGTCGCTAAGACTTGAGCACGCCAGCTGTTTAGCAGGTCTGCAGCACTGTTCAGTGCGCCGAGTGTCTCCGAGCAGAGATCTCAACCTCAGCCCCGGGGGACTTCGAGTGCCTGCTCGGGTGAGGCAGTCCTATCGTCGTTTTGCAGAAGGATTGGGTCTGGAGCTTGTTGCAAACTTGTTGCAAAGCTGCGTCAGGAGTGGCGGCACAGGCTGTGTGGGAAGGCCGCGGACCATCTATTGTGAGCTCCGTATTGTTATCATTTTTGGAGGTTACGGGTTGGAAGTTGAAGCAGTGACAGTCCGTGCTTGTTGAGGACGTCACGCAGAATCGGGGGTCATTAGCAGCACGCGGCAGTATTTCCAGCCGCTTGAACGCCACAGGAAATCCGCTGTACCTTCTTTCCAAGAATATCTTTGCCTTGCATGCGCCAAATTAAGCACTATCATCTGGGCATCTGTTGTAATCGTTTATATTTCCTAGCATAATGAAATGACTTAGTAATTTCTCAGTTTAACGTGTATCCGTTGCATGGGTTAGCCTCTGTTATTTTATATTCCGCTTCTATTATTCCATGTATTGTTGAATATTTTATGAACGAGGCATTCTATTGCTATACCAGTTGCTGTGTTTATATAAATATCCTTAAACAGGAACATTACAGTGGTATCAGAGCATGGTTCTGGCTCAGCCTGTGGACATTATCACAATGCCTACATTCTTACCGCCAGTGCTGAGTGAGAAAGAGAGGCAACATGATCATATACCCTTTGGAGACTATTTCCGTAAATGGCAGTCCATGGGGGAAGACTTCAAAGCAGCTTTGCCCTTCAAAGATTACTGTCAGCTCAGGTAGGATGAAGGAGGAAGGTACAGTGATAGGAACAGTGGTTTTTCTACCATGTAGAGTTCAGATTCGCAGCGTACCATTGGGAGATCACCTCTTCCCATGCATGACGGATCCACTAGTCCCTGTGAGTCTAAGCCCAAGAAGACTAGAGCGGTGAAAAAGGAGATTTTATTCTCATCTCTTTTCAGATCCAGAGGAAAGGCATCTACCGTTGAGGAGGAAAAGAAGGGTGAAGAAAAAGGAGAGGAATTACCATGCGCTTCCAATTCTCATCAAGAAGAAGATATCACATCACCTCTTGAGGAGGCTTGTGAAAACACTGTCCCACTCATGGATGAGAAGCCACATGCATCGACAGTTGGGGCAGCCAACACTTTTGAGGACGGGACTCTTGTAGACCAAGGGTCAAATCTCATTGCTACTATAGAGCAGCCTGGTTGCACTGCGCTTTGCAACATGGATGAAGGGGAGGTCTCAAGGAGAGATCTCACTATAGATGCACTTCAACACACTATGGAACGCAATGATTTGGTTCCCTTCTCACAAGAGCAGAAAGAAGATGGAGGACGTCTTCGGATGGATAACATCTCTCATGCTTGTGTTGGACATCCCTTGAGCCATACACATCATGATGGGAGGTTTTTGCCTACCACCTATTTGATTCTTGATAGGGTTTCATTGATCCTTGAGAAGTTTACATTTCAAAACCCTATGAAGTGCAAATTCAGAAATTTGATTTTGGAGGATGGTAACCCTCATTGGAGGAGTACCAGGATGAGGAGGAGAAGGAGGCATCCACAAGTGATTGAGTGGATGTGATTGATGAGCAAGGATCTAAGAGGCTACTTGCAGATCTATGATACCAGGCAGCAAGAGGCTTGGCTGCACTGGTTACTCTTGAAAGAGTTTGGCCATCTCTTGGCAAACACTCTTCCTAAGAGTCGGAGGATGGAGGAAAGATGGCTGGATACTTGCATCATTGAGCAGCATAGAGTATGGATGCATGGTTTTGATATGATATTCATATCATTCATTATGTCTTCATCACATGACTGGTATGATGGAGGTATGGGGAGGCAACACAATGTCTTGTTGCTTGGTTTGTTTCTAGGAGAGCAAGGGCATATTTGCTCTCATACTTTGTACGATATTGCAGGAAGAGGGGATGGCACTATCTCCTTGGTCTTTGATGATAGTTTGGAAGCACTTCCAACTTGGGAGGTGTTCCACATTTGTTGCAGCATTGTTAGAGGAGTCTTTGACAAGGAGCATGTCAGAGAACAGAGCTTTGTATTGACAAAAGCTTATTTGCATGAGCTCACAGCACTGTCACCGTGGAGCAGAAATTTATGGGTGAAGAGTGCCTGGCAGAGATATAGTGGATCTATAACCCATAGGTCCCAGGATCACTTCACATTTGTTGCACTTGATGAACCAAGAGGAGGTAATGATGATAGAGACATCTATGGCTTGTTCTTCTTGACTTAGGTTCCCAAGCATCAGGAGGATCATCTTTTTGCAGCACATGGTTCAGCCTTATTCATAGCATGCCAACACACTATGGAGGACTCATTCATAGATCCATGTACCATCTTACTTCCAGCATATGGTGAGGGATTTGTTTGTACATTCATTGATTTGCACACTCTTACCATTCTTATGCAATACATTGCTTCACAAGGGGGTAAGCTTGTCATGTTGCTCCATGAGTTTCATTGGGCCATTCTACATGATGGAGGAAGCCATCTCTTTTGTGGCATTTGGAAAATGTTTTATCATCACTTGCATGTTCATTTCATACACTATAGCATGTATCATATAAATACATGCATGATTAACTATGTAACAAGAAACATTTTGCCTTGTACTTTCATCAAGCAGCAACTTGTAAAACTGCGCTGTACTTGTTGGG
>JAXQQM020085572.1:0-29058 GCA_034641835.2 Pinus albicaulis | reverse complement strand
AATTCTAAAATGAAAAGCAAGTTTGGTTATATTTGTTCAAGGAAGTGATATCCCTATAATGATTTACCAACTTGAAACTTTAAAAGCAAATTGAAAATTACAATGACAAGACTTGAAAGAAAGTAAAAGTGTACTGCTGAAATGAAAAGGTGCTGCTAATCTAATGAATCAAAACAGTAAACTAGTGAACATGAAAACCAAACTATTCTTCCTGCCAACTAAACACAAAAGAAACTATGCTTAAGGAAATTCAAAATTGCAACAAAATAAATCTAAATCAGATTACATCAATTCATTTTCTGACCCTTCATCATTAGACCAGCTATGAATTTCGGAAGTAATCATAAACAACTTGTGTAACTGATATTTAATTTGCGGAAAATAAACTAATACTAAACCATACACTCATGATTCAATCCCTCGCCATCAGTCCAGCTGTGGCTTTCGGAGGCAACTGAAGATGTCATACATGATTTAATATATCTAAATTTGCAGAAAAGAAACTAATATTAAACTACACATTTCATAATGCAGTCCCTCACCATCAGTCCAGCTGTGGCTTTCGGAGGCAACTGAAGATGCTATGAGCAGCTTAATATATCTAAATTTGCAGAAAAGAAACTAATACTAAACTACACATTTCATAATGCAGTCCCTCACCATCAGTCCAGCTGTGGCTTTCAGAGGCAACTGAGGATGCTATGAGCAGCTTAGTATATCTAAATTTAACTACTAAAGCAAATAAGCAAAACTGAAATGAACAAAACAAGACTGAAATTAAACAAAAGCTATGAAAAACAAACTAGCAGCAGAACAATGTTAGATCCATGTCATTAGTCAAAAAGCTATAAAAATGCCCGGGCTGTCTATCTAAAACCTGCATCAAGAACACTGATCAGTGATTAACAATCATAAAACATGAAAGACATAAATGAAATGGAAATTATGGAAATGTATAAACAGAAATGAAACAAATGCAATATATGAACATATGAATGGATTATGTCACAATGGAATGAAAGTAAAATTATACACTAATACACAAAACCTTAGCTGAGCAGGGGCCCTCTACACAGCCTTGGTAACGATCCTCAAATACGAATTAAGTTGAAAAACAGAGTCTTCTCATATTAAAAAGCAGTTCATTACAGAATGGTAATGTTACGGCACAAGTGCAGCGTAATCACTACAGAGCAGACTAAAAGATAACAGTGACTATATCCGCTAACATCAACTATCAACTAACTTCATATGCATATGCAAACACACTATATATAACAACAAACTGTAACTGTCTCCTAAAGTTCATGCTGGCAGAGAGCACGTAGACCACTACGTCCACGGATATAGGAGCATGGCCGTGTTGGAAAGTGAATCTACGGGAGGTGGATGCTTGAATTCGACTCTAGAGCCCTGTACAGATGTCGATTTATCCTCCGCAGGCTTAGAAACGGCCGTATGGATCTTTATGTGACACGAAGCAGAGTCCGGCCGACATGAAACTCCATGGTTGACTTCCATGTGGACGCCTTTGACCGCGGCTTCTTTGGATGAGTTTGCTTGAACCAATAGGACACGAACCATGTCCACGTCATTCCTGACCTGCCCATGTGGCTCGTTTCCCTTGTAGACACTTGTAGCATAGAGTTTCACAAAATAGCTGCGGAAAGTTGCAGCAGCTGCGGAAAGTGGCAAGATTCCGCAGCTGAATGAACAAAATCTAGATCAAATAGCAAACACAAAAATATAATTAAAAACCATGTTAGATGCCCTTTTTGCACATGATATTGACAATTTGGGAGGTTTAGGTGAGTGAAAAAGGTATGGAAAAATGTATGGAAAAGATGCAAATTTGGGACTCAACATACCCCCACTGTGAAGGTGTTGCATGTCCTCATGCAACCAAAATTTTGATACTCTTTGTTCGGTTCATGTGCCTTGATACTTCAGCCAGCACATCCAATCCCCTTCTCTTCTTCTTTGGTACTGCCATCATTCTGGGTTTCTTCATTAAGCACCTAAATTTGATCTTCACAAGTGCTCTGCTCAATTTCTGGCATTTCCTTTTCAATTTCTTATTCTTCTTTTGCCATATTCCCAAATGTAACATAGTATTATCATGGATGATCTTGTCCAGGTTGCCTTGTTCTTTCAATGTTTCATTTTCATTTTTGATGTGCCTATTTAAAAGCTCCAGCTCAAAAATTTCTGTTTAATGATTGAACTAAGTCAATCTTTTACATCATGAAATCTGAATGGAAGAGTTACTTGGACCTTATGGTACTTTTTCCAAGGATTCTAATCAGTCATATACCTCCTCACCCCTTGGGGTCTATTTCGGGTGTCTTTTTGATTGGGCTGTCCCCAAAATGCTGTGAAGGAGAGTTATGTTCAAAATCTGGCCGAGGAGGGGCTTACATCAATATTTTGCTGAGAATAAGATGGAGTATGCTCATTGTCTGATTGGGAATGAAAGGAATCAGGTTCACTAACTGACTGAGATGGACTATGGTCATTTGGGGACTGTTCAGATGTCTCCTCACCCAAATCAATGAAATGAGGACCCTTAATTTGCGTTTTTCTCAATTTCCCCTTAAGCCTGCTGCTTCTCCTCACACGCTGTGGTACACTACCCTTTTGTTCTTGTTTTCCTTTCTCTGCCTTCTTGGATATAGATGACTGTTTTTGAAGATAAACTAATCTTTCAGATAGTATTTGATGATCTTCTTCTTCAGAAGAAGGAGTTTTATGTATAGCCTCAATAGTTTCTTTCCCTTTTGGTATTATTGGCTTCTTAGCCTTGATTTCCTTCTTCTTCCTTTTTACCAATCTCTCTTCCCTATCAGTTCTTTTCATAGTAGTAGTAGGAGTATTTTGGATTTCATCTATTGTTCTTTTCCTTCTACTTCTTTTTGTTGTGCTAGCTGCGGGAATTTCCTGAGTAGGAGTAATTTGGGTTTCAACATTCATTCTTTTTCTTCTACTCCTTCTTACTGAACTACCTTCAGGAGTTTCCTGAGGTTCTTCAAAGAAATTTCTAACTAGGAATTGTTCCCATGTGTCTTTTCTTTCCTTTAGCTCCTTTTAAATCAGAATTTTTATAAGGCCGTGGTGATATAGATGAGGCTCTACATCTCCTAAGTGTTTTTGAACAGTCACAACCATTTTCTTCAAGCTATTGAATAGAAAATAAGGAAGATTGAGAGTTTGGTTTTCTAGAAAATTCATCAATAGCCTGGTATGGTACATGTACATAGACCCAAAACGGCCTTCACATGTAATGAATTTCTGAACAATTAGCAGTAAAGCGGCCCATTCTTCTTTTATTGCATGCACGGGGATTCCTCTTTTAAAAACAGTGATGTCCATACCTTGATTTTGTAGGATTGTTCTCCATGCCTCATCACTGATGCTTTTATTTTTGAACCAACGCTCTCCCTCCTGAAGAAGTTCTGTGGCTGTTGCTATTGATGCTTCATTGACCGAAAACTTGAGGTCTCCAATTTCTGCTTCCGAGCCATCAAATGACCTTGCAAACGCTTTCGTAACTTCTTTGTGGTAACCTCTGAATTTCTGAATAAAACGCAGCCATTTTGCTTTCTTTAATATCTCCTTTGCTTGCGGATATCCCTCTATAAACTTCGGTCCTTCCGGCTCTGCCCTTAGTAATTTTCCCATTTCACTTCTCTGTGCTTCACAAATTTGCTTTCGTGAGGGTTTAAGTGGAAATGGAACGATGGAATACACAGGATCAAGCACAATGACTGTGGGGATGTATCATAAAATGAGAATGAGTACCATAAACGGAATGGAGTAAGACTGTGGGTAGATATACGGGAGTGAGAATGAGCAAAAGGAACGAAATGGAGTGAAACAGGGAGTGAGAATGAGTAGAGTGGGGTTTCATAAACACGACAGAGACACGACAGAGAGGTTAACAAAGTATAGCACATTCGGCAACGTTTTGAATTTTGGTGGCTGCTCAATTAAATATGAACACGTTTCAATCAACGGTTATGAGTTTATGTGGCTGCAAGAGTCCTAAGTCAAATCAAATACGCTTCATTATCACCGGTGGGATATTGGATCATAAGTGAAAATCGGGGTTTAATGATGAAACCGTTTGTGAATAAATGCAAGAGGATAACATGGAGATCGTGAAAGGTTACGGAACTGTCAATATAATCATTGCGCGTAATGGATAGAGCTCATGGTTTGAAACTATATAAAAATGTGTTTTTCAATACTATTTGAAATAAATTTTATTCATACCTTTGGAATCTTTGCTTTTGCCCTTGGTCTTCAACTGATTGATCTCCATTGGTGTCTTGAATACTCCATTGATCCTCTCACCTGCATTTTATTTCATAATTATGGAAATAACATCTAACTGTACATTCTCTTTGAAAGCCGGATAGTAATTGGAATGTGTATTATGACTTGGGTAGTTGCGGAAGCTGACTGGTATTACTTGGTTGAATAGAAATGAACAAATGACAGATGACCAGGTGGAAATGGTCATAAAAAAAGATTTTTATTGATGGAATGGATGAAATGAAGTGGAATGAAGTGAAATGAAATGAAATGAAATGAAATGAAGTGGAATGAAATGGAGTGGGTGGTGAGATGAAATGAAATGAAAGACAGATTTTTTGGAAAATATAGAGTGTCAGGTGTCCCTGATTTTCACCCCATATTTTCTGTATAAGACTGCCAATCAATGATTGGTTTTCAGGCTTATACCATTTTTTTTTTTTTAAAGTTGAAAAACAAAAGCTAGGCTGGTGGAGAAGAAGAATTCTTCTGTACCAGCCTGATTGCAGAACTTTCTTGAAACATCTTGACAAAATCCTCTTTTGAGAGTGGCTTATGATAAACTTTCAATCGATGGCCATTCACAATAAGAGGAGTTTGAAACACATCAATGGTCTTGATTCTTACAGCTCCATTGCTAAAGATTTTGTCAATCTCATATGGCCCAAGCCAATGAGTCTGAAATTTCCCTTGAAAATATTTAAACTTGGAGTCAAATAACAATGCCCAATCTCCTTCTTGAAACTTCTTTTCTTTGATATATTTGTCATGCCATTTAGTTCTTTGATATTGAACTAGATCAGTTCTTAGAATTGCTTCTTGTCCGATCTCATCTAGCTCATTCAACTGCTCCATTCTATGCTTTTGGGCTTCTGATAAGTCCATCCCCAACTGAACTGCTATCTTGAAGGTCTTAACTTGGAACTCAATGGGGAGAAAGACTTCTTTCCCATAAACAAGTTCATAGGGAGAATGTCCTGTTGTATTCCTCCATGTAGTTCTGTAGGCCCACAAGGCTTCTGGAAGCCTTTCTGCCCAATCTCTTCTATGTAGATGAACAGTTTTGGTGATGTTACTTTCAAGAACTTTGTTTGTGGACTCCACTTGACCATTTGCTTGTGGATGGTAAGGAGTAGATCTTCTGTGCTTGATTTTGTATTCTTCCATCAACTTCTCCACCAAATTTGATATGAATTGGCTCCCCTGATCTGTTACAATTTCTCTTGGAACACCAAAGCGAGTAAAAATATCCTCATAAAGAAAATGAACAACTGAATTTTCAGTAGCGGATACTAATGCTTTAGCTTCTACCCATTTAGTAACATAATCAGTGCAAACCAATATATACTTCTTTTGCTTCGATGGTGGATTAATCGGTCCAATGAAATCTAAAGCCCATTTTTCAAAGGGTTCAATGAGTACCTGTGCTTGCAATGGCATTTCATTTGAGAGGTTAGGTTTCCCTACTCTTTGGCAGCTATCACACCTTTTGACATATTGTTTTGCATCTTTGAAGAGAGAAGGCCAATAATATCCCAAGGAAAGGATTTTATAGGCCGTCTTTTTGTCCGCAAAGTGTCCGCCGCATGGTTCATCATGACATGCCTTAAGAATATCAGGCATTTCATCTTCCCTGACACATCTTCTGATCACAAGATCTGGCCCTGTTTTAAACAATTCGTTAGAAATCCATGAATATCTTGAACTCTCCTGAATAATTTTTCGTTTTCTCTTGGAAATAAATGTGAAGGTAGTTTCCCTGTAACCAAATAGTTAGCAATATCTGCATACCAAGGGGTCTTAATAGTTACTGCAAACAAGTATTCATCGGGAAACTTATCTTCTACAGGAGAATCTTCTTTAGTATTCTGAATCCTAGACAAGAAATCAGCTACTGTATTCTGTTTTCCTGGTCTATCCAACACGGTAATATTGAATTCTTGCAAAAGTAAAAGCCATCTTGTCACTCTGCCATTAGTAACAGGTTTGTTCATTAAATATCTAATTGCAGAATGGTCAGTATGAATAAAAGTTTCATAGCCTGTTATGTAATGTCTAAACTTATTAATTGCATGAACAACGGCTAAGAACTCTTTTTCAGTCACAGTATAGTTCAACTCTGTGGGAGTCAAATTTTTACTGGTGTAATAAATGGCATAAGGAATTAAATCTTTTTGACCCAACACGGCTCCAAGAGCTGTATCTGAAGCATCTGTAGAAATATGGAAAGGAAGTTTCCAATTTGGTCCTCTCAAGATAGGTGCTTCAGATATTCTTGTTTTCAAAGTTTCAAAAGCTGATTGACAATCAGGATCCCATTTAAATTCACAGTCTTTTGTAAGCAACCTGAAGAGTGGAGATGCTATTTTAGTGAATTTTTCTATAAATCTTCTATAATAACCAGTAAATCCTAGAAAACTTCTAACATCTCTTTGACAATTTGGAATAGGAAACTTGGAGATGACTTCAACTTTCGATCTATCAACCTTAATCCCATCTCCCGAAATATGATGTCCTAAAACAATCCCTTCAGTAAACATCATAAAGCAATTTTCATGGCTTAATGAAAGGTTTGTTTCTTTACATATTATGAGAACTTTTTCCAAATTTTCTAATGCCTCTTCAAATGAATTACCATAAACTGTAAAATCATCCATATAAACCTCTACACAATCATGGATTAGATCAGAAAAAATTCCTAGTACTGCTCTTTGGAATGTTGCTGGTGCATTACATAACCCAAATGGAAGCACTCGGTAGGCAAAAGTTCCCCATGGACAAGTAAATGTGGTCTTATCTTGATCTTCAGGTGCTACCTGAATTTGATTATAGCCACTAAAACCATCCAAAAATGAAAAGTACTTTTTACCTGCTAATGTATCTAATACCTGATCAATAAAAGGCAAAGGAAAGTGATCCTTGAAAGTTGCTTTGTTCAATTTCCTGTAATCAATGCATACCCTCCATTTACCATTCTTTTTAGGTACTATAACCAAAGGAGAAACCCATCGGCTATCTGAAATTGGATAAATGAAGTTTACATTGAGAAGTTTTGGAGCTCTTCTTTCACTATCTCCATAAGATTTGGATTCATCCTTCTTTGAGGTTGTCTGATTGGTCTACTGTTTTCCTCAATATAGATATGATGGATGCAAGTCTTAGGATCAATACCCTTCATGTCAGTCTACTCCCATGCAAATGCAGTAGAATGTTTTTGCAAGATTCTGGTTAGTTCTTCTTGTTGTGACTTCTCCAAATGTTTGTTGATATTCAATGTCTTTTCTGGAAAAATCTCAATAGCGGAATTACCAAACTCTTCCATAGAGTAAAGAGACATTTGTCTAGATGATAAATATTCTATGTCAGATTCCAACTGAAATTGTGTGGGGTCATATTCTGAAGATATCTCAAAATTTTCTAATGTGTTCAGAATTTGACTATCCTCACTAATTTCAGAAATGGTAAAGACAGGTTGTATAGTGTTCTCATCATCGACCCATTCATTGTCTCCTATTTATGTGATTGCTCTTGTTGGAGGATACAAATTGAATTTCTTTGTCGAATTACCATTTGAAATGTACATGTCTCCAGATCTACAACTAATAAAAGCATCAGCTGTGGCCAGCCAAGGTCTTCCTAAGATAAGTGGATGTCCTCCTAGATTACTTTTGGGAGTCAAAATCATAAAGTCTACTGGATATTCCCAAGAATCTAAGGAGAGTGAAATATCTTCTAATACACCATCTGGTTTAATAACCGATCGATCTGCAAGTTGCAATAAAGTAGGTGTAAAAAGAAGGTTAGGAAGTTTTAACTGTTCCATAGTCTGTCTACTCATAATGTTGATAGCAGCCCCTAAGTCAATCAATGCGTTTGGAATTTCTATCCCATTTATATGTGTCTTGACAATTGGACTTCCTGGATCTACATACTTCTGCATAGTAATTTTTCCCATCATAATGTCTGCAATCTTTCCTACCAGGTGGATTCTTCTTGTGTCTTTTAGTTTCCTTCCTGGTCTTTTGAAACTCAACTCCTTTATAGTTTTTGCTAGAATAGGAATTTCTCGAATGGCTTGTAGCAATGGAATCTTGATACAAACATTCTTCAATTCATATAGAAAGTCATAGTTAGGCAACAAGATTTGTTTTTCCACCCCCTTATCAATTTGTAGTCTTTCCGGAAAAGGAGGTGTAGATGAAGATACAGGTTGCTCAACTATAGGAGTTGTGGATGTTAGCTTTTCTTTTTCTTTTTGAAATTTTGAATTTTGAAGAGATTCTTCCTCAGAACCTTTATTGACTTGAAGAGAGTCCTCCTCAGAGGTATCTTGCTCTTGAATATCTATAGAAGGTTTTTCTAAAACTCTACCAGATCTGAGTTGTACATCGTTGAGAGGAACAATCATATAGGTAGGAAATTGTTGTCCTTCTACTATATAAGTAGTTTGAGGATTCTTATTGTTAGGATTTGGCAATGGCTGAGCTGGAAGTTGATTTGTCTTCTGTTGGTATGGGAGCATGAGTTGAGGATTTGTATTTTGTTGAGAAGGTTGTTGTTGTGGAAATGGCAATGAAAGTTGTGGATTTGGGCTTGGAAGTTGTGGAACTTGTTGATTTTGAAAAGATGGAGGATATTGATAAAATTGAGCAAATCTCCCATAAGGATTTTGCATCCCTTGTACCCATGGCTGATATGAATTTTGATGTTGGGGCCAAGGTTGTTGCCAAGGAGTCCAATTTGGTGGGGTTTGAAGATTAATAGGGTTATTAAACCCTTGAGATTGTTGTCCCTGCCAAGGTCTCCTTGCGACAAAACAGAGAGATTCTACTGAATTTGGATCTTCTTGAAAAACAGCTTTGAGTCCAAGGATTGAAGGACAATCCTTGATCTCATGATTTTCTGAGCAAATCATACATGTTTCTACAACTTTTGCATCCAAGGGACATTCCCTTAAAGCATGTTTCTTCCTACATTTCGGACAAAAGATGGCTAAAGCATCTGTTTATGCTTTCTGCTTGTTTTGGATTTTAAGGGTGTCTAGTTGTTCACTAAGGCTCCCTAAGATATCAGTTTTGAACTCATCAAGCATATTACCAATCTCTGCCCTACTTACCGATCCAGTTGCAGATTTGTTAGCCCTAATAAGAGAAGAATCCCTAGGCCCTTTTCCAGTTTTAGATTTTCCTCTTGAGAGATGGATACATAGTTCTGTTATATCACGAAATGGAAGTTGAGAAATATCTCCTTTCCCCATCATGTTTAAAATGTCTATCCATTCATCTCTAATGGATTTTAATAGGAGGGCTTTCAAGGTTTCATTATCTAAGTTGCTCATCTTTGCTCTTTTCAAGTTGTATTGAAATATTTCAATTAAGTCTTCCAAATTTTCATCTTATTTTTGCATCATTTTGAATACCTCATCCTTGTGATTGGTGGGCATACAATAGTCCAAGTATCTATCCAAAAATGTTTGTTTCATATCATTCCAAGTCCTGATAGATTGAGTGGCTAATCCATGAACCATTTCAAAGCAGATCCCTTCAAAGTTGAAGGAAACAGTTTGAGTTTTTGAGAATCTTCCATATAATCATAAGTTCGGCATACTACTTCAAACTCAAACAGAAATGTTTCAGGATCCTCACTTCGTAATCCATAAAAGTTAGGGAGAACAGATGGTGAAATATTTTTCATTGTTGCATGAGTTTCCTCATCAACTATAGGGAATCCAAGAAAATCGTCCCTATTTCTACCATTATTTCCTTCACCATTGTTATCTTCATTATCTCCTCCTCCTCTACCTCCACCTCTATTTATTACTTCCTCTACCATGATAGTTTCTTTAGAGTCCTTATAGTCCTCTAGTTCTTCTACCAAGGAAGGATGAGAGAAAGTTTCTTTGTTTTCTAAGTGGGTTTTAGTAGGTGGTATAGGAGAATCCTCTAATTCAGTTGTTCCTTGACTTCCAAAAATCTTAAGGCTAGGGGTAGATGATGGTGAATCTGGTCTATGCCTTGAAGAAGATGGAGTTGTGAAAATCGAACTCTTGGCTTTAGCTATAAACCTTCCCCTAGAATCTCTTGCTCTATGCATGTCATTTTTTTATTTTTAAAAAGTTGGGCTAATAATTCTCTTTCTGATCTTCCAGGTCACACTAGGTGCAAGAAGAGAGCATACTTAAGAAATTACTGAACCAATAACTCTCTTTTCTGATCCTCCAGATCACACTAGGTGCAAGAGGAGAGCATACTTCAATAAGTTATCAAGTTTTCCCTTCTTTTATGATTTTATGTTTTTTTTTTTAAGAAATTGGCTACCTAGTTACACTTCCCCGGCAACGGCGCCAAAATGTTTGGTCAATTTAGTGTGTCCTAAATTGTTGCATTTAATTTGTCAATCCGAGAATCGTAAGCTGATGAAGTGCGGCGCACTATATGTGCAAGATAACCTATTTCTTAACTTTTTGTCGTTTTTGGTTTTTCTAAGGTGAAATGGAAATTCTAAAATGAAAAAAAGTTTGGTTATATTTGTTCAAGGAAGTGATATCCCCTATAATGATTTACCAACTTGAAACTTTAAAAGCAAATTGAAAATTACAATGACAAGACTTGAAAGAAAATAAAAATGTACTGCTGAAATGAAAAGGTGCTGCTAATCTAATGAATCAAAACAATAAACTAGTGAACATGAAAACCAGACTATTCTTGCTGCCGACTAAACACAAAAGAAACTATGCTTAAGGAAATTCAAAATTGCAACAAAATAAATCTAAATCAGATTACATCAATTCATTTTTTGACCCTTCATCATTAGACCAGCTATGATTTTCGGAAGTAATCATAAACAACTTGTGTAACTGATATTTAATTTGCAAAAAGTAAACTAATACTAAACCATACACTCATGATTCAATCCCTCGCCATCAGTCCAGCTGTGGCTTTCGGAGGCAACCGAAGATGTCATGCATGATTTAATATATCTAAATTTGCAGAAAAGAAACTAATATTAAACTACACATTTCATAATGCAATCCTCACCATCAGTCCAGCTGTGGCTTTCGGAGGCAACTGAAGATGCTATGAGCAGCTTAATATATCTAAATTAGAAAAGAAACCCAATACTAAGCTACACATCTCATAATGCAATCCCTCACCATCGATCCAGCTGTGGCTGGAGAACAGCGAGAATCTTGTAAACGACTAATATATCTAAATTTAACCTGCGAAACGAGATAAGCAAAGCTGAAATGAACAAAACAAGGTAGCGAAATTAAACAAAGCTATGAAAAGCAAACTAGCGTGAGAACAATGTTAGTTTCATGTCATTAAATCCACTTTATGAAAAATAAGATCTCTATCTATTACATCAAGAACACTGATCGGTGATTAACAATCATAAAACATGAAAGACAGATATGAAATGGAAATTATGGAAATGTATAAACAGAAATGAAACAAATGCAATATATGAACATATGAATGGATTATATCACAATGGAATGAAAGTAAAATCTATGAAAAGCAAACTAGCAGCAGAACAATGTTAGATCCATGTCATTAGTCAAAAAGCTATAAAAATGCACGGGCTGTCTATCTAAAACCTGCAACAAGAAAACTGATCAGTGATTAACAATCATAAAACATGAAAGACAGAAATGAAATGGAAATTATGGAAATGTATAAACAGAAATGAAACAAATGCAATATATGAACATATGAATGGATTATGTCACAATGGAATGAAATTAAAATTATACACTAATACACAAAACCTTAGCTGAGCAGGGGCCCTCTACACAGCCTTGGTAACGGTCCTCAAACACGAATTAAGTTGAAAAACAGAGTCTTCTCATATTAAAAAGAAGTTCATTACAGAATAGTAATGTTACGGCACAAGTGCAGCGTAATCACTACAGAGCAGACTAAAAGATAACAGAGAGTACATTCACTAACATCAACTAACAACTAACTTTCTATGCGTATGCAAACGCACTATATATAACAACAAACTATAACTGTCTCCTAAAGTTCATGCTGGTAGAGAGCACGTAGACCACTACGTCCACGGATATAGGAGCATGGCCGTGTTGGAAAGTGAATCTACGAGAGGTGGATGCTTGAATTCGACTCTAGAGCCCTGTACAGATGTCGATTTATCCTCCGCAGGCTTAGAAACGGCCGTATGGATCTTTATGTGACACGAAAACAGAGTCCGGCCGACATGAAACTCCATGGTTGACTTCCATGTGGACGACTTTGACCGCGGCTTCTTTGGATGAGTTTGCTTGAACCAATAGGACACGAACCATGTCCACGTCATTCCTGACCTGCCCATGTGGCTCGTTTCCCTTGTAGACACATGTAGCATAGAGTTTCACAAAATAGCTGCGGAAAGTTGCAGCAGCTGCGGAAAGTGGCAAGATTCCGCAGCTGAATGAACAAAATCTAGATCAAATAGAAAACACAAAAATATAATTAGAAACCATGTTAGATACCCTTTTGCACATGATATTGACAATTTGGGAGGTTTAGGTGAGTGAAAAAGGTATGGAAAAGTGTATGGAAAAGATGCAAATTTGGGACTCAACACCTCTCTGGATTCTAGGCGGTGATTTCAATATGATCACTTGCTTAGGGGAGAAGATGGGAGGAAGGGCTAAGCTAGAACCTGAAAGCAGCCACTTCAAGAACTTCATTCAAAACAATTTTCTTATAGATCTGCAGTACAGCAATGGCATTCACACCTGGAGCAATCGCAGAACGGGCCGCCAACACATAACCTCAAAGCTAGATCGATTTCTAATATCTGATAATGCTGTACACCTAGGGGGCGACATCTCTGCTTCTATTCAGCCGCTAAATGGATCGGATCATTGGCCCATCTCCTTACAGTGGCCGCGACTGGGGGATTCCAGGAAACACCCTTTTCACTTTGAGGCTTTCTGGCTAACCCATCCCACCTTCAAGGATCTCATCAGTGCTTGGTGGAAGAACTTCAAGCCGCCTGAAGGATCACAAATGTACCAATTCCAGTGTAAGCTCAAGAACCTCAAACAACACATCAAACACTGGAATCACAACACTTTTGGCAATATTTTCCAGGCCCAACAGAATCATAATGTGGAAATGAAGGCCCTCCAGCAGCAGATCATTTCGACTGGATACACGGAAGAGCTAATGACAAGGGAGAAGCAGCTCAAAACTCAGTCGGATGATCGATCAAAGCAAGAAGAAATCCTCTGGCGGCAAAAATCCAGGGTAAGATGGCTAAGAGAAGGCGAACGAAATACTAAATTCTTTCACCGAACCACAATACAAAGGAGAATGCACAAATCAATCATGACTATCAGGAATCAAAAAGGGGAGAAAGTGGAAGAACAGGAAGAGATAGAGAGGGCGTTTCTGGCTCATTTCCAGACAGTGCACAAAGAACCCCCTTTGGACAGAGGACTTTCCATCAATAAAATCAGTCAAAACATCCCAAGAATCATCACTGAGGAGCACAATCAGCTGCTGCTACGCCCAGTTTCCAGGCAGGAAGTTGATTCAGTCATGAAGCAACTCAAGGATGGAAAATCCCCAGGCCCGGATGGTTTCACCACCACGTTCTACCACCAGTTCTGGGACCTCATTGGTGAGGAAGTGTGGATGGTTGTAGAAGAATCACGAGTTATGCATTGGCTTATCCCTTCTTTAAATGCAACATTCATCGCTCTCATTCCCAAAGAAGAAGAAGCCAGCACACCGGACAAATATCGCCCCATTGCTTTATGCAATGTGATTTACAAAGTCATATCTAAGGTCATTGCCAACCGATTAAAACCACTCTTGCCTCTGCTCATTTCACTTGAGCAGTCAGGATATGTTGAAGGCAGGCAGATTTTGGACGGGATCATTCACACTCATGAGATCATCCATTCGCTCAAGCAGATCAAACAGGCAGGTATGATTCTCAAAATCGATCTTTCCAAAGCATTTGACAAATTAAGTTGGACATATATACAAAAAGTGCTCCTGGCTTTTGGCTTCTCTCCCTCCTGGGTTCGTTGGATCCACAGTCTCATTTCCTCCTCGTTCTTTTCCATCCTCATCAATGGGACTCCCTCCCGCACTTTCACCCCCACCAGAGGCATTAGACAAGGGGACCCCCTCTCTCCCTTCCTGTTTGTTTTGATGGCGGAAGGCCTGGGGCGACACCTATCCGCAGCTGTCCGCTCCCAGCAAATCCAAGGCATCTCTGTCCACAATGCACCAGTTGTCTCCCACCAACAGTTCATGGATGAAAATATGGTGTTCGGTTACCCTTCTGTTCAAGAAGCCTCCAAGCTAAAATCCCTGCTGCAGGACTTTTCCGATGCGTCTGGGACAAGCATAAACAATTCTAAATCCTAGATCTTCTTCTTTCACACTCCCCCCCTTACTCAATCTGCAATCGCTCGCATCCTCGGCTTCTCCATTTCCTCCCTTCCCTCCACCTACCTGGGCACTCCGCTCATTGCTTCCCCTCTTAAGCATGCCTCCTGGCGCAAGCTAGTAGATAAACTGGAAGCCCGCCTCTCCTCCTGGACCTTCCGAACCCTTAACATTGCTGGCAGACTGGTTCTCATTAAATCCGTTCTTTAGGCCATGCCTCTTTACCTCTTCTCTATTCTGGGGGCTCCCAAATGGGTCCTCAATAAGATTAAAGCCCTTCAACGGAACTTCCTTTGGGGCTCCAAGGGGACCAACCGAAAATGGGCGCTAGTTCAATGGGCAACAGTTTGTAAACCCAAAGATCAAGGGGGAATTGGCCTTTGTGACCCTCTCCTTAGCAATGTTATCATGAATGCAAAAATCTGGTGGAATTGGCTCATTGCCCCTGAAAAGCCCTAGGCCATTCTATGGAAAGCTAAATATGCTCAAAACTGACCCCAGGAAGAGTTCGTCAGACTCACTCCGGAGGAGAATGGTTCCATAATATGGAATTCAACCAAACAACACTGTCTTCTCATACAACAGCACAGTTTCTGGGAGATAAGAAATGGTACCTCTGCAAGGTTCTGGACAGACTCTTGGGAACAACTACCAAAACTTATCACTTCTTTCAATCCGTCCACGGAACCTGATTGGGACATACGACAGCTGGAGGCAGTAAAGCATTATTGGGAAGACATCAACAAGCAGGGCTATCGGCAATGGAAACAAATAGGAAGCATAACCAGGGGCAACACTGAGCATGAAAGAAAAGCCATCACTGATGACCTCAGAGCTCGTTGCATCAGAATATCGCAGGACAAGGATATTCTAAGATGGGGGCATACTCCTAAAGGCACTTTTTCCACTCGGGAGGCCTATAGGATTCTCAGTACGGATCCTGAGCCCAAGGATCCTCTTTGGGGCAAAATTTGGAATATAGGGGTATGGCCCAAAGTTGCCTTATTCCTCTGGCTCCTTGGCCACCAAAGAATTCTTACTTGGGACAATATTCGCAAGAGACACTTCCATGGTCCCTCCATATGTCCCAATTGTGGGGTGAATGAAGAAACTCAGCAGCATCTCTTATATGCTTGTCCCCTCGCCACTCAGCTGTGGGAGAAAGTCAGCTTCAGGTGCCAAAGGAACTGTACACCTAACACAGATATACATGGAGCCATACGTGACTGGCATCAAAATCCCTACAAGAGTGGTCTTCTCAATCATCTCTGGCGAATCATCCCAGGCCTTCTCCTATGGACCATTTGGAAAGAAAGAAACAAGCGCATTTTTAAGGACCAGAGGACCTCGATAGACATCATCTGGAGTAATTACTGTCTCAATCTTGAGGAAACTTTAGCTTTGCAGTCTTGGAGCATCGAGGATTTCCCCACTCTAGCCAAGGAAAAGGCTATATGGGAGAACTGGGGAATTAAGACTCAACACAACACTCAGAAGCAAACTCACCCCAACACTGACAAACTCAATCCCACTTGGACCCCCCCCCCCCCCCTCGGAATACCTATAAGCTCAACTTTGATGGTGCCTCAAAAGGCAATCCAGGCAAAGCAGGCTTCAGGGGCATTATAAGAAATCATGATGGCACTCCCATGGTGGTGTACTTGGGAAGCATTGGATGGGACACGAAGAACTCTGCGAAACTGGAGGGATTATGGCAAGGTCTTCTCCTCTTCCAACGTGAGGGGCTTCATCCTATTGAGATTGAAGGAGACTCACAGATCCTCATCAATATAGCAGCACAACTTCTCAATGGAGCTCAAGCATGCAAGGTTGCCAGCAGCTGGCGACTGGAGGCTCGATTGGAAATATTGGAGAATTGGCTTCAGGGAAACAAGGCTCTCCTTTTTAACCATACCAGAAGGGAAGGCAACAAGGTAGCGGATTTACTAGCCAATCTGGGAGTTGATTGTGATAGCAATCTCAGAACAGGGACGCTGGACATAATCCAATATGAATATCAAAAGAGGAAGTGCCACAATCTGATACAGGATGAGGCGAACTCCCCGGATGCGGGTGATAGCAATGTTAATAGGGGCAATGGGACAGAGGTCGATAGGACGGGAGGCCACCTGCCAGCCCATTCGCGCCCACCTGATCGTAGTAAATACCATCTGCTCGCTCTTAATGACAAACGTTATGGTGAAGCCTCTCAATACGAATGCTAAGGATCGAGGCATTTTAGAATGTCGTAACGACGATTCGCACCAGGTTAACAAGATTGATCATTCAATGCAGAGGGTTGTTGGTTGCAGGAACAGGGTGCTATATGAAATGGATCCTGCGCCAAGGAATTCGCTGTGAAATTCAGTGGAGGACTGTGCCAACAAGCGCACCACCACAGGGAAGCGTAGTCACCATACTTGCTGTCTGAGGCCTGACGACAGTCTTCACATCTCCATTGCTGGTTCTTGCAATTCTGCCTCGTTGGTCCTGAGCATTCCTCCAGAGCCGAACCTGGTTAACTCGCTGTTTTTCCAGAGCTACAGCTCCATCTCTGTTGCAAACATGCCCCGTCTGAGGCAGAGGATGCATTGCAGGAGGGGTTCCTCACGCTCCGCCAGGAGGCACTCGCCCTCCACATCCACTTCTCCTTCTGAAATCTCATTTCCCTCTGACAACCTTCCTCGCCTCTTCCATGGCCGCCAATTTCGCTCTGGATGCAGGCTTGACTCACCCTCTGGGGATGCGTTGCCTGCTCAGTCCCATACGACTATCTTTTCATTTGATTGTGCCCTTAATAGACCAAGAGTTTCGGTCGGCATCTCTGTTGTTTTCCTGGAGGAGCCCCCGCCTGAGAATCCGCCGGATGATTCTGCTCCTGTCGATGGCGCCAACCTGGAAGCTGTGATGCTTGACTCGAGGGGACATACAAGTGAGAGCAGGGAGGTAATGCAAGAGGATTCGGCTCGTGGTCCGCCCCATCAGACGGAAACTCCTTCAGAGGTCCTTCCCAATGCTGAACTCTCTCATGCCCATGGCGCACTAGCAGACTACGGTTGCAGGATCGAGGAGGTCGCTCCTGATGAGTAATTCGATCTTTTTTCTTGTTTCTCATGTTTTTGCTCTGCCCTCTCTGAGGGAATGTCTTGTTGTTCTAATGTTTCCTTCAGCTATGGTCCTTTTTTGTCAGCGACCAGTCTTAGTTCTTACAGTGGTCCAGTTTTGTCATGGTCCAGTAAATCTACTATATAATGTATATGTTTTCAGTTTTCAGTCAAAGCTACCCAGGTCCGATCCCCTGCGCGGGATTTTTTCTGTTGAAAGTTCTTCATGCTGGTTTCCTTCTAGAAGGGCAGCCAAAAACTAGTCTCTGTCAGTTCGAATTGCCTCCACGAAGGCAGTGTTATGGCCTTGGCCTGATGTACTATATTTCCTACTGTTAATAGATTAATCTAACTTATAAAAAAAAAAATTGAGTTGCATAAGCAGACTAGTGAAATGATCTATTCTACACTGATTGATAAGGCAATGGCAGCTCATAAGTTACAGGATTCTTTAGAAAACATAAATACACAACTGCAGTTGGAAAAGGCTTCTTCTCAAGCCAAAGACAACAGAATAAAAACATTGGAGGAAATAATAATTGGATTAGGTCAAAATCCAAAGGATGTCAAAGGTATAGAAGCATTAATAAAGAAAAAGGATGATGACATTGCAGCTTTGAGAAAGCAGTTGAAATTGACAGCTTCCAGACATCCCCAAACTGAAGAAGTAATAAAGAGGAGTTCTGAAGAAGAAATGATGGAGTTTCTCTTGAAGATGAATGAGCAACTGAATGAAACATAAAAAGAGCTGGAGCAAGCATTGAAAGAAAAACAATCTGTTCTTCCAACATCTCCAACAGAGGCAATTACAGGTACACAGCCAACAGGTCAGCCAGCAGAGTCATCACAGATAGACACTTCAAATTTGAATTCAGAACAATTAGTAAAGCAAATGAATGACTTGAAACTACAAGTAACAGAACTTCAGCACACAAAGTTATAGCTTGCCAATTTGGAACAGAGATATGATCTTTCAAAGATGAGCGTTGCTGACAAATCAAGAGAAATCAAAAGATTGGAAAAATTGGTTAAATCATTAGAAAAGGATCTCACATTGGAGAAGCCTTTGAGAGAAATAAACGAAATTCTTTGGGATAATATTATCCAATCAATAAAAGACATCTGGCCTTCCATTCAGATAATATACGAGCAGAACGATTTGGTCAAAGCAGCTCTGGATGAAGTTGAAAACACACGAGAAAAATTAGGAAATAGGCCTGAGGAAGCCAATCATCTTATACAGTTTCTCAACACCCAAACCAGAAAACAGCTTGAAGAAATGGGTATTCAAGATAGAACTGCAACAATTTTAGAAATAAAAAGAGTTTTTACTAAAAGAACTCTTATGCAAAATTTGGAACGAAGGTGCTTTGACATGCAGGCAGAAATAATTGCTTTCAAAGAAAGGTTTAATGTTTTATTGAATAAAGGGTTGCCCAGCCCTATGGTTTTAGAAGACAAAATAATGGACCTGGAAACTTTTTCTAGGAAATTGGACATACATGCTCACAATCTAGCCAATTCCTCAGCCAGTTCATCACAAGCAACATTACCTACAGGAAGGAATCTTCATGACAGATTAGAGAATTTGTTTTATCTAGAACATGAAGTAAGGCATTTGTTTCCTAACCAGCCTAATTTCTTCAAATATACTGAGGCTGATGAAACATTAAGGAGGCTTCAACAGACAAGAATAGCATAAGATAAATGGTGGGAAGATTTGTTGGAACTTTTGTAAAATTTATCCTGATATGAAATTTTGCTTATTTACTACAGTATAAAGGATAAAAGGGACAAACAAAGGTCAAAGAGTATCAGTTCGGTTAAAGTGTATCATTAAGAACAAAGAGTATCAGTGAAGCAAGGCAGTTAAAAAAAAATTATTGAAGAGGACAATGATGAGCCAAAATATAGCACCTGCCTCCAGCACATTCTCGAAAGGAGGAAACAGCACAACATCAGTTACTTCTTGTATTATCTATGAGACCATCTGTCTCTATTTTTATTGTAACATATTTATGACTCATCTTAGATTATATCTCGTTTTGTTAAGAGATATTTTGTATCATTTTTTGTATAAATAAGCCCTCAATTGACTTATTGAGGGTGGATTCTTCTACTTTGCTGTAACATTGACTTTTGGAATAAAGTGTTTTTTGGAGAAATTTCTTTATGGCTTGCTGGATGATGAATTGAAGCTCAAGAATTTTTGCAGGATTCATGTGTCTAACTACAGATCAATAAGTCTTCTCTATCTCATGTTTTAAAAGTTTTATATCTATTTATAATATCATTGTGTTCCATTTTTGAATAATTGACAAAAAAGAATAAATGAGAAATTGCTTAAGTCTACTCTGATTTCAATTGTGATTATTCTAAATGTTTTCTTCTAAACTGGTTATAAAGAATGAATTCTTAATTGCTCTTGTTTCGATGGTTTAAACATTTTGATTACTATGGTAAAGAATTCTTAACTGCTCTTTATTTGTAATCATTCACTTTCTTTCTTTGAACATGTTGAAAGATTCTTAATTGCCTTTCATCCCTTCAAAATCCATTCCATTCACTTTAATATCTAAAATTGTTCTTTGTTTGGCTATCTTGCCCTGCAAAGCCATCTTTAGTGTAAAAACTTAATCCAATAAAGCCATCCTTTTAACTCCATAGCCCAATGGCCTGAAATACTCAATCGTGCCCTTAGTTGGCAGATTCCACCATTTAAATTTAAACAAAACTCTTGGACTTATAACTAGCCTAATATTTTCTAAGAACAAAGCTAAATTTTAAAGAGAGAGCCCTCTCTGGATACAGATTGGCTAGATTCTGTATCTGAAGGTTGGTTTGTGGTTACCTCGGATTTACTTTCCTTTTCCACAAATTCAAGGAAAATCTGAGTGATAACAGGACCAAGTGCTAGAACTTGAGGTCTCTGATGTTTATTTCATAACCAGACTGTCGCACAGAGTCCCAGTGCCCATTATGACGGGTAGTAGACCTTTTGGAGAGAAGATGGAACAGGTAATGGCAAGAGTGTGCCCAGGAGCACAGACAGGATTGGGAAGTGAGAAAGTGGACATCCATATCGTCCGTGACCTAGCACTCAGAGTAGTGCTTTAAACCATTATGCAGGCTGCGGGATCGTAGGCACTGCACGAGGAAACCAAGGCACAACTCCTACTAGCCTCTGAGTGTATGAATCCCACACTGTTCGATTGGGCCACCGCAGTGACAACCAACATCAAAATACAGCTAACAAAATGCAATAAAACCAAACTGAAACAGTTTGGATACGGTTCCATTCTAGTGTCGTTCATCTTAGAACGACTAACCATTTTTCAGGGCCAAGGGGCAATAGTTGTCGAGCCGACACCGAGGGAGCCGAGAATGGCTCGATGGGAAGCACTCATGCCCAGATTAGGAGGGGGCCAGCAGATGTTCTGGAGGCTCGATTTCTTTGCATGGTTACGGCGTCAACTGATCGTAGTTGAGGATTGGCCCTATGCTGGGTCCGATTTCACTGGAGACCCAGATCTTCCGCTCCCGGAGGGGGAGGACTGGGACAAGGAGCTGGGTATGACTCTTTTTTTGATTTTTTATGTATTTATGTTTTTTTGTGATACATGCCTATTCTAACAACAGTTCTATGTGTATGCAGATGTTGGCCCAGAGAGACCTGCCGACATGTCGCCTATTGCACGGAGAACTCCTCTTGCATACGACCCTCAGGTAGAGGGTGTCGAAGGAGGAGAGCTGATCCGAAACCTTGAGGGCATTGCCTAGGGGATTCCAGACTATGCCTGGCTAGAAGATGTCCCGATGGCATATCAGAGACACACGGTGGGGGTGCCTAGTCGCCTCCACCGACTCCTGAGACGCTTGGTGCATGCGGTGACATGTTACCATGAGCACCACGCTGATTAGAAATCTAGGGCTTTTTCATGCATATATTTTTGAGAGACATGTTGTATCCGACTGTATTAGAATGAAAATGTATTATTTTTGATTTTATGTGATGCACACTATGCAAACATTTCAACACACACACACACACATATATATATACCTATTTCTGGATGGATCTTTCTACATGTGACGATGTTCTTACAAGTTGCGCAAATGTCTATCTAGAAAGATATTAGCTACTGCATCTGTTAATGTATTCATATGTCTGGGTATGTGTTGATATGTGATGATAATCAAAATTTATTTCCAGTAAATGAATACGTAGATACAGACGTAAAATGGATGGGTTTCTAACTGAATAATGACCATTAAGTTGTAATACTACAAGTTGTGAGTCCAGATATACAAGTAATTCATGAATACCGAGGTCCACAGCCTCGATTAATAATTACAATACGACACTATATTCCGCGATATTATTTGTAGCAGGCCCTAGAAACACACCTTGTAGTTTGACCAACTCACCAACATGATCATAGATTACCCAGGCTACCGAGGATAGATTCTTGGTACTGCAGGAGGCACCATCCACGAAACCAACAAACGGAGTGATGAGCATCTGCACAATCAGGAAGACCCGATTAACAAAAAGGATTTTACATTGCACACCACACCACACATGCACACAAATGAATATACACACCTCTGTACACACACCACACCAAAAATAACTCAAGCGTAGTATTTTTTAAGGTACAGCCCGTTCCTAGGCTGTGTCAACAGAACTCCTTCGTAATCAATAAACTCATAAGCCCCATTTTTCAATACTTGTTTAACTATATAGGGCCCATGCCACATGGGTTGGAACTTTCCTGCTCTAAGTTTGTCGTGCGCTTGGTCATATAGGAGGACGAGGTCCCCTTCGACAAAGGAACGTGGAGAGACTGATTGATCAAAGTGAGATTTGACCCGCTTCTTCTGTGCTTCAATGACTAAGGCAGCCAAGCGACGGGTTTCATCCAGCCGTTCCAAATACAAGAGATGTTATTCTTCAGGAGAATATTTGGGCAAAAGTTCCACATCCAACTTTAAAGAAGGAATTTCACATTCAACCGGAAGAGTTGCTTCTAGACCATACACCAATGGGAATGGTGTGAATCCGATCGCACTCTTTGCTGACGTTCGATAAGCCCATAGAGATGAGAACAATTGGAGATGCAAATTGGACTTATGAATACCAATTTTCCATTGAAGCATTGTGACCAAAACTTTGTTCACAGCCTCAACCTGGCCATTTGCCTGGGGGTAATATGGCGTTGAGCTGTCATGTCGCAATCCCAACCTTGATGTCAGCTCGGCCATCATGTAATCTCGAAAATGAGTGCCATGATCGGTAACAATGGTCTGAGGGACCCCGAAATGTGCAATAATGTGGTTGAAAATAAACTCGGCAGTTGTCTTACCGTCGGCGGCTAGTGTAGGCATCGCTTCGGCCCACTTAGTAAAGTAGTCTACAACGACGATTATATATGCATGCCCCCTAGCCGAATGAGGGTTACACGTCATGAAATCTATGCCCCATTTTTCAAAAGGGCCTACGGTAATGACAGGGTGTAGAGGGAGGGATGGCGCACACATCTTTCTCTGAAAAACCTGGCACGAATGAAATTTTCAGACTACAACAATATAGTCTTTGAATATCGATGGCCAGAAGTAGCCTGCACGTAGAATCTTATGGGCGGTGGCATATCTGGACATGTGACCACCACAGGCGCCACTGTGATAGTAATTCAAGACTCTTTCAGCCTCTTCCAGGGTCAAGCACCAGCAGTGCACCGAATCTACTCCAACCCGGTATAAGGTATCTCCTACAATGCGGTAGGGTTGAGACTGATGCCGAATCTGACGTCGGGCATCTTTGGTCAACTTAGAATAGAACATTGAGGTTTGAAGATAAAAAATAATTTCACCGTACCATGGATCGTGAGTGCTGATGAGGAAGAGGGTTTCGTCTGGGATATGTTCCTCAGAGTGAGATGGAGTGGAGTCTGTCGGGAGAGAGCAAATGAGATCCGCAAAAACTAGTGATTTGGTCGACTTAGCAGTAGTAAACTCTAAATCGAACTCCAGAAGGATAACGATCCATTTGGAGTACTTTCCCCCCAACAATTGTCGAGATATAATGTATGTCATGGGGTTGCAATCCAAAACCACGGTTACTGTACGCAACAGGATGCAGTGGCGGAAACGCTGCACAGCTTGCACTGCGGCTAATGCCAGTTTCTCGACATGAGCATAACGCATTTATGTGTCAAGAATATTCCGTGATAGATAATAGGCGACGTGTTCATTTCCATCATCGTCATTCTACACCAGAACCATAGCTATGGTGCTAAAAGCGGCGGCCAAGTATAGAGTGAAATCACGGTGATAGTTTGGAGGACGAATCAACAGAGCATTAATGCGTAACATCTTGAGCTTCTTGAAGGATCGCTGAGCAATCTCATCCTAATGAAAGGGAATGTCCTGCTTTAAAAGACGCGTGAATCCTTTGGCCACTTCTGCGTAGTTCAGGATGAAGCGTCGTAGGAAGTTAGCTTTTCCCTGCAGACTCTGCAGTTGGTGTAACGAGGAGGGTGATGGGAGATTGACAATAGCCTCGAACTTTAGAGGGTCAAGGCAAATTCCATCCTTGGAGATAATGAACCCCAAAAAACGGCCAGAATCCACGCAAAAGACGCATTTATGAGGGTTAAGCCGGATATTATAACATCTACAGCGAAGGAAAATCTGGTGGAGGTGTTCGGGATGGTCCTCTTGCCGAGCTGAATGAGCTGGCAGATCATACATATAAGGTTGAACAATATGGCGTATGTCATGGAATGCGTAAGACATAGTACGCTGTAAAGTAGCTCCAACGTTCTTTAAGCCGAACATGAGCTTTTTATAAGCAAAGGTACCCCACAGATAGATGAATGCAGTCTTGTGTTGATCGGTGGGTAAAATATTTATTTGATTGTACCCAGAAAAGCCGTCCATCAGGGAATAAATCTCACTCCTAGCGCATTCGTCAATGATTTGATCGATGAAGGGAGTGGGGTAATTGTCCTTAGGATAGGCCCGATTAATATCACGGTAATCAACGCAGACTCTTATAGTACCATGCTTCTTATCTACAGGGACAATGTTTGAGACCCATTCCGTGAGGGGAATCAGGTAAATGAAGCCTGCGTTTAGAATTTTTTCAACTTCTGCTTTAATGGCAGTGGCTTTGCGAGGATGCACTGGGCGTAGGCGCTGGTGCACGGGTTTCGCACTGGGATAGGTAGGAATCTCATGCAATACTATGCTAGGATCAATCCCAAGAATTTCCTCATAGGACCAAGCGAACACATCTTGGAATTCACAGAAAAGATCGGTATAAACTTGTATCTCATCAGGAGAACAAGTCACTCCCACATGTATGTTCTCGACTATCCCCGGTTTGACGGACATGTCGATCGGAATGGTTTGAGTAATGTTTCTCAGGTTTCCCTCCAAAAGGACCTCATGAGTCAATATGGGCGTCTGGAGAGGTGGATTAGGAACCTGAGATGCAAAATGCTCTAGAAAATCTGACATTGCCCCCAAGCTGGGCATGAAGGAGGAACGATGATGTCCATCACTCCAAGGCAACTCCTCAATAGACATTGTTTCAACAATGGCTTCGTCAGAAGGGAAGATCTCTTTTAGAGGATTAGATGAGTCGGCCTCGTCGAGCCAGGGGGATTGAGAATAGATATCTAAAGCCATGCTTGAAGGAGCATGTTGAGGAGGAGAAGGATCAGATGTGGCGACAATTTCACAGTAATTAATCTCTACTGGAGTCAAGGGCATCGATTCTCCAAAATCAGTCACCTGTTTAGGCGAAGGGATGATACATGGGTCGTCAGACCTAGAGATCATATTAACTTGAATGGTGTGCAGTGGTGGCGCGGGAAAAATACCCATGAGGATGGGGTCCTTGAAGAGACCGGGTCCTACATTGTCAGGGGGATTGGGGATCTGATCCATGTAAGGAATGTTGTTCTCAGAGGATGAGGTGAAGAAAGACAACTGATCCACAATAACGATTTTTCCTTCATGAGGGAACTTGAGAAGCCGGAAGAGGGTGGATGGCACGCATAGCATGGCGTGAGTCCAACTGTGGCCGAGAAGAATATTGTAGTTAAGTTTGGCATCAACCACTTCTACTTCTACATTGACTATCTTCCCTTATGACGTAATCAGAAAACTCTCAAGAACACCCAGGGGTTTTGATTCCCAACCATTGAATGCCTCTAAGGCATTGGAAGACGATGAAAGAGCCAGAGAGCCAATGGCCTTCTAGCAGGCGGATGACATGACACAGGTGGAAGCACCTTCATCCACAAAGGCCCTGTGGATGTTGAGGCCGTTGATCTCAACATGTATAACAAGATAAATTTGATGTGGAAGTCGGGGGGAAAAATTTTCTAGGTCAAAGGTGAGAAGATTATAATCAGCAGGATCAATTCCATCGATCACAGACAACAGAGCTTTCCGTTGAGATGGGAAACTTTGAAGGACTTCCAATGTAGACATGGCAGAAGGTGCCTGTGAAAAATCCTCAACAATACTATAGTGCTGAGCGGCACGGGCATTTGGGTTGTAGGAAGATCTTCGCAGAACACCTTTAGAAGGTGGCCTCACAATAGGTTCAGTGCTAGGCTTCTCAATTTCCAAAGGACCAGAGACAGGTGGGGGAGGTGGGCCATCCATGACTTCATTTCCAGCTGCCTAGCATGGTTCGGCATAATCCTTCGAATGCGTAGCAATTGAGACAGGTGCAACACCATTCATCATAAAGACCTGGGACCCAAATGGTGCAGATGGTGAAGGTTGTTCAACCATCTGGGTCTGCTGAGATGGGATCGGTTCTTTGAGAACTGTCGGAGTCCCTCTGGAGCCTTTGAGAAGTTGACTAACTTCATATCGTCGAGGAAAATCTTTGGTATAATGGTCCCCTTCACAAATAAGGCAGGGGTACTTTGGTTTACGTTTACGTTGGGAACCGTCGTCAGTACGTGGTTTAGAAGACTCTGGTTTTGGGGTGTCAGGTTTGGATTTTCCTTTTCCCTTCTTATTTCCTTTGGAGGAATTTTCCGTAGGATTATCTTGAACGGTGTTGACCTCCGCAGTTTTTCCAGAATCTAGAGGGGCAGGAAGAGCAGAATTATTGGAAGAATTGGACTTTTGCTTCCCATTTGAGGATTTCCGAGAATTTTGAGAAACAGAACCAATAACACCATCCACCGCTGGGGTAGGTGGTGCTTTAGAGGTTCTTGGCCGTGGAGCATCAATCAAAATGTCATAAAGCGTGCTAGACTGAGAGTAGACTAGATCCAGATACTCGGCATGCGCGATGGCTTGTTCTTCAGTCACACATGCCCCCATAGCAATATCTTGAGCGATTTTGTTAACGAAGGAGGTAGTGAACCAATGAGTTAGTAGCTGATTAGGTATATTAAACTTGATTAGTCTACGACGACATCGCCACTCATGAATATGATCGGATATGTGGGTGGCTTTATCCTGCTTCAACAAAGTCAGGAGATGCGTCCCGGCTTCATAGCGAACCGGTAACTGAAAGTGAGTCAGAAAGGCCATATCTAATGTATTGAAGTCTTGAAAGATGCCACGGGGTAATTCGATATACCACTTAGCGGCAACACCAGTAAGAGTGTGCTGGAAGAGACGTAGACGAATTGAATCATCCACCCAAGAGTTAGACGAACACCACAAATGGTAGGTCATTACATGAGCTTGGGGGTCCTCTCCAGCTTTACCTTCAAACTTAGGACAGTTTCCGGGTACCTTGGTCGGAACTGGAGGCCAATAAGGATTGTGAAGAATCGGATCATTGGTTAATTTAGAAACGTCCGGTAACTCCAAGGTAGCCAAGAATGGAAATTTTGGATTGAAAGGCATGCCAGGCCCTCAGTAAGGACCTATACCTGCACTCCACCGTGGTTGAGCATAACCTTGCCCCCATGGGTTCTGTCCCGAAGGATTCTGACCATAGGAGGTGTAGGTCGTATAACCAGTTTGATATGGTTGTTGGTAACCAGTGTATGGGGGTTGATAACCAGGGTATGGACCCTGATTATATGTCGGACCCATTTCAGTAGTAGGCGGATTCGGCTGCTGAGTATAGGTATAGCCTAGTTGTTGAGGATAATAATGGGAACCTTGGGGCGGGTTGTAAACCGGTTGCGATCGACCTTGAGGATAATAACCACCTTGGGGTTGAGCGGGCTGCTGATAGGTGGGACCCTGCTGAGCCTGATAAGTGGGACACACTATTTGATTTGGTTGCGGCATCAAATAAATCGGCTATTGAGTAGGGTTGATAGGGTGTGCAGGCTGGCCTGGTTGGACAGGTTGACCTGGCTGAACAAGCTGCCCTGGTTGAACAGGTTGACCCAGGTGAATAGGTTTCATAGGTTGTACAGGTTGACCTGGCTGATGAGGGACACCAGGCTGTGCCGGATGGGCTGGTTGGCCTGGTGGCAGAATGGGGCCAGGTTGTGCCTGATAACCGGTTTGACCTACAACAGGACCATAAGATGATCCTGGCTATGAAAAATTTGGACCAATAGGATACTAAGGTTGCACTATGGGTTGAGAAGGTTGGACTTGCTCCCTAGGACCGTACAACGGCCCCGGTTGGTACCTCGGTTGACCTGTGGGTCCTTGAGGTTGCCCTGGTTGGACCACAGGGTGAGGTTGGATAGGTTGACCTGAAGGGTTGTAGGACTGTCCTTGTGGACCATATAACAACCCCTATGGGCCCAAAGGTTGACCTTGCGGGTCATAAAAATAACTAGGCTGGCCCAAAGGTTGGCCCTGAAAGGGTTTCCCTTGCGGGTTGTAAGGTTTCCCAACTTGGTTAGACAGAAAACCTTGACCATGGAGATAAGCCTCTAGAGCGAGTAAACGTAAAGGGTTTCCCTGCTCATCATATTGATATGGAAAAATGTAAATGGGGGTACCATCCTGTGCATAATGCGAAAAATACGGATGGTTGGGATCTTGGGAGGATTGGCCGACCTCAAGGTTCAATTGCTGTAGGGATAATCGATACTCCTCAGGAGATATTCTCTCTGGAATAGTAGATGCTATATAGACGTCTTCGGGAAGGGACGCAGTCCTTACGGACTGAGTGGTAACATCAGGTGTAGATGTGGCCACACAGACAGTGGGCCTAATAGGTACATAGGTGACCTGAGGGGATGACGTGATGGGTGTCCTTGGATATATCCCCA
>JAXQQM020059478.1:0-45995 GCA_034641835.2 Pinus albicaulis | reverse complement strand
TAGGTGCAATTGCTAGTATACTATTATCATCAATTATATAGCACTGGATTTATTGATTGTAATTGTTTGAAAGTTTTTATGGTGAATATTTTGGATTTAATTTCTCTAAAATTATAAATTTAATAAATAATTTTGTACAATCAATTTAAATAATACAAATCAAAATTTCACCACAACTAAAACTATAGAAAAAACTTGGGGTAGGGAGCGCGAGCAAAACGCGGTCTGCCGCTATGCGGACAGAGAAACGTGGGGGCCACGCAGTAATGAATTATTCCGTGTTAAATGGGGTATAGAGAAACATCATAATCATTTCCGTCGGCCTAGGCTCTAGCCAATCTGGGAATGTGTATGGAAAGTAAAGGTGTCAAAACAATGGCAGTCTCGTCATACGAAAACACGCTGTGGCACATTCAGATGATAACGTACAATAATATCACATTTAAAAGTAAACACCATTAAAGATTTCATACCGGAGGAATCGGGCCGGAGAAGCTTCGATAAGAAAATTATTAATTAAAATAAATTGAGGTTGAAAATTTGCTTTCAAAATAATAGAAATTAAGAAAATTATTAATAAAATAAATTCAGCTTGAAAATTTGTGTAGTTTTTTATAAAATTGGGTAGAAATATTGGAAAATTTGAATTATCATTATTAGTTTCAAAATTTTGGGTGTTTTAGACTTTTTTTTTTTTTTTTCTTTTTTCTTTTTTCTTTTTTTTTTTTCTTTTTTTTATATTGACAATAATTTATTTTCACAATAAAAACAAAATTGAAGCATTTTTACTATCAAATTAAAAAAAAAAGCATAGCTTTTGACAAATTTGAGAAACAAGCAAAACCTTGGTCGCTAAATTATATAAAATTTAGAATTAAAGAAGGACAGTTGTTTTTAATGTGACATTTTAGAGTTTCTGGTGCTGGAATTAGACTCAAAAATTTGAGCTAAAATCTTAATTTGTATTATTTAAAATAATTTTTTTTGAGTGTATATATAGATTCAACACCTTAAAAATTATAAAACTTATGATTTCAATTACTTTTAAAAAAAATTTAGAAAAATTTTTAAAAAAAATTAAACCAAAAAAATCTCTAATATTTTTTTAAAAATTAACATTAAAAAAATTTAAAGGCATTTTAATATTCGGAAAACCTTAAAATCGAAGCTATGCCTTATAATATGAGGGTATCTTTTATCACATAAACTTTCCCGGATTAAATGGGTCACTAATTTAACATCCTTGCGCATAATGTAATAATGGTTCAATCGTGGTAAGAGATACTAAATTATTTCTTGAAAATTACTTGCGCTCTACAACTGGCTCTATGGTTACATGGAAGAGGTATATGCTTTTCGACATATTCGCGCTTTTGTGTCGTCCAGTTATGCATCGCCAACCGTCATAACATATTATAATGAAGACGCACATTTAGCATGATAATGCTCTTTGCCGAAAAAGTGACGGGAACCCTAAACCTAATATCATTTTATCTTGGCGGGTCACATTGCAGTTTCACGCGATGCTCATGGAAATTGTTGTGCAAGATCATCTGGTGATTGAAAATTGGACATCCACTAATGAGGCAAAGCTTTATTCCAATATTTAAGTGGGAGAAATAGCAGACAGGAGCCCTGCCTGCCGTCGGCAATCTTCCGTGCTATTCTTTAACCTCCCTTGCCGTTTGCCAGACGACTCCAACTAAAGCCAGATCACACAGCTATAAAAGTATATAGATTCCCCAGAGTTACATATAGTAAATCTTGATATAACTTGTATCATATCTGCTCTGTTATTCATATTGGCAGAGTAGCTCTTCGCTGCAGCCGAACTATCACCACCGTTGTGTTCCGTGTTCAAATCCCGGGGCCGTCTTTCAACCATGTCTGCCACACTCGGAAAGCGTTGCCGAGAGCCGGAGGCTCTGCCGGACTCCACTGACGTCCGGCAGTCCAAACGTGTGAGTGGCATTGGCGAAGAAACGGATCTGTCTCGGCATTTGCCACTGTTAGACAAAACCCTAACAGAAAATGAAGAATGCGCTTCCAGTGACGATTACTTAATTGGTGTGATGAGAAGCCTCGAAGAAGAGATCAGCCCCACATGTTCGACTTTTTGTGTGCCCATATCACTGGATAATTCGTTGCCCTACGATATTTGTTGTGCCCTTGAGGACCAAGCTCTAGTTTCGAACTTAGGTATTGATCTGTGTTACCTCCTAGAGGCTTCAGACGACGAGCTCGGCATTCCCTCGAGCCCCGTTCTGGATTCTAAGGACGAGTTCTGTCAAGCTCCCACGGAGACCTTCACCGCCGAGGGTTTGTCCGAGACCCCCGATCTGAAATGGCAGGGTGAAAATTGGGATTTCGTAGAGGAATCTAAAAATCATCAACAGTTTGCTTTGTTGGAAGACGCATGGGATGCAAATCACATGAAAGATTATATGAACAAAGAATTTATTTGGCAAGAAATGTTGTTTGAGGTGGGATTTTCTGCAGCATGGACATTGGAAACTGCCGGCTGCATGTAATCAACGCGCTGCTCTCAGCATTTCTATGTCGAAAATATCCTTTCTTCGGATCGGTCGGCAAAGCTTACAGCAGACCATCCAGAATTGTATGACATATTCATTGCGGAAGAGATTTTGAGGAGCAAAATATGTTTTTATTTTGTTTTATGTGAATAAATTTAGTGTTTTGAAAAAATATGAGTCATTCTTCTGCAAATTACACATTACACAGCTTATATTTCAAAAACACACTACAAAATTTCAAATAAAATTTACGCTTCAAAATTCCAAAAAAAAGAAGGAAAGAAACTGAAACGATTAGTTAGACTAGTGCAGCAGGAACCCTTTGCTTGGTTTGCAGAATATGATTATCTAATCCCCTTCTCATAAAAATTCAGCGCTTTTGAAGGCCAACGGAATCTTTCCAATTTTACCCAACAAAAGTTCAGCTGCATGTGAAAGCAACAACGAAAACTTCTGCTGTAAAAACGGGCTATGATAATGCTTGGTGATAAAGTTTGCCCATCGAGAGGACCGAGAAATGGATATGTTTCAATTATTTGGTATTATTCTCTACGACTTCCCAATTTTGGTATTATTCTCTACGACTTGATAGTAAGGGTTCCCTCTTCCTTCTTCTCACAAGAGTAGGTTTCCACTAGTTCTTGACGTGGGGAGGCTTTTATGAGTGAAAAAAGTAATCTTTTCTCTATTGGAAAACTCATGAACCTAAAATATTTTTCTAACATATTTAACTATTTATCTACGACATTTACATCTATCCGCCTTTAAATATGGAGATGTCAAAGTTGACTTGTAACTTGAAGGGAGAGGCACATCTAGAGTGGTTGTGGGTAGCTCTCGAAAAATCAAGGAAAAATTCTTTGAGAAACATTTTGAAAGGATTACTGCTCCCTACTATTTCTTTTCCTACACCATGGGAGGTCTTCGGGGTTTGTGAGGTTAGTATTGAAACGATTCGACCAGTTCGATCCCTAGCTCCTTATACCTCAACCTCGTTGGGGACATGCAAATAAAAACAAATAAAGAGAAGACCGCTCTGGTACCATTGATCTGAACTTATGCAGGAATGTTACAAAATACAAACATAAACGTAAACCCAGAGATGCATCAAAAATAAATTCTCATTTCATTAATATCAAAGAACTGATAGAAATAAACTAGCTCGGGTGATGGTAGTTTATTTCTGAGAAGAGATGTGGAGGCTACATGCCTCTGAACTGTGTTACAATGAGTGGGCCTTTTTATTACTGAACATCGAAGGGAAACCATAAACAACTAGAAACCTAACCCTAGGAGATGGAAATCCAAGAGTTTGTGGGCCCTCTTGAGGTTAGTTGGGTAGCCAACGTCCCAGGGTCTTGACTTGGTCATATGATCTCCGTTTTCCGCATACCATACCTTGTTAGAAATATCTCTCTCAGAACTAAAATATTTGGGGTAGGCTTGTAGTTGTATGGGCCTACTGTGGACCTCAAAAAAAATTCATTTAGGGGGTCAAAACAAGTCCAGAAGCTCAAGACCTAAAAAACTGCTAAAAATGGTAAAATGTGCTGGGGTCCAGGTGGAATAGGTAGGGAGCACCTATATCCACCCATATCAAGAGATTGGCACATTCACCATAACAATCTATCCTTACAACTTACTTTACAAAACCCAAAACACTACTTCTACAACAATACAACTAACTTACCAACATGAGTGGTTGCAATGTAATCAATGTCTATAGTTGAAAGTGTAATTACAAAGCCCCTCTTATTCATCTTATTAATCACTCTACCAAATAAGATAAACACATAACCACTTAAGTAACATCTATAATAAGAATTCCAACTTATATTCCATCAACAAAACCATGTATATTATCACTATGTTCTATGTTTTCCTTCATAACAAGTTCCAATATTTGAAATGCCATGTAAATATATTCAAACCTTATTTTACAATTGTATAATGTTTCTACCTTGGCTTGACATATATATGCTCAAAATTCCTATAGGCAATGTACGACCTGTAATGAAACCATAGCATCAAACTTCCAATAATGCTTGCATTCAAAACATGAAATATTGGTGCTTGCAGGAACATTGGTGCTCGCAAGGACTTAATAGTCCAAAAAACAGTGTTAATTTTGCATTGTTCTATGTTGTTATAGTCACTTTATCCCAATTCTTAATTTTAATTGGCAATCAATTCAATTTTCTAATAATAAAAAGAAATTGTAAATAAATACAATGACAATAATAAAATAAAATAAAAAATAAAAAAGTAATATCAACAACAATAAAATACAATAAAAAGCAATAAAAAAAAACACCAAATTAAAAAATAATAATAATAATTAAAATATATTTTTATTTTTATTTTATTTTTAAGTAAGATTTAATGCTACTTGTTGGTTCTTTCATTTTACTTGAGAATCTAAGCTTAACTACTCCCAATTAAAATATATCCTAAAAAAATGAAAATGCTCGTATTTAAAACTATTAATAATTCATTCTAAATTGGTTATTTCTTTAAAAAATAAAAGTGATAAACCAGCACGCATGCATTTTTAAATAAAACTGAGTTCCATGCTTCCCATAAATTTTACAACCTTATTTAAAAAAAACAAATCCTACCACTCTAATTCGATCCGGCTCCCTTATTTCCCTGTCACGTCAGTATGGATTTTTATCACGCTTTGGAATCTCACTCGATTTTTGTCTGTGTATTGGTATGATAAATTTTATAGTTTTATTTTCATTAGATTTTTTTTTTGAAAATTATGGAAATGTTAGTAAGATTTTAATAAAATTTGGCACCATAAAAAATATGATTCAAATATTTCAATTGCAAAATTTCTTAAATTTTTTTTTACCAAAATTCAAACCATTTTTAATGATCAAAACAATTCCTCTACCTCTTTAAACAACTCCAAACCTAATAGCTACTTGTTAATTATTTCATTTTTCTTAAATTAAAATAAAAATCTAATTAAAATATATACTTAAAAAATAAAAGTGCTCCTATTTAAAACTATGAATAATTCATCCGAAATTGCTTTTTTTTTTTTTTAATAAAAGTGATAAACCAACACGCATTTCAAAATAAAAGCGAGGTACAGCTATTCATGCAATAAATTTTACAACTTTAATTAAAACTAGCATTTGCACAAGTGTGCAAAGGGTATGCCCGAGGCGTGATGCGACTGACAGTCAGTCCTAACCAAAGGTGCATTAAATGAGACAGATGATCAATTTTGATTGATTGGAGGAATAACCAAATGGAAAAATCTAATTAGTTGGAAAGGCGATAGAGAAAGCTCTTATTGGCTGGAGTAAACAGTGTTTACCCACCGAAAACCAATAAAAAAAACCCTCCAGGGTAATAAACAAACCCTACCATTCTAATTTGATCCGCCTGTCACGTTAGTTCGGGCTTCTATCACTCTTTGGGAATCTCGCTTGACTTTCGTCTGTGTCTTGGTACGATAAATTTTATGAACTGCTCGCCAGCGTCTTGCTTGTTTCTTTAGGCGTTGTCAAACAAGCGGCAAATTTGCCTCACGTTAGAACAAGGCTGTTTTTCTTAAAAATTCTGACAGCACAAGTTTTTGAATACTGTTTTTATATTTTTTGAAATCTAACTGTCTTTGAATTTATTGTTTTTTTAATTTAATTGTATTTGAAATTGAATGTAACTCAAATTTCTAAATTTAGGAATTTTATTAAAATTTAGTCTAAATTTCAATTATTTTGAGGATAAATTTTTATTTTTTAATTTATATTAGGAATTGTTTTAATACTATTTTTTAAAGTGTTTAGAATTTTAGCAAATTTAAAAATTTAAAAATAAAATCTTAATTTGTATTATTTAACTTAGCTAATTTTTTATTATATATAAATTTCAACCAATTTAAAAAATTGTAGAGCACTTTGAAGAATATGCATATATTACCCATCGAACTTGTGATTTGGAATAATTAATAATTTTTTTATAGAAATTTCTCCTATCCAATAATTTGAACAAAAGTTATTTTCGAATCTATAAACTCATAAATACTTTAAAAAAAAAATTATTAACACAAAATGATATACTTGCTTTAATCCTAAAATAAACATTTCCTTCTTTCTATCGACTCAAAAATAAACTTCGCCGATTCTTCCGGTCATAACATATGGTGTTTACTTTTGAATTTGACATTATTGTACGTTATCATCTGAATGTGCCGCAGCGTATTTTCGTATGACGAGACTGCCATTGTTTTGACACCTTTACTTTCCACACACATTCCCAGAATGGCTAGGCTGACGGAAATGATTCTGATGTTTCTCTGTTACCACATAGGTATACCCCATTTAACACAGAATAATTCATTACTGCGTGGCCCCCACGTCTCTCTGCCCGTATAGCGGCAGACTTGTGCAATGGGTCCACCGGCGAGGAAGACTTTAAATTCCAACCAGTTAGAGGTCGTTGCTTTTCACTAGCGAAATTATTTGCCTTTTTTGGTTTCATGGAAAGTGGGTTATGAAATTTTAAAATGAATACACATTTTATTCGTGTCTGACTTTCATTATTTATTTGTTATATTTAAGCCTATCATATTCATTATCAAAAGTAGTTTTTCATGGTGGTTAATATAACATCAAGAATATATTTAATAATTTGCAAGTTAAATATATCAGATTTTATAATTTAGCAAAAGCCAAAACTCAGCTAAAAAAGAAAAATTTACAAAGCTTATTAACCAATTTAAAGGCAGTTTAATATTCGGAAAACGTAAAAGATCGAAGCTATGCCTTATAGTATGGGGTATCTCTTATAAGATAAACTTTCCCAGATTAAATGTATCACTAATTTTAAATCCTTGCTTATAATATAATAATGGTTCAATCGTGGTAAGAGATACTAAATTATTTCTTGAAAATGACTTGCGTTCTATAACTGGCTCTATGGTTACATGGAAGAGGTATCTGCTTTTCGAAATATTCGTGCTTTTGTCTAGTCCAGTTATGCAACGCCAACAGTCATAAAGATATTATAATGAAGAGGCACATTAAGCATGATAATGCTCTTTGCCGAAAAAGTGACGGGAACCCTAAACCTAACATCATTTTCCATTGGCGGGTCACATTGCAGTTTCACGCGATGAGCATGGAAATTGTTTTGCAAGATCATCTGGTCTTTGAAAAATTGGACATCCACTCATGAAGCAAAGCTTTACTCCAATATTTAAGTGGGAGAAATAGCTGACAGGAGCCCTGCCTGCCGTCTGCAATCTTCCATGCTATTATTTAACCTCCCTTGCCGTTTGCCACACTCCTCCAACTAAAGCCAGATCACATAGCTATATAAGTATATAGATTCCCAAGAGTTACATATAGGAAATCTTGATATAACTTCTATCATATCTGCTCTGTTATTCATATCGGCAGAGCCGCTCTTCGCTGCAGCCGAACTATCATCACCATTGTGTTCCGTGTTCAAATCCCGGGGCCGACTTTCAACCATGTCTGCCACACTCGGAAAGCGTTGCCGAGAGCCGGAGGCTCTGCCGGACTCCACTGACGTCCGGGAGTCCAAACGTGTGAATGGCATTGGCGAAGAAACGGATCTGTTTCGGCATTTGCCACTGTTAGACAAAACCCTAGCAGAAAATGAAGAACGCGCTTCCAGTGAGGATTACTTATTTGGTGTGATGAGAAACCTTGAAGAAGAGATCAGTGCCACATGTTCGACTTTTTGTGCGCCCATATCACTGGATAATTCGTTGCCCTACGATATTTGTAGTGGCGGCCATGAGGGCCAAGCTCTAGTTTCGAACTCAGGTATTGATCTGTGTTACCTGCTAGAGGCTTCAGACGACGAGCTCGGCATTCCCTGGAGCCCCGTTCTGGATTCTAAGGACGAGTTCTGTCAAGCTCCCACGGAGACCTTCACCGCCGAGGGTTTCTCCGAGACCCCCGATTTGAGATGGCAGGGTGAAAATTGGGATTTCGTAGAGGAATTTAAAATTCATCAACAGTTTGCTTTGTTGGAAGACGCATGGGATGTACACCACGGGAAAGATTATATGAACAAAGATTTTATTTGCCAAGACATGTTGTTTGAGGTGGATTTTTCTGCGCAATGGACATTGGAAACTGCCGGCTGCATGTAATCAACGCGCTGCTCTCAGCATTTCTATGTCGAAAATATCCTTTCTTCGGATCGGTCGGCAAAGCTTATAGCAGACCATCCAGAATTGTGTGACATATTCATTGCGAAAGAGATTTTGAGGAGCAAAATATGTTTTTATTTTGTTTTATGTATAAATAAATTTAGTGTTTTGAAAAAATCTGAGTCATTCTTCTGCAAATTACACATTACACAGCTTATATTTCAAAAACACTACCAAATTTCAACTAAAATTTACACTTCAAATTTTTCAAAATAAAGAGAAAAAAACTGAAACGGTTAGTTAGACAACTGCAGCACGAATCCTTTGCTTGGTTTGCAGAATATTATTATCTAATCCCCTTCTCATAAAAAAAGCGCTTTTGAAGGCCAACGGAATCTTTCCAGCTTTACCCAACAAAAGTTCAGCTGCTTGTGAAAGCAACAACCAAAACTTCTGCTGTAAAAACGGGCTATGATAATGCTTGGTGATAAAGTTTGCGCATCCATAGGACCGAGAAAAGGATATGTTCAATTATTTGGCATTATTCTCTACGACTTCCCATTTTTTCAATCAGGTGGCCATTCACTTTGCTAGACTTAGTTCGATGTAGATTTTCTTTTTCCGTCTGCTGAAGCACCTCAATTTATACTGATAATAATTCAGAAATATATAATTGTCAAACAAAATAATCTTGAAAAATAAATAGAAGTCTAAAAACAATTTTAAAATGTTTGAGATTATTAAAAGCATATCTTAAAATAAAGAAAATATAATACGAAGTATATAAAACTCCTAATTGAAAAAGCTACCAAACTTATAGTTCATATGTGTAATAACAAAATAATATATAATACAATATGCAGTATTAATAATGTGAAATAAAGTTCGGCTATAGTCCAAATTCTTAATCAAGTGAAAATTATCGCTTAAAAAAAAACTTAAATGAATCTAGGAGAAAAGTAGATAATATGTTACATAACTAAGGAGTTGTCTACCCAGGCAACGAAATAGCTCGGACCACAGTTTTTTGCCGGAATATGGGCAACTAAAATTCAAGAAATCAGGTTTTTGGAGTGTTTGGAATCCATTTTTGATAGTGAAAATGGATTCAGCACTACCAAAAACTCTTAGGGTACTCAAAATATTAAAGTTTAACAACTGTAAACATGATTCTGATAAAATCTTTGCCAGATTTTTTAAAAATCTACGCATTCGGAATGAAAACGTTGCAGGAATTTTTAAATGTAATAATAATGTTTTATTTGTTTCTTGCATTAATCTAGTCTCAATATTTTCTGTATTTTCATTATTACTATCTATTTTTACAACTTAAAAAATAAAAAAAACAAAAAAAATCACATTTACAACCATACAACTAATTCATTATCATATGAAATGATACTATTTATCAATGTGTTAAATTTATATTCATAAGAATGGTTTTAACTATGGAGATGATCCGGAATAACGTAAGAATGTAACATAATACATATATAAACATAAACACAGAGATGCAGTAGAAATAAATTCTCATTTCATTAATATCAAAAAATTGTAATATGCTTACATACATAATGGAAATAAACTAGCTCAGTCGATGGTAGCTTATCTCTGAGAAGAGATGTGGCGGTGACATGTCTGTGAACTGTGTTACAATGAGGCTCAAGGGCCTTTTACTATTGAATATCAAAGGGAAAATCTAAACAACTTAAAACCTAACCCTAGGATATGGAACAATATGAGTTTGTGGGCCCCGTTGGGATTAGTTTGGCAATCAACTACTCGAGATCGTAACTTGGTCATATGAACTTTGTTTGGCGCGTACAATACCTCGTTAGAAAGATCTCTATGAGTATTACACGATTTGCATTAATGGCTATGGACCTATTGCAGACTTTAAAAAAAGCATAGTTTAGGGGTTCAAAACAACTCCGGAAGTTGAGGACCTGAAAAAATGCTAAAAATAGTAAATTATGCTATAAACAAGGAAACTGATGAAACCAACTAGCGGTCTAGGTGGAATAGGTGGGTGGCCACCGATATCCACCTGGATCAATCCTCCCCCCTTAGGAAGAAATGGTCCCCATTACGTGTCGAGCCTCCATGAGGTGAGGAAATTTCTATAGAATCTAGTCCCTAGTGAGCCTCATTCCCTGGTGAAGGAGTAGGTCGGCTTTGACAACTCGATATATATGGATCCTCTGCTGAAGAGTATTATAGATCTGTGTGTCCATGATCCTATTAGTCGTGGCATGTTCGATGCAGCTTGAGTTGAGGTCTATTGGTGTAAACCGCTCAGCAATGTCCAATGTTTCCAACAATGGGGGAAAGTATGGTCGTAACCGGTCCACATTGAATACTGGGTGTAGGACAAGGAATGGTGGAATGTTCAGCTCAAAGGCATTGTCCCCTACCACTTTAGTGATGGTGTAAGGCCAATATCGGAGTAGGCGAAGCTTGCGGTAGGCCCCAACGAGGTGCTCCTTCTGCAAATGTAACCAAACTTTGTCGTCCACCTGAAACTTGTGTGGCACCCGATGCTGGTCATGAAGTTGTTTGTACTTAGCATTTTCTCTGTCTAATATCTCATGGATTTGCTAGCAGATTTGCTAAATGCTTTTAATGAAGTTCTTAGCTCTGTCAGCTTCAGACTGGACATGAGGTGAATCTTTCTGAGTAGTTGCAAGTGGTATGGCAACGTCAATGGGATATAGTGGCTGAAATCCCAGTCCCACCCGAAAGGGGTTGTGGCCAGTTGAGTTGTGGAGAGCTCTGTTGTAGATGAGCTAGACATAGGGGAGGCTTTCATCCCATGTGCATGGATGCTTTGAGTTGTACATGCATAGGATGAGCAAGATCATCCTGTTGACGACCTTTGTCTAGCCATCAGTTTGGGGTTGGAAGGTTGTGGACTTAGTGATCTTGGTATCTAACAACGACTAGAGGCTTGACCAGAATGCACTTAGGAATTTACTATCCCGATCTGAGATAATGGATTGTGGGATCCCAAAGTGTAACCACACCCGTTCAAAGAAGAGTTTGGCAGTGGCTTCTGATGTGATACTCTTCATGCAGGCCGCTAGAATGGCCATCTCGAAGAGTCTATTGACGACCACAAAAACACAGTCGTTTTCATGCTTGGTAGAAGGAAGGCTCGAAATTTAATACATGGAGATGGATTCCCAAGGCTAGCTAGGAGCCGACAGAGGATTATACAAACCTTTTATCTTGATTGTATGTTTAGAAATGGCGTAGGTAGTGTAATATCTGATATGCTTCCCAACATCTTCTCAAAGATTTGGCCAATAAAAATACTTCTGCAACATTGCCACTATATTTTCTACCCAAAAATGTCCAGTGAATCGAGTGTAGTGCACCTCCCAAATAATCTTGGCACGCTCTCTTGAAGGAACACAAAGGTGTCCAAGGTGGCATAATAATGCATCCTAGAGGTGAAAGTCTAAACTTTATTACCTTCCATGAGCACCTAATATGTGGTGTCGAACTTTGGACCACTCTTGTAAAGTTCTGGACATTCCGAAGTCTTGTGTCCACAAAATTCAAGCACAACAGTCAGTGCCATGAACGGTAGTTAGCTGATGCAGTCTGCAACATTATTGGTGCTAACCTTGTTGTACTTAATGTTTAAATGGAATTCTTGCATGTATGTGGACCATTTATGATGGCATTCCTTTTGCAACTTGCCTTGTATTTGTATGAACTGTAGGGGTCGGTGGTTTGTGTGGATGATCTTTTCCTTCCTTATAATGTAATGTTTCCACTGTTGGCAACCTTGCACAATGGAATACATCTCTTTGTCATCAGTGGGATAATTTTGAACTATGTCTAAAAGTGTCCAACTATGATATGCCATTGGATGCCCCTGCTGAGTAAGAACTACACCAACAACATATTTGGAGGCATCTGTCTCAATATCAAATGGTTACTACAGGTCTGGTAATGTGAGCACTGGTGTGGAGCAGAGGTGATTCTTCAACTCGAAAAACACCTTCTATTGGGATTCAAACCAAAATAGCTTGTTATTTTGTCACAGCCTTGGTGACTTGACTCAAAGGCCAACTAATATGAGAGAAACCCAATACGATCCTGCAGTAGAAATTGGAAAGACCCAAAAAGTTGCGGAGCTCTGTTAGAGTATTTGGGGATGGCCAATCCTGAATAACTTGTATCTTGGTTGAGTCAACATGCATACCCCACTCATCAATGGTGTACCCCATATATTGAACCTAGGTCATGCCAAAAGTGCATTTCTCCAAATTGGCACAAAAATTGTGTTGTCGCAGGGTTTGGAGTACCTGTCGAATATGGTGTAGGTGCTCCTCCCAACTCTGGCTGAAGATTAGGATGTCATCCAAATACACTACCACGAATGAGTTGGTGAAGGATCGCAAGATGTTTTCCATCATCCTCATGAAGGTTGCGTGGGCATTCGTCAACCCAAAAGGCATGACAAACCATTCAAAAATCCCTCCTTGGATTTGAAGGCAGTCTTCCGCACATCAAAGGGTTCGATTGGTACTTGGTGATAACCTGACTTGAAGTCAATTTTTCTGAAATATTTGGCCCCCTTGAGTTGGTCGAGAAGGTCATTAATCCATGGGATTGTATACCTATTCCGAGCAGTGATCTTATTCAGTGTCCGATACTCAATACAAAGCCTCCATGTTTCGTCCTTCTTTTGTACCAACATGATCGGGCTCCCACTGGGTGATGAAATCGACATAATGTGCCCTTCTATGAAAACTCCTTAATATTCCCCTTGATTTCATCGTTCTCCAGAATATAGCATCGGTATATCAGTACATTGGGTAGTGGTGCACCCGAGGTCATATCAATGGAGTGTTTGAGCTGACAATGCAGGGTTACCCCTTGTGGGTGAGGTGAAGATGTCCTTGTACTCCTCCACGACCTTGTGCATCTATTATTTCCATGTGTAAGAGCCTTGTCTAGAGGTCATGGATGTGGTCACAATATTCTTCTTTTCCTAAGGGTGAATCATAAGGAAGACAAATTTCCTACTATGGGAAATGATCTTACTGCATTGCTTCACTAATATTAAAGAGATGGCGGTAGGAGGTGCTACCTATGTTATCTTGTACAACTTAATATAGCCAAAGTAATAAACACAGTGCGAGGTCTAGACTCATACATCGCATGACGCTTCCAAAAGTATGGTTGGACAAATAATACATCACAAAATTCAAGAGGAGCAACATCAAATAGTACCTCAGGGCTAGATGTTTTAGGGAATGTGGCACTGTAGACTGACACAAAGATCTAGTCCTTGGTGAAGTCACTCGATGGTGTACGGTTGCGGGTGTGGTGTGGTTGGTAGGCCCAACCGCTTCACGAACTATGTTAAAATGAGGTTCTTTTGGCTCCCAATGTCGACAATGAACTGCAACGGAGAACCCTTCACCCACATCTCTGAGTGGAAGACAAATTCCCCCTCCTTCGGATCTTCAGGCTCAATTTGTTGAACCTCGATGGTGGAAATGATGGCACTGACCTCTACATCAATAATATCCTTCCATTTTTCATTCCACTTTTCGAGTTCTGACTCAAATTCAGAACATGCATCTGACTCAGAAGCCTTCAGCTCGGCCACCAGTGAGTGCTTGGACCAACACTCACTTGTGCTCTGAGTGGGGTTCTATGGAACTCACACCATTTTCCTGTATCCTTCTTTGTCTTCGTTGTGTTGTTCTTTTCTTTCGGCTTCAGCAGGTTGTCTAGGGTCCCCCCGCCTTGGATTTTTCCTTTGTTCTACGGTTTCGGGGCATCCTTCCCTTGCTTCAGATTCACATATCCAAAATCTTGCTTCTTCTATTTAAATTTCTTCTCAATCTTGATAGTGTACCGATAGGTGGCACCAACTGAGGATATGTCCAGGAACTCCATCTCATCTTGGATGTACTTGTGTAGACATTCATGGAGCTTGAGTACCATATGTCGCTTACAATCCTTGATAACCAACTTCGTGCGAAGAGTTTGAAAAATATTTGTGAACTCTGGCACGTCTTGGTCCCTTCCCTGGCGTAGCGTGGTCCACTTTATGTATATATATTCATAGCTCCTCACAGGGTAATAATACCCTTGATGGCGTCTTGGAAATAATTCCAAGTGGGTGTGGCTGAAAATAGTGAGGGTTGCCCTTCGTTCTTTTTCTCACAGTGGGTTTCCCACTAGTCCTTGACGTGGGGGTGACTTTGAGGAGTGAAAAAGTAACTTTTTCCCTATTGGAAAATTCATGAACTAAAAAATATCCTTCTAACATATTTAACCATTTATCTACGACATCTACATCTATTTTCCCTTCAAATATGTGGATGTAAAAGTTGAATTGTGCCTTAAAGGGAGTGGTGCCTCTAGAGTGGTTGTTGGATGAAGATGTGTCGCCTGTGGGTAGCCATCGAAGGATCTGGAAAAAGGCATCCATCATTTCATTCCTTTGTCACTCGAGGGCTTCTTTGAGCAATATTTTGAAAGGATATTGTGCTCCCTCGTCTTTATTTTCCTCCAGCATGGGAGGTGTCGAGGTTTGCGAGGCTGGTCTTGCAACGATTCAACTAGTTCGAGCCCTAGCTCCTTATACCCCGACCTCATTGGGAATATGCAAAATAAAACAGAGAAAGAACATACCTCTCTATTACTACTAATCCGCACATATACAGGAACGCAACATAATACAGATATAAACTAAACAAAGAGATGTAGCATAAATAAATTCTCATTTCATTAATATCAAAGAACTGTAATATGCTTACATACAAAATGGAAATAAACTAGCTCGGGTGATGGTAGCTTATCTCTGAGAAGAGACGTGGTGGATACATGCCTCCAAAATATGAAATGAGGCTCAAGGGCCTTTTTATTATTGAACATCAAATGGAAACCCTAAAAAGCCAAAAATCTAACCCTAGGAGATGGAACGCCAAGCGTTTGTGGGCCCTATTGGCGTTAGTTGGGTAGCCAACTTCCCGGGGTCGTAACTTGGTCATATGAACTCATTTTGGTACATACGATACCTCATTAAAAATATCTCTCCAAGTACTACATGATTTTCGATATGATATTTCCTATGGCTAAGGGCCTAATGCATACCTAAAAAAAACGTCATTTAGGAGGTCAAAATAGCTCCAGAAGTTCAGGACTTGAAAAACTACTAAAAATAGTAAATTTTTCTATAAACAAGGAAATTGATGAAACCGACTGGGGGTTCCAGGTGGAATAGGTGAGTGGCCACCGATGTCCACATGGATCATGAGATTGGCACATTCACCATCAAAATCTATCCTTACAACTTACTTTACAAAACCAAAAACACCACATCTACAACCATGCAACTAACTTACCAGCATGAGTGGTTGTAACGTACTCGATGTCTATAGTTTAAAGTTTAATTACAAATACCCATATATTCATCCAATTAATCACTCTACCAAATAGGTTAAACACAACCACTTATGGAACATCTACAATCAATAATTCCAACTTATGTTGCATCAACAAAACCCTATATATTATCGTTATGTTCGATGTTTCCTTAATATCAAGTTCCAATATTTGAAGTACCATGTAAATATATTTAAACCTTATTTTACAACTATATAATGTTTTTTCCTTGGCTTGAAATATATCTCCTCAAAATTCCCATTACATGGGAAATGTATAAACTCTAATGTAAACCATAGCATCAAACTTCCAAAGATCCAGATTCTCTCCAATACTGGAATTAACCAAGATATTTTAGTTCTTTGATGTTAGCATAATTACACATGAAAGAGTATGAAAAACCACATATGCATACTTTAAAGAAGATAAAACATAATTATGGCCATCAAATCTAAGAACACACACAAGTTGATATCAAAGTTCACCCAATGTGGGTTACGTCTTCGAGCCCGGTGTCGTTGCTTTATTAAGTGTTGTGAGATGATGATGATTACATGGTGCATTCTTGTCATTGCAAGGATAAAATTACTCAACTATAGTGTCATGGTGCATTCTTGTCATTGCAAGGATAAAATTACTCAACTATAGTGTCATGTCTCTCCACAAGATGTTCTCCTATAGGCACCCTCACTCATATGGGCCCTCTTTAGCATGACAAGATATCAAATTATCAAATGAAGTGGGATACAAGTATCCTCTGACAAAATGGTAAACAAGGATATCAACATAAAAATCATCATTTCATAAAATCAAAATAAAGACATGGGATCATTGCATCATATACCTCCACTTCCGAGGATGGCCTGAAAATGCATAACTCTATCGAGGAAATGGACTGCACCTTTGAATTCACGGTGTGAAATGGTGTGAAATGATTGTAAAATCGAACCCTTTCAGACATCGTCAATTCTGGACATCCGAGAATCTCAAATATTCCCCTCAAGGTTCCTTTTTGGATATGGGCAAAAAATATGTTGCTCGAATGATGAATCTGACATCACCATTGTGCTCCTTGTGAAAAACTAAGTAAAATGAGTATAAAGTCGATTTGGTTTTGAAACTGTCGTTTTTGGGCTCTAGAAATTATACAATATTCATGTATATCCTGGATTCTCCCAATCTAACAATAATATGCTACTGTTAAATACAGAATCGCTTCTACAAATCACTTGCAGAAAATAAACAATACAATTGCCAATCACATGAAGCAAAGAAGAATATATCAAAACCACAACACCAGATATTCTCGGGTAAAGCTTACTGCTCAAAACCCCTCTATCATATATTGTATATTACACAAGGAATCATGAAACAATTACATACAGAGCTCCAATCCAAAAGCTCTCAGTACATGAGCTAACTGTCTCACATTGTCATACAAAAATTGGCAAGTTCCTTAGCCAATTTACTGCCAGACATCCTGCCTTTCTCACGCAGTTCCTGATGAATGAAATCCTTTATCACAAAGAATTTCAGCCTTCCTCACCTGCGCTGAGTATCATGGGCATCTTGTGGTGTTTTAACCACACCTGGTAGTCAGCTAATATCACAATTGATAGTTAACTTCCCTTTCACCTAGAACTCAACTAGGTCTCCACTGGATCTGACATGCATGCGGTTAATAATAGTAAAAACATCAATTTCATGTAAGATCACTACATGTGAATTAATTAATATTTAATTCACTTGATCTTCTCACTAGTGTATCTGCAGTTACAACTAGCACGACTAAATTTAACTCACTTAACTGAGTTAAACTGATTTACAACTTGCATTAACTAATGCACCACTGCACTTCCAACTATGTTACAACTAGAATCATTAAGTTACAACTAGAATTACTCTGCATGTCCCACCAACCAACCACTTAACTCGAAATTCACTTAGCTAACTGATTTACCACTTAAGTTAACTATTTCCAAATTCTCATTAAGAATAGATTATAGTTTAATGTCCATCTAATATTGAGGGATAATAAAAATAGACATGCATCTATAAATAGACATGCACATACATCTATAAATAGACATAATCTATAAATAGAATTTTCTCATTCATCTATAAATATCCATCCACCTAAAATATCGTGTGTGGGCCCCACCTAGCGTAGGTGCTTAATTTTCAATGGGATCAAGGATGTTGTTTCCGGATGCCAATTTCACTGTTTCTTGTTGCAAACTTCAACATTCCCTCTCAACAAGAAAGGAATGTCCTTGCATGTGACATGAAAATCCATGCATACGACATGCAACTCCATGCATGTGCCATGCAACTCCATGCATGCGCCATGTAACCTTTTCATGCATCACTTCTCTAGTGTTTCTCGCACATGCAACCTTTGCATGCAACACTTCAGAAAATGAATAGCCTCCAAACAATTGAATCCGTATAATGCATCTGTCATCAAAGTCTTCCGACTTTTTCTTAGCTACTTCACATGTCTTCAGGAACCACTCCACTGCTGACACCTGCATCCATGCACTTTGCACTTGCTGCCAACTCTGATCTGCACTCCTGTATCCGACACTGTCACTTTGATTTCATGTCCTCACGACATCTGACTGCATCAATCCAATTGATCGTGCTACTGTTGCTCTGTGGGCTCCTTGTAGCTAGGTTCGATTCATGAGATCCACACCATCTTAATGAATCCTGCCCATAAATTTCTTCTCAGGATTATTCATGCATGTCACCCCACCTCTCACCTGGTGGTATAGTTGCATGCACTCCCTATGCCCATCTGGCTCGAAATTTCTCTACATGAGTGGTCTCTCCCACTCCATGATCCTCCGCATGTGGCTGCTCCACATCTTGAGGTTCACTCTTACCTGCATGCAAATCCAAATCCCTCTCAAGGGTCAATTTCATGGCTTTCTCACACTTCCCAATGGTAGGAAGCTCTGCAAAAATCGCATATACATCAAATCTGTAGAGATTCTTCTGCATCTCCAGTTGTGGCTGCTCCACAACCTTCTGAGACTACTTCTCAAGCTGCATGTCGAGAGACTCCCTCTCAACCACCAAGTCACTAACCTCCGCTTTTCTCCTCAAAGCTTTGCATGCATCTTGTACCTCAGTGCATGTAGGTTCTTGGCTCGCGCTTATTGTAATTGTCTCATCGTCGCAAAATTTTCTAACAAAAGAGCTTATTTTAAATCAATGATATCTCCCTCATCCGAGCTCCAATTCAACCAGTTTCTTTCTTTTTTGGGGTATTTTTCGCAACGAATCGAAATATGTTATTTGTTTCTGAAAATTTTGCATCAAAATATTCATATATTCTCTGCAAACTCGCGCACCCAAATAATTCTTTCTCTCATACCATGTAGAAAATTTATAACACAACTTTAATACCATGGAGAAATTATGGAATATGCATGTATATCCTGGATTCTCTTGATCTAACAATAATATGTTACTGTTAAATATAAAATCGCTTCTATAAATCACTTGCGGAAAATAAACAATACAATTGCTAATCACGTGAAGCAAAGAAGAATAGATCAAAACCACACCACCAGATATTCTCGGGGAAATATTACTGCTCAAAACCCCTCTATCATATATTGTATATTCCACAAGGAATCATGAAACAATTACATACAAAGTTCCAATCCAAGAGCTCTCAGTACATGAGCTAACTGTCTCACACTATCATACAAAAATTGGCAAGTTCCTTAACCAATTTACTGCCTCCAGACAACCTGCCTTGCTCACGCAGTTTATGATGAATGCAATCCTTAATCACAAAGAATTCCAGCCTTCCTCAAATGCGCTAAGTATCATGGGCATCCTGTGGTGTTTTAACTACACCTGGTAGTCAGCTAATATCACAACTGATAGTTAACTTCCCTTTCACCTAGAAATCAACTGGGTCTCCACTGGATCTGACATGCATGCAGTTAATAATAGTAAAAGCATCAGTTTCATGTGATATCACTACAGTGAATTAATTAATGTTTAATTCACTTGATCTTCTCACTAGTGTATCTGCAGTTACAACTAGCACAACTGACTTTAACTCACTTAACTGAGTTTAACTGATTTATAACTTGCAATAACTAATGCACCACTGCACTTCCAACTCTGTTACAACTAGAATCACGCAGTTACAACTCGTATTACTCTGCATGTCCCACCAACCAACCGCTTAACTCGAAATTCACTTAGCTAACTGATTTTCCACTTTAGTTAACTATTTCCAAGTTCTCATTGAGAATAGATTATAGTTTAATGTCCATCTAATATTAAGGGATAATAAAAATAGACATGCATCTATAAATAGACATGCACATACATATATAAATAGACATCATCTATAAATATAATTTTCTCATGCATCTATAAATAGACATCCACCTAAAAATAGCCTGTGTGGGCCCCGCCTAGTGTAGGTGCTTAATTTTCACTAGGATCAAGGATGTTGTTTCCGGATGCCAATTTCATTGTTTCTTGTTGCAAAATTCATCATGGGCCTCCAGGGAATATTAAATATTCCTTAAGATGCTACAAAGATTCTTATTTGCAGGTTGACTCGAGATCTACGTCTTAGATGAAAAATCTGATCTCACCATTACACTCCTTGCGAAATTCTATTAAAAATGATTATAAAGTCAACATCATTCTGACTTGGTCAAAATCAGCCTCCAAGGGAATCTAAATATTCTTCAACATTCTGCAAAAGGAATATACCTACAAGATTCCCCCTATCTCTAATATCATGTCATCATGGTTTCGCCTAGGTCACTGTCTCAAGGTTTTGCCTTATTGCTCTAGACCTTCATTCTGTATCAAGGTTCCATCACGTGCTCATGCGGCTCCAATATGCCACCATCTAAAAGAGTGGATTTCTTTTATAATGAACCACCGACAAATATTTCAAACATTGCGTACATGTCCTATGGACTGACCCGTCTATATTAATTTGTCGGTAGGGTGGTTGGCATGTTACGGGTTCAAACCTTGTTCATGGTCCATTTTATATAGTATAGCAATGACTTATTATTTGGCATTAAACCATAACCTGCAACTTAAACTATTTGTTTAACCCAACCGTTAAACATTTTTCATTTGACCACCATATATTGAATCGACCGAATTGTATAACAATTTCAAGCCATGGTTCTGAAAGTGATTGCACCATTATAATATGGTTTATAACCAATATATAATTTTGCAATAGTGACCATATATTAATATCCCACTACCATGCCATTTAATATGGCTTGACCACCAAACCATATCTCTCGTTGATTTTAATAAGCCCGAATCATAATGTTTTTAACCATAATGTTAATAATAACTAATTTTTTTAAGATTTAATTACTTTTTTGTTATGATATCTAGATATATATTTTTAATATATATTTTTTTCTTTTATTATGCAGGGTTATGAGGTCACTATTGGTGTACCACGTGTCCATGGCTCATTGGTCATTTTTTTGCCACATAAAAAAATATGATCCCACATTCCCTTACGACTTGTAAACTTTTGATTCACGTTGTTGGGTTTGTAATGATGACACTACTACTTGGTACCGGTTTCAACTAAATTTGATGGCTTTCATTTTTGAACCTTTTTTAAGCCATCTTTCATCACTGAGTCGTTCGGGAACCACCTGGATCATTCCTCCCCACTGAGAAGCTTTTGGTACTCCAAAAGCATGAACATAATCTACATCTATTGTGTTACATTGTATGCACAACAAGTGTTCTGACATGCCACACTTATTTCTCCTTCACCCTTGTTCTTCAGAGCCATAAGTGATGAACCAATGCCTACATCCTCTGCAAACCTATAGTACAATCTTTACAACCTTCATGTTCAATTACATGAACAATCATGACCCAAACATCCCCATACTTTCCAAGGTTTTACAAAACACACTTTTTGATCAAGTGTACATCATAATAGGAACCGATACCCTAGCTATAAAAGCAAAGAGGCCATGAAACATCATCATGTTTCTTTCATAAGAGATGGAAAACACATCATCACTTTACATTCATATCGCAACACATGATTTTAAAAATGCGGTCATAAAAATCTAATATATCTAGTAAAACCATATGTCACTCATCAAAGTGAATGAGTCATCATCCTATGATTGATTCACTTGTCCTTAAGACGATGCCTTGGATAGAGACTCCAACGTGTGGCTCTTTGATGTCCACCTATGTTGCAATGATTGCAAAAATTCTTCCTCCTCCAGACCTTCTTAACCTTCTTCCTTCCCTGATGTGGATAATTCCCTTTCATGTCTCGTCATATTTCTTGCTACCATTCTCTTCCAGCACTCGACAATCACATGGTTATACAAGCCACAAAAACTACATGGTTTTCTATGCCATGATTTATGCTTATCATTAATAATATGCTTGTAATCAAAATGAACTTTAGAATATTGAGTCTTTTTATTTGTCTCTTGGTTGTCTCTAGTGCAATCCTGGCGATGAGAGCATGCCTTGTCTCTTCCTCTGCAATGTGCACTGTCATGGGAGGATTGTGATGTGTTCCCATCATCCTCTTTTCTCGATGGTTTTGAAAATTCCTTGGAAGCTTCTACTACCTTCGAGCACTCTCCTTCAGTGTATACCATTTTGGTAAGGAGTCTAAGGTCAGTTCCTGAAAGAGGTACCTCAAGGATTCCAATAGAAATAACGTCATATGAAAATGAAATTGTAGAACATTCAACATTTTTTACCTTAGATGTCGATTCTGTAGCAGTTGATGACGGCTTCACTAAGCCTTCATTGTGCTTCAACTCTTCCAAGTCCTCTTCCGTGGCTCGTAACTGAAGCTCCAATATATTATTCTCCTCTTTTTCTTCATGTAGAAGTCTCCTCAATTCAACATTCTCTACTTGAAGGCTTTTATTGATCTCCTCATTTGAATGATGAGAAAAGAACCTTTGGCATATAAGGATAAAAACACTACTGGTTTCGCAAGCAGGGAATACAACATAATTGGTTAATGTCCTGTATTGTCAGTCTCAACCATGCTCAACGGGTGGTTAAGCATTACTATGCATTTGCGCTAGCTAATACAAACTGTATTAAACTATCTCTGTGGAGCACTTACAAAAAACATTTGTATTCTAACTTACTATAACCTATTTCACTATAAGCTAGAAGTAAGTCTAATTGTACTGTGTCTTACAAAGAGCAAACTATTGCTAAGAAGTATACAGTAGTATATTATGAAGTCAAATATTGTACTTGCGTAGTACGAATAATATTAATAAAAGAGTAAAATACTATTGGCCATGTCAATATACTCTTGGAAGTATATGACTAAGCCTCTTTGTATCCGATTTCAGTTAGGTCTATTTACTAGGTAGTAGCATCCTCTACTCTCCCTTTCTCCTGTTCCTCTTTTGCCATTTTCTCCTCATAATATGCATACATTATATCTACCATGCCATCTTCAAGAGGTCCTCATAGACATATTTTTTCTCCCACATTTTATTTTCTTGTTGCATGTTCAAATCTCTAGGAAAGAATCATGTGTGACAATTATCTTGCAAAACTTGATGTTGAACGAAAGGACACAGATTTTAACCAAGCTACATTTTTCTTTGCTAAACGTAGAGGAACATCATAAAAATATTCTTAAGAATACACCCTATACATTGTTTGAACCCAAGTAATATATGGATTTTTCTTTTGCAGGTATGTTCTTTTTTCTACCCAAGATATCACAATAAGAAAACTATTTATATTGTAGGAATTATTTGAGGACCTCATTGAGGTCCATTTTTCTGATGTCTTACTTGATTGATACCTTCTGATGATAGGAAGGCTTTAAAAATGAATTAATATGTTCTTGAAAAAAAAATGATTCAAATTTTATAGATATAAAAGATAAAACAAATGTTAATGCATTTGTTTAAATTTTACTTGACTCTAGTGTGGGCAAGTTACATGCAATGGGATTAGAAAAAGGATGGGGAGACAATGTAAAGAATGTATTGGATATGATTCATTTGTTGTTGGAGATCCTTCAAGTACCTGCTCCATTGAATTTAGAAATGTTTTTAGTAGGGATTCCTATGGATTTTAATGTTGTGATTATTTCAGCTCATGGTTATTTTGGGTAAGCAAATGTTTTAGGAATTATAGACACCAGTGGACAGGTAAACAATTGTTTATAATTGCAATGTTCCTTGATATTCTCTCTTTATTATTTGACTGTATTTTGAATGTTTCCTTTGATTTTGTTTCGTCTTTTAATTATGAAATTTAAAATACTTGGTATCATGTACATTTAAACAACATCCAAAGCTAGAAGATGAAATTAGTATTACATGATATTGATTAAAATCATTTTATAGTTTTTGTGTTAAAATATTTTAATGACTATTAGAAAAGTTTACTTTCATGTTTTTATTTGAGCACAAGTTATCTATATACTTGACCAAGTTCATGCATTAGAGAATGAAATGTTTTTTAGAATAAAATGACAAGGATTAGACATGACACCTCAAATTATTTGTGTTCACAAGTTATATATAGTTTGAGTGTTTTAGCATCTAACTTAGTTGCCATGATTATGTTGAGCTTTCCCTGAAGGTTGAATACTAAGTTACTAAGGTGCTCTTTTTTATGGTGACAAATTTTTTCTTTGTTTATACAGGTTATTTTGGCACATAGTGGCCACTATCACCCAACTGAAGAAAACTTGTTTGAGTTTCTTGCTTTTCTAGGGAAAAATGGCATTGACATCGTTGATGTTGAGGTATATGTCATATAAATCCTTTATAGTCTACTTTTGTTTATATTCTAGTGTTCATCGTCTTTCATGTCTTATACTCTGCATTGTATCTTCTTTCATTTTCATAAGAGGAATTCATTATTGATGGTAAGAAGAAGGAATTGAAGAAAGATGAGAACAATAACATTAGAGCGAAAAATGTAGAAAGAGAGAGTGAGAATAGAACCAGTCTAGTGATACCCTTAAATCCAATATCTTGCATGAGACACACACATAGATATTTATGGTCAAGTCTTTAGAGTTGGTGAATTCACCTCAAGTCAATGAGTTGGTGAATTCACCTACAATGCCTTGGCAACACAATGATAATTTGAAGTGATAAAAAAATATTTTATGTATAAAGTGTAGTATGATAATTTGAGTAGGATGAAAAGGATGAAGCAATATTTTATGTATAAAGTGTAGTCCAACCAATATTAAGTTAGAAACTCATATTGTGATATTTGACATTTCATATCATATAATTTATGTGGTTAAAATTATTTACACTTGTACTTGATATAATTTAGTACTCTAATTAATATATGTAACTTTGCATTTTCGTATTAGATGAACATGCACATTGTATGGCATTTTTTTTAATTAAATTGAAAAATCATACTAATTAATTTATGTTGATTAATAATGAGCACATAAAATAAATATAAAACTAATAAATTAGTATTTTATATTGATTAACAACAAATAAAATGAATATACGACTACAATATTCGTTTATAATGATTATTAATGAAAGTAAATGAAATGAATATAAACTACTAAATTAGTCATTTATATAATGAATATGAAACTACTAGAAAAATATAAATGAATATTGTAAATGATAAATTTGGTATTAGTAGCTAATTTACAATATCTTATAATACGACTAAAATTTAGTCATATTTTTTGGTCATTAATTGGTTTCAAAGGATGACTAAAATTTGCCTATATATGACTATCAGTAGCTAATTTAAAGCATCTTATAATGCGACCATTATATGTTAAGCAATCATTGTCCTATTATATGTTTTATTTTGATTAAATATTATTTTGATTTTGTTTTATATAACTTTAGTGGGCCTAATGGTTAAGGGCGTGTGTTTCCTCCTAAGAGGCCACAGGTTCAAAACCAGAGGGGGTAGAGTATGTATGCCTTGCTAAACTTAGCTTGTCCCACAAACAAGGAGGTCTCATACACTAATTTGATGTCTGGCTTAGTCGAATTAGATTATTATTATTATTATTCAACATGTATTACATATTTTTGATAGATATTGACCATAAACATAAACTACTAATTTATTAAATTTAAAATAAAATAATTATATTTTTTATTTAAAATTTTTAATAAATTTCACATTATATATTTTATTTTAATATCAAAATTACATTTATATTTATAAATAATTTTCTTATTTAAAATAATTTTAAACTTAAAACACGTTGACAATATTGGAAACATATATACGATGTAATTTACAATTAAGCATGTTAGAGTCAATAATTGTGAATATGAAATTTATTTTTGGAGATTGACTTTTATGCTATATTTCTGAAATAGATTATGTTTAGATAAATATTTTGTTTATTTTTGTATAAAATAATTGGTTTGTGTTAAGAGATTTTTATAATTTAATATGAAGAAGATGTTGTTTCATAATATTACATAATAAAATAATATTCATAAATTAACAAATTAAAAAATATTAATAATTAAAAAAAGTTAGTTATAAATAAAATATTTCAATTTTCATTTTAATTTACATCAAATTTTATATAGAAAGAAAGACAAATTAATTGAAAGTAAAAAAAACAACCTTTGAATATGAAGGAGATATGCAATTACTTTTGTTAAATAATATGTAATAATAATATAATTGATTTTACATTATGTATAATTCATTTTATTTTCAATTGGAATGCAATATTTAAAACTAAAATATTTTAATAACAATTTTTTTAATATCAATGGTAAATAACATAGTTTTATATTCAATTAAAATATTTTTATTGTGAGGGAAATGTGTAATTTATTTCATTAATATTTTAAAAAATTAATAAAAAAAAAGTTTAATGTGAGTTATAAATCAAATATTTCAATATACATGTTACTTAAAATATTTATCATTTATATATAATGAGAGATAGAAAAAGAGTTAGAGAGTTCATATGACAAAGATTTGTAATTCCTTTAATGTTTAATATGAAGTTGACATGTACCATGTTAAAAAATATTAATAACAAAAATGATTCAATGTGTGTGTATGTATGTGTCTATATTAATAGAGGGAGAAAATTTTAAACTAGCCTAGATCTATCTTAAATCCAGATCTACCAAGTGATGTAGTCCAGAGTTAATTTAATTTTTAATTCTAATTATATCTAATCCAAATATATAAGTATTATTTAACATTACATTACATAACAAGCTTATTAAGCTCAGTATGGGCGATGTGAGTAGTCAAGCTTATTTTAGAGTCCGCTATGAGTAATTTTGTCTATACTCAATGTGGAGATGTTCCTCTTAAAATAAAAATAAACTATTATATAAATAGAAAAACAATGTCACCTATAATAAAAAGAAAAAATGAATATGCTATCCATGTTTTGTTAGTTTTCCATACAAGATGACATAATTTCATGTGAGTAAGATGTTGGGATTTAAATAAACTATTTGAAGATATATGTTAACTAATTTATGTCAATATCAACTTCATATTAAAAAGATTAAAAGAAAATATTTTAAAGTTGTATATAATAAAATATTCAATGTGAGTTATTAATAAAATATTTTAATATGAATTAATATTGATGTATATTTAAAAATATATTAATAACAAAAAAAACAATTTTAATGTGTGTTGATAAAATGTAAAATATTTTAATGTCAACTATGTATGCATTATATATATATTTTTAAAAATGATGTATATATCATATAAAACTATTGAAAAACATTTAAAATGGTCTCAATATTTTATAGTTTGGTTCTTTTTTAGGTATATGTTTTCTTGTTGAAATTCCACAAAGATTTTTTGGATTTACAAGTTATAGTTATGTATTCTACATATCATTAAAAAATATAATTTAATCATTAAAAAATACAATTTAATCAATGAAAAAATACACATTGTATTTTTCACTCTAAAAGAAGTTTGCACCTAAAATAAATTGATCTCTCTTTGTTCATGTTAGATCCATGCTTATGATGGACCTATACTCGTATAACTAACATTTTACAGCATTGCTTTCGAGTGTTTCTCTCTCCACTCAAAACTATTGAAATAATATATATATATATATATATATATATATACGTGTGTGTGTGTGTGTGTCTGGAGAGAGAGAGAATCATATGCATATATGTTTTCTACATCTAAATATGAGTGACATGTAATGACAATTTAATGTGAATTATAAATAAAATATTTCAATGTCAATTATATATAATACAGTATAAGTCAAAACTAAAAATTTCTTATAATTAAAATATTTTATTAGTGTGTTATTCAAAATAAACATAGATTTATCTCAACCCCATATCTATCAAGAACCGAGAGAAATTGTTTTTTTAAGGTGCAAACTTTTCCTCAAATTTTACATTTTGAGAAATTTGTTGCCTCTTAGCACTTTAAAATTCGTTATACTAAATGTCTAAAAAAGTTACTAGTTCATGAGTTTAAATTTATGATTATAAATTTCTAAGTAATATCAATAAAACATTTATGATTAATGTATAAATATATCATACTATATATGCAGTATATATAGTAAATATATACTAAATGTTATAATATTTGTTGCAACACTGATATTTCTATCCTTTTAAGATGTCAAAATTAAAGTGAGCTCCGGAGGCTTCTTTCCAAGCTTTTTGAGTATAGAAATAAAATCTTAAATCAAACTAAATAATTCATTTCTTTAGGTCTGATAGACCAAAGATTGGTATCAGTGAACATTAACCATCATCATAATTTTTAGTATATATAATTGAGAATTTATAATTTTATTTTAAAATAAATTTATAATTTCATTTTAAAATTAATTTATAAATTTATTAAAAATAAATATATATTTTTAAAAAAATACAACTTATTTGTTTTTTTTGGAAAAAAAGTTAATAAATTTTAAAAATATAATATAATTAATATATTTTTATTTTTATTTTAAAAAAAATTATAATAAAGTTAATATTAGGTAAAGAATCAAAATTCTACATAAGATCCTATCCTATTAAAGATACTCTAAATGAAATAGTATAAAGCAGTATTAGTAAGAGTAAAAGTTTGTGTTTTAAAATTATTTTAAACACCAAGTTTTCTTTATATTAATATTAAGATAAGTATTTGAGATTATATTAATAAAGTTTAAAATGTTGATTTTTAAGATCGTAATTTTTTTATTTTTCAAGAAAAAACAATTATCTTTTATATATATCTATTTTTATATATTAGTTAAATGTTATAATTTGTTTCCCTATTTAAAAAATAATAATTAAAACACACTTTTTATTTATTTTTCATTTAAAGTAAGATTTAATGCTACTCGTTAGTGGTTTCATTTTACTTAAATTAAAATGGGAATCTAAGCTTAACTACTCCAAATTAAAATATATCCTTCAAAAAATGAAAATGCTCTATTTAGAATCTAAGCTTAACTACTCCAAATTAAAATATATCCTTAAAAAAATGAAAATGCTCTTTTTAAAACTATTAGTAATTCATTCTAAATTGATTTTTTCTTTAAAATAAATTGATAAACCAACACGCATTTCTAAATAAAAGCGAGTTCCAGCTATGCTTCCGATAAATTTTACAAACTTATTTAAAATAAACAAACCCTACCATTCTAATTCGATCCAGCTCCCTTATTTCCCTGTCACGTCAGTATGGGCTTTTATCACTCTTTGGAATCTCACTCGACTTTCGTGTGTGTCTTGGTACGATAAATTTTATATGACCTGGTAGCTACCTGTTAGTTATTTCATTTTTCTTAAATTAAAATGAGAATAACCACACCAAATTAAAATATATCCTTTAAAAAATGAAAATTCTTCTTTTTAAAACTATTAATAATTCATTCTAAATTGATTTTTTTCTTTAAAATAAAAGTGATAGACTACCACCCCCGATCGGGGTGTTGCTCGATAGCTGGAGGCACGTGACGGCGTGCACCATCTCGTCGCGTTCACTCATTAAATCCCTGCGGTTGGAAGGTGGACGGTACCTTCGCATGGCAAATAATTATGACAGCAAAAGAACACTAACCTATTATGTTAGAAAGACATTGGAAACAACAACAGAGTTGGTTAAGGAACGAAGAGAATAGTCTGCAGAGCATTCTTCTTGACTCTCAAATTCACGGAAGATTGGAAGGCAACACTACGACAGGTCTGCAACGGTTACGGCTCGAGTTCCTTTGGTATGTAATGGCTCTGGTTCTTATCATAGTTAATTTCCCTCCTGCTTAATATAGTAACAATGGTGACAATATGTGCATGGGCAGGTTAGAGGGATTGTATAATAATTGTTGTTGTAAGGGTAGGTACTGTTATCTTTCTGATCTCAAGAAGCCGTATGCACTCCTCTGCGATGTCTTTTCCTTTAGAATGTTAAAACGACAGAATCTGGATATCTCGGATAAGGCCATAGAGTCGTGCTTCAGAACCCCCTGCTGGCTATTGTTTGTGTGAAATCTGAGTTTCCCGACTCATCCATCTCAGGGTTCCGTGTGGTGCCACTGTGAACCTGATCGTGTATCTCAATTCTATGAGACCACCTGCATGGTGTGCCATGATAAGCCGATAGGCGTCAGTAACCTTACCTCTGCTCACTATCAATTGGGTAGGCAGGAAACCAAAACCCCCTCTCTGTGTAATTTGCGAAGTCTCATCTGTCATTTACCTACCTTGGGAACCAAAACCCCCAACCCCTCTCTGTGTAATTTGCAAAGTCTGGTCCGTCAATTACCCACCTCAGTATTTCTTCATGCAATGTTGTTGAATTTTAACTGTGGCATGTTTGATAGGGAGAATTATAGTTGCAATTGTAATCCTGGCCAGTTGGTTTTGTCAATCTATAAGGTCTTCAAACACGTTGGTTTAACCACCTTTCTCAGTAATATGATATACATGGACATATTCATTGTTAACTCCACTACAACAGAAACTGTGGGTCCCATCAGATTTCCCATGTACTTTTTTTCTGATTTTCCCTCACCCTATACAGGTCCGCTTACATTTCTCACAGTTTTAGTTCAGCTGCTGTCAGTGCTCGTCAGTCTGGAAATAAAAATGGTGAAAGGTCAGTTTGTAAAACGATAACCCAAAGAAAAAGGAAAGCAGAGGCTTTCAAAAACCACGACCGGGCTAAGCAAGCGAGGCAGGAAGATGAAGAAAGAGGTCATGTAGAATCTCTTTGAAGTTTATTCTACATGCAATCCACCACAGATTCGTAATGTAATCCAAGGCTGGGAGAGGGAAAGTAACAACAAGGAAAAAAATATAAAGGTTCAGGAGGAAACCATGGATTTTGTTTCAGAAGGGAGACTATCTCTCTTTCACCAATCCATCCACACATATTGGACTCTGAAATGTGCGCTGGCTAAAGCCCTGCAAAGTTTATAGGAAAATGAAGGAAGTCCCACAGTGGTCTTAATTCCACAGGAAATCAAAAAATAAATTCAGGATATAAGGGTATCTCAGTATCATGCCACAGCTCGTATTGGCAGAATCGAAAGGCAGCTTCAATTGATGCAGCAAGTAGACGTGTCGGGCTCAACTTCAAAAGACCCGGTGCCTATAGACTTTTCAGACGGTTAACAAATGATGCACTAAGTTTCCATGATTTTTGCGGCTAGCTTTTACTTTTCATGTTGTCAAATAGACTTTGCTTTTAACAGTAAAATGGACATAGAGCCTAGTAGACGAAAGAGGCTATTTCAATACTGGATGGCGTTTAATGCTTTAAGGTGGCAAATAGACCTGGTTTCCTTCGCGCAGGTTGAGGCCACCAAATGTGTATATGTTGCAACTTGCTCTCTTTTTTGATAAGTAGAAAATGGTAAGGAACTACGAAATTTACAAAAAGAAAAAGTGATAGACTAACACACATTTCTAAATAAAAGTGAGTTACAACTATTGTTGCGATAAATTTTACAACCTTATTTAAAATAAACAAACCCTACAATTCTAATTTGATCTAGCTCCCTTATTTCCCTGTCACGTTAGTGCGGGTTTCTATCACTCTTTGGGTATCTCGCTCGACTTTCGCCGGTCATAAATTTTATACGAATTGAGTTATTTTTAATAGGATTTTTTTGAAAAAAAATTGATTTATTTTTCCGACTTTATTATTCTATATGAATTTATTGAAATCACAAGTTTGATTGGTAAATTCTGCAAAATCTAAATGTCTTAAAAGTTTTTCAGGGTGTTGAATCCATATATGTAGTCAAATGTTTCACTGAGACTCCAAAGAATTACATGAAAGACAACTCCAACTTTATATGACCAGGTGACCAGCATTTTGCTTGTTTCTTTAGGCTTTGTCTACAAGGAGCAAATTTGCCACTTTAGAAAATCATTGGAACAGGGCTGTTTTTTCTTAAAAAATTTAACAGCATAAGTGTTTGAATATTGTTTTTATTGTTTTTGAAATTTAATGTAACTCAAATTTGACCTAAATTTCCATTATTTTGAGAGTAAATTTTTACTCTCTATTTATTTTATTTTAGAAATTGTCTTTAATATTATCTTTTGGAGTTTGACCTAAATATGTGGAAAATTTTGACATAAAATCTTAATTTATGTTATTTAAACTAGTTTTTGATTATGTATATAAATTTCATCTCATATAAATATACAAATATTACCCATCAATAATTAATAATCTTTTTTATGGAACCTTCTACGACCTGATTCTTCCGGTCATGAAATATTTAATCGTGTTTACTTTTAAATGTGACATTATTGTACGTTATCATATTGGAATATGTGCCACAGCGTGTTTTCGTGTGACGAGACTGCCATTGTTTTGACACCTTTACTTTCCACACACATTCCCAAAATGGCTAGGCTGACGATAATGATTCTGATGTTTCTCTGTTACCACATATACCCCATTTAACACGGAATAATTCATTACTGCGTGGCCCCCACGTCTCTCTGCCCGTATAGCGGCAGACTTGTGCAATGGGTCCACCGGCGAGGAAGACTTTAAACTCCAACCAGTTAGAGGTCGTTGCTTTTCACTAGCGAAATTATTTGACTTTCTTTGGTTTCATGGAAAGCGGGTTATGAAATTTTAAAATGAATACACATTTTATTCGTGTCTGACTTTCATTATTTATTTGTTATATTTAAGCCTATCATATTCATTATCAAAAGTAGTTTTTCATGGTGGTTAATATAACATCAAGAATATATTTAATAAAAGTAGTTTTTCATGGTGGTTAATATAACATCAAGAATATATTTAATAATTTGCAAGTTAAATGATTCAATGATTCTCATGTTTCTCTGTTACCACATATACCCCATTTAACACAGAATAATTCATTACTCGTTGCCCCCACGTCTCTCTGTCTGTATAGCGGCAGATTGCGTTCTTCTCGACTCCGGTCCCGAGGGACCACGTTCTTTCTTTCGCTACATTGGCCGAAAATAATGGCATCCATCAATAAATTCAATGCTATATAAGGGATGGTGGCAGTATATGCCATTATTATGTTTAAGGTTATACGCTATTCAATGTAGTTGGGTAGGATATGTTTATGGTTAAATTTAATAGTGAGTATATATTGTCTAACCATATTAAATAAGGTATAGCAATTTTGAAAATATGTGTTGCCCAAATAAATGGCTTAACAATAAATAGGCTGTGCAGTATATGTTTATTGTTAGATAATTGACTTGTTAAAATCCAAGGATGGTATATACAATCTCTTGCATTTACTATTCATTGGCAGGCGAGGAACAATATACAATCTCGTGCATTTACTATCGAGGAGCAATATATACCACCATTAAATTGATCTAAATACTTTATCCACTACATAACATATACGACCCAACCACATTAAATATTAAATAGCTTGGAAGATAATAGTTGCCACTTATTTGTTGTCCACTCCATCGGTCCTTGGGTTGTTTTATCGGTCGTAGGCTAGTAGCGGCCCTAGGTCAAAATGGAATTAGGTGTTCCATCGAGGTGACCGGATTCGCGGCATTAAAGATCGGTCTCTTCGTTATGTTTCGAGGGTGGTGTCGTTATCGCAAAGTGCCTTAGGGTTTCCGACGACGACGACAACATCCAAGTATTGTGCAAAGGGTCCCTCCGGCGAGGAAGACTTTAAACTTGAACCAGTTAGAGGTTGTTGCTTTTCACTAATGAAATTATTTGCCTATTTTTTTGGTTTCATGGAAAGTGGGTTATGAAATTTTAAAATGAATACATATTTTATTCATGTCCGACTTTAATTATTTATTTTTCATATATAAGTTTATCACACCCATTATCACATGTGGCCACCTTGGTAATAGTTGTTAGGAAGCTTATTAATAAATGCAAAGACATTTTTCTATTTTGAAAACCTAAAAGATCGAAACTATGCCTTGTAATATGAGGGTATCTTTTATAACACAAAATTTCCAAGATTAAATGGATCACTAATTTAAAATCCTTGCGCATTAATGTAATAATGGTTCAATCGAGGTAAGAGATACTAAATTATTTCTTGAAAATTACTTGCGTTCTATAACTGGCTCTATGGTCACATGGCAGAGGTATCTTCTTTTCGATATATTCGTGCTTTTGTCTCGTCTAGTTATGCATCGTCAACAGTAATAAAGATATTATAATGAAGAGGCACATTTAGCATGATAATGTTCTTTGTCGAAAAAGTGACGAGAACTCTAAATTGTGAGAATAATCTAGAATAATGTAGAAATAAAAATGGTTATGGTTTGTTGAATGAGAGTTTTATAATTATAATTTAGTTCCACCAGTTCAGGATTGTTGCCCCAAACTTAGGAAGATTAGGTGAGTGCCTATGCTATAAATATGTAATGTCATCATTGAGCTAATAACAAGTTTTTGTGAGCTCTGTCTCACGTTGTGTATGTTGCATTAATTTAATTTAATTTGGTATCAAAGCTTGTGTTATAGGATTTGAGCCCTGTGTTGTTTATTAATTGAGGCCGAGAGCAAAATTTTGTTTTGTTTGCCTGATGCGTGACGCTTTAGAGCATATCTGTGCTAACGTTGAGCAAAGGCACAAAGGAACGGTGCGACAGAGGACCGCCTTGGAATCACCTGTGTTGACTACCAGAAATTGATGCCCATCAATCACCATTGCCGTCACTACTCTGCAATTTCCCACTACTCTGCAATTTCCGTTACCCCAAGCAACCTTCTCCTCCTTCAAAATCCCGACCTTTGTCTCTCGAAAGGGAGCTTCAAGCATTCTGGAGTTCGGATCCATCCGACATTGAGCTTGTAGAGCTTGGTACAGTTATTCTGAGTATGATCTCGACAATTCCTTCAGTTCGCCTTGTTGAGAGCTTTTGAAAGACACCAGAGCTTTAGACTTTGAAATAAAAGCTTCAATCTCTGCGTCTCCTTTAGAGATTTCAACAGATGCCAACTATGGTTGTGTTTTTCCATTGTATCAGAAGGATTTCACCTAAAGTATCTCTGTTGTCTCGTATTTAAGCTTTTCAAATACAAGTGGATCGAAGTTGTGTATGCGCTTCCATATGTTGGAGTTGGTGTCTCTGCGTTATTGATACGTTGTATTATCGGAGACAACCTCACTATGGCCGCGTTAATCATACAACAGTTAGTCAATTTGCATTAAGTTTCTTTTCTTAGCGGTAAAGTCCGGAGTTTGGAGCGTGTGCTGCGTGGGATTTGATCCGAACGACGTGCTCTAGATTTGCAGCGTCCCTCCACAAGGAGCTGAGCGTCATGCACATTTGTACAAAGTCAAGAATAAACTTCAAGACGTGTTGTGGAATTAATTCCTTGCAATTGAATCTGGTCATTGTTGTTGAAAACAATGGCTAATCCTCTTGCCGATTCATATTTAAATGAATCCACCAAACTTGATGGCGAAAACTACGTCAATTAGAAGTTTAAGCTGGTCACCGTTCTCAAGGCATACAACCTCTGGACAATTTTCAAAGGTGACGAGCCCAAGCCTGCTGCTGTCGCTGTGATTCGAGATTGGGATAAGCGAGAAATGAAAACGAAAGTGTCGTTGCGCATGTCAGTAAAGGACAACATCATTCCTCACATTTGGGACTATACATCTTCAAAGCACACATGGGAAACTCTCAAAGGTTTGTATGAAACTACTAATACAAACCGCATTTTATTTTTAAAAACGAAGCTACTATCTATCAAAATGGAAGCCATTGAAAGCATCAGCAACTTTATTTCTAGAATTAAAGACTTAAGTGATAAGCTTGGTGACATTGGTGAAAAAGTGTCTAGTAGCGATTTAGTAACTGTTGCTTTGAAGGGTTTAGTCCAAGAATATAAAGTCTTTATTTCAACACTCTCAGCTAGACAAACACCTCCTACATTTGATGAATTGGCTGGAATTATTCTTTAAGAATAAGAGAGAATGAAACATTTTGAACTGGATTCCGATGGTTCTCATTTGGCATTGATTGCAAGAGGTAAAAGATCATTCCGAGGGAGACCATGGGACAGGAACCGAGGCCGTTTTCAAGCAAAGAAGAAAGGTATGACACATCCTGATTCTTATGTTAAGAGAAATATTGAATGTGATTATTGTGGAAAACCTGGACATCTAGCTAAAGATTGTTATAGAAGAAAGAATCATGAATCAAATCAGAGACATAGAAGGCATAATGGAAATTTCATGAACAGAGACACTTCAGTTACTGATGGATTTAAAAATCTTAAATCGTTTCTTTCTGATGCTGCATTGTCTGCTGAAACTGATGTTGAGACTGCTTGGTTCATAAATTCTGGTGCATCAGCTCATATGACTTGTAATAAAGAATGGTATGATAAATATTACAAGAAAACTGATGGCACACACATTTACCTAGGAGATAACAGGTCACATAAAGTCCAAGGCTATGGCGTAATAAGTGTGTACTTACCTAATGGACAAATGAGACAGATTCATGATGTGGTGTATGTTCCTGGTATTAAAAATAATTTGATATCTATTTCAACTATAACTGATAATAATTTAAAAGTGGAATTTGGTAAATTGGGGTGTATTGTGAAAGATGTTCAGGATCACTACAGGGTTGTTTCCACAGGTACCAGGGTTGGTGGATTGTATAAATTGGATGTGACGATGAAGTGTCATGTTGCATTGACATCCACAGCAACGTCAACAGCCGAGTTATGGCATCACATGTATGGGCACCTAAATTACAATGATTTATTGTTGTTGCAAAGAAAAATAATGGTTGAAGGTCTTCCTGTTATGAAGTGTGAACATTTACCATGTGAAGCTTGTGCACTTGGTAAGCAGCATAGAGAGGATTTTCCCGTTCATACAGAGAAAAGACAATATGATATACTTGAATTGATTCACACTAATGTATGTGGACCTATGCAAACTAGGTCGCTTGGTGTTGCTTCCTACTTTCTTATTTTTGTTGATGATAGATCTAGATATACATGGGTCTATTTCATACGAAGAAAAAGTGATGTCTTTGAGTATTTTAAAGAATTCAGAACTTTGATTGAAAAGCAAACAAGCAAATACATTAAAATTCTCAACTAACATCATTTTCCATTGGTGGGTCACATTGGAGTTTCACGCGATGTGCATGGAAATTGTTGTGCAAGATCATCTGGTGATTGAAAAATTGGACATCCACTAATGAAGAAAAATTTTATTCCAATATTTAAGTGGGAGAAATAGTAGACATGAGTCCTGCCTACCATCTGCAATCTTCCATGTTATTCTTTAACCTCCATTGTCGTTTGCCAGACTCCTCCAACTAAAGCCAGATCACACATCTATATAAGTATATAGCTTCCCAAAAGTTACAAAAAGCGAATCTTGATATAACTTGAATCATATTTGCTCCGTTATTCATATTGGCAGAGTACCTCTTCACTGTAGCCAAACTATCACCGCCGTTGTGTTCCGTGTTCAAATCCCGGGGCCATCTTTCAACCATGTCTGCCACACTTAGAAAGCGTTGCCGAGAGCCGGAGGCTCTGCCGGACTCCACTGACATCCAGGAGTCCAAACGTGTGAATGGCATTGGCGAAGAAACGGATTTGCTTCGGCATTTGCCACTGTTAGACAAAACCCTAGCAAAAAATGAAGAATGCGCTTCCAGTGACGATTACTTAATTGGTGTGATGAGAAGCCTCGAAGAAGAGATCAGCCCCACATGTTCGACTCTTCGTGCGCCCATATTACTGGATAATTCGTTGCCCTACGATATTTGTTGTGCCCTTGAGGGCCAAGCTCTAGTTTCGAACTCAGGTATTGATCTGTGTTACTTGCTAGAGGCTTCAGACGACGAGCTCGACATTCCCTCGAGCCCCCTTCTGGATTGTGAGGACGAGTTCTGTCAAGCTCCCATGGAGACCTTCACCGCCGAGGGTTTGTCTAAGACCCCTGATCTGAAATGGTAGGGTGAAAATTGGGATTTCATAGAGGAATTTAAAAATTTTCAACAGTTTGCTTTCTTGGAAGATGCATGGGATGCAAACCACGTGAAAGATTATATGAACAAAGATTTTATTTTCCAAGACATGTTATTTGAGGTGCATTTTTATGCGGCATGGACATTGGAAAGTGCCAGCTGCATGTAATCAACGCACTGCTTGCATCATTTCTATGTCGAAAATATCCTTTCTTCGGATCGGTCGGCAAAGCTTATAGCAGACCACCCAGAATTGTGTGACATATTCATTGCGAAAGATATTTTGAGGAGCAAAATATGTTTTTATTTTGTTTTATGTGTAAATAAATTTAGTGTTTTGAAAAAATCTGAGTCATTCTTCTGCAAATTACACATTACACATCTTATATTTCAAAAACACACTACCAAATTTCAAATAAAATTTACACTTCAAAATTTTCAAAATAAAGAGAAAAAAACTGAAATGGTTAGTTAGACAACTGCAGCATGAACCCTTTGCTTAGTCTGCAAAATATTATTATCTAATCCCCTTCTCAATAAAATTAAACGCTTTTGAAGGCCAACATAATCTTTCCAACTTTACCCAACAAAAGTTTAGTTGCATGTGAAAGCAACAACCAAAACTTCTGCTGTAAAAACGGGCTATGATAATGCTTGGTGATAAAGTTTGCGCATCTATAGGACCGAGAAAAGGATATGTTTCAATTATTTGGTATTATTCTCTACGACTTCCCAATTTTGGTATTATTCTCTACGACTTGATAGTAAGGGTTCCTCTCTTATTTTTTCTCACAACATTAGGTTTCTATTAGTTCTTGAAGTGGGGAGATTTTTAGTAGTGAAAAAATAATATTTTCCCTATTGTAAAACTCATAAATCAAAAATATCTTTCTAACATATTTAACCATTTATCTACGACATCTACATCTATCTAGCCTTCAAATATGAGGATGTCAAAGTTGACTTGTAACTTGAAGGGAGAGGCACATCTAGAGTGGTTGTTGGATGAAGATGCATCGCCTCTAGGTAGCCACCGAAGGATCAAGGAAAATTTGTTCATCATTGCGTTCCTCTGTGGTTTTGAAATGATCTCTTGCTCCCTCTTATTTCTTTTCCTACTCCATGGGAGGTCTTCGGGGTTTGCGAGGTTGGTATTGAAATGATTCAACCAGTTAGATCCCTAACTCCTTAAACCTCAACCTCATTGGTGACATGCAAAGAAAAACAGAGAAAGAGAAGACCACTTTGGTACCATTGATCTGAACTTATGCAGGAATGTTACAAAATACAAACATAAACGTAAACCCAGAGATGCATCAAAAATAAATTCTTATTTCATTAATATCAAAGAACTGTCATATGCTTACATATATAATGGAAATAAACTAGCTCGGGTGATGGTAGTTTATCTCTGAGAAGAGATGTGGAGGCTACATGCCTCTGAACTCGGTTATAATGAGGCTCAAGGGCCTTTTTATTATTGAACATGGAAGGGAAACCATAAACAACCAAAAAACTAACCCTAGGAGATGGAAATCCAAGAGTTTGTGGGCCCCATTGAGGTTAGTTGGGTAGCCAACGTCTCAGGGTCTTGACTTGGTTGTATGATCTTCGTTTTCCGCATACTACACCTTGTTAGAAATATCTCTCTCAGAACTAAAATATTTGAGATAGGCTTGTAGTTGTATGGGCCTACAGTGGACCTAAAAAAAGTCATTTAGGGGGTCAAAACAAGTCTAGAATTTCAAGATCTGAAAAACTGCTAAAAATAGTAAAATGTGCTATAAACAAGGAAATTGATGAAACCCACTGAGGTCCTGGTGGAATACGCTGGTGGCCACCGATATCCACCTAGATCAAGAGATTGGAACATACCATAACAATCTATCCTTACTACTTACTTTACAAAACCAAAAACACTACTTCTACAACCATATAACTAACTTACCAGCATGAGTGGTTGCAATGTACTCAATGTCTATAGTTGAAAGTGTAATTACAAAGCCCTTCTTATTCATCTTATTAATCACTCTACCAAATAGGTTAAACACATAACCACTTAAGTAACATCTATAATCAAGAATTCCAAGTTATATTCCATCAACAAAACCATGTATATTATTACTATGTTCTATGTTTTCCTTCATAACAAATTCCAATATTTAAAGTGCCATGTAAATATATTCAAACCTTATTTTACAATTGTATAATGTTTCTACCTTGGCTTGACATATATCTGCTCAAAATTCCCATAGGCAATGTACCACCTGTAATGTAAACCATAACATCAAACTTCCAATAATACTTACATTCAAAACATGGAATATTGGTGCTTGCATGAAGTTGATAGTCCAAAAAACAATGTTAATTTTGCATTGTTCTATGTTGTTTAAGTCACTTTATCCCAATTCTTAATTTTAATTTGCAATCAATTCCATTTTCGAGTAATAAAAAAAATTGTAAATAGAACAATAAATACAATGACAATAATAAAAAAAAATTCTAGACAAAACAATAAAATCAATAACAATAAAATACAATAACAAAAAACACCGAAGTAAGAAAAAAATGATAATTAAAACATATTTTTATTTCTTTTTTTATTTAAAGTAAGATTTAATGCTAATTGTTGGTTCTTTCATTTTACTTAAATTAAAATGAGAATCTAACCTTAACTACTCCAAATTAAAATATATCCTTAAAAAAAATGAAAATACTCCTATTTAAAACTATTAATAATTCAATCTAAATTGGTTATTTCTTTAAAATAAAAGTGATAAACCAGCACGCATTTCTAAATAAAACTGAGTTCCAGATATGCTTCCCATAAATTTTACAACCTTATTTAAAATAAACAAACCCTACCATTCTAATTCGATCCGGCTCCCTTATTTCCCTGTCACGTCAGTACGGGCTTTTATCACTCTTCGGAATCTCACTCGATTTTCGTGTGTATTGGTATGATAATTTTTTTATTTTTTAAAAGTAAATTATAGAAATTTTAGTCAGATTTTAATAAAATTTGGCAGTGATTTTTGTAATTTTACAGTATAGTTATTAAACTTCAATATTTTGAGAGTTAAAGGTTTTGGTAGTAATTTTTGTAATTCCAGAATATAGTTATCAAATTTCAATATTTTGAGAGTTGAAAGATTTCAATGGTGCTGAATCCATTTTCACCATAAAAAACAGCATGATTCAAACACTGCTATTGCAAAATTACTTAAATTTTTTGGGCCTAAATTCAAACCATTTCTAACTACTGGTAACTACTTATTAGTTATTTCATTTTTCTTAAATTAAAATGAGAATTTAAGCTTAACCACTCCAAATTAAAATATATCCTTAAAAAATGAAAGTGCTCCTATTTAAAACTATCAATAATTCATTCGAAATTGATTAAAAAAAAAAAAAAGTGATAAACCAACACGCATTTCTAAATAAAAGCGAGGTACAGCTATCCTTGCGATAAATTTTACAACCTTCATTAAAATAAACAAACCCTACCATTCTAATTTGATCCGGTTGTCACGTTAGTTCGGGCTTCTATCATTCTTTGGGAATCTCGCACCTTAATTAAAATAAACAAACCCTACATTCTAATTTGATCCGCCCGTCACGTCAGTGCGGGCTTCTATCATTCTTTGGGAATCTCGCTCGACTTTCGTCTGTCTTGGTACGATAAATTTTATGACCTGGTCGCCAGCGTTTTCCCTGTCTTGGTACGATAAATTTTATGACCTGGTCGCCAGCGTTTTGCTTGTTTCTAGGCGAGTTCCTTTATTTTAGCTGCTATCCACCCATTAATGCTCCCGACGTACCAATGCCACGCTCCATGGTCATGCGAGCCATCTGGGAATAGCAGCTAAAATAAGACTCGCCCTCAATCCCGGCGCTGCAGTGGTTTTAACTGTGCGTTCGTGCAAAGGATCAATAATGTCAGAGACTCACATCAAGACGTGATTGATGAGAATGCATACGCAAACGGCGCACTGTGCATCCAGCAAAGTGAATGTCGTACACTGATCACACTTTTTCCTAAAATTCAATCCAAGGCAAACGATCTTAGTTCATTTAGATTACATTATTCTGTTTATGTTGCTTTCATTTATAGGTTTTCCGAATGATTTAACTTTCGAATAAAGTGGATATATTACCATTATTCAGCAGCCTTGCCTTTTGGAATCTAAATATCATTTAATAGTTTTTCATTATATATTGATATTAGTCGGTCCTTTTTGAAATCTGAAAGAATTTTCTGCCTTGGTTTTATAGTTTCAATACTTCATTACGTCTCTATACATACAGGTTTATAGAAAATCTATGGTAAGACTACCTTAAGTGAATGTATGTTTCAACATTATATATTTTTTATAAGTTTTTTTTTCATATTATTTTTTAATGTTTATATATAAATACAAAACATGAAAAATGAAAATAATGTGTATATATTTTATTTTGAATTAAGATTAGGTCGTTATATTGATGGAGAAAATTAAGTCAAATTTTAATGTAACACTTATCCCCAATATTAATCTCAAATTACGCATCAATAAATGCTAAAATATTACAGATCTCCTTATTATTATTGTTATTGATCTAATTAAAAATTAAAATTTTTTAATATTTAATATTAAAAATTACAAGTCTCCTTACTTTTAATATTTAATATTACAGGTCTCCTTATTATTATTATTGATCTAATTAAATTATTTTAATTTCAATTAATTTTCACTATCAAATATTTTATTATATATATATATATATATATATATATATATAATTGCTATTAAACTAAATTAATTAACATAAATATTTAAATAATTTATTAAGTCTCGTGTTCAGGTAAGAATTATACATTTTTATAACAATTAAAAGTAGAAATATAAAATTTAGATAAAAGAAATATATGTATCTTTTTTTCTAAATTACAAAATATGAATTAACTTAAGTATTTACAAAAACTTATTATCTAATTTAACCAATAAAATATAGTCACCACCAATCCCTAGTTCAAGCTTCATGATCTTGAGGATCTCAATTGGAAACCACCTTTTTGAAAAACTAGAAAAACTATTCAAAACTGCCTTGCGCAATCCTAATAATAGATATATATCCATACTTGCATTCAATAAATAAGTTAGCTTCTCGTTAAACCTAATTAAACCAAAAAATTAGGTTTTTTTTGCCTAAATGTAATTCTGTGCAATTGTTGAGATATATACAACTGTAACTTTTTATTGCTTTTTATTTAAAATTAACTATATTTAAACTAATCGGCAAGTAATAGCTACCATGTAGCGCTTATTTTAAATATATAACATAGTATGACTTCAAACTTGTCACATAGTATAAACAAAAGTGCAAGGTACACATTAATATTTCTTTAAATATATAATATAGTATCAACTTCAAACTTGTCACATCTTTTAAACAAAAGTGCAAGGTACACATTAATATTTCCTACACTAATGTTAATGGAAGACCTTTGTTATATTTTTTTATATACTCAAGGTTTGATATCTTAAAGACCAAAAAAATCATTTCTTAAAGATAAAAGTGCAAGATACACCTTAATATTGACTACACTAATATTAATGGTACACATTTGTTAGACCTTTGATATACACTAAAAATTTGATGAAAAAGGAAAAAGGTATCTCAAAAATATAAATATATTTATAATATAATGTAAAAGAATTAACTAAATATTTGAAATAAAAATTTAGTAGTGTTTAATTATTTTTTTAATTAAAATAAATTTATTATATATACCGTACTTTAACATTTTTATGTATATAATAAAACCACTACATTTTATGAAATAGACATTAAAATGCACCTTGATTCTTTGAAGATCTTACAAAGATAAGGTTCCTCACTTTACAATTATTGAAATATTACATGTACTTCGTCCAATGCAGAGTGGGTGTACATATAAAATGCTATACACTTCATGATTTTCGGACAAATAACTAAACCATACACAAAGTTTGTCCGTGAAAACTAATTACCTCAATCAACAACAAACTGCTTTCAACTAGGCGTAATTGAAGAAGGCGAGCCTTATTTTAGCTGCTATCCACCCATTAATGCTCCCGACGTACCAATGCCATGCTCCATGGTCATGCGAGCCATCTGGGAATAGCAGCTGAAATAGGCGCCGCTGAAATATTGGTTGCCCTCCGGGAGCTCCATCATTCAATGTCACCTGTCACCTCGACGTACAACATTTCAAACTGGCTTGAAATTTTTGAATTTGTCCCGCCCAATATTTTTTGTATTTCAAATTGGATCAAGATTTTTGAATTTGTCTAACGCAATATTTTTTAGATTTCAAACCCGCTCAAAATTTTTGAATTCGTCTCGCCCAATGTTTTTATTTGAAAGGAATAGAAATTGTGTAATCAACGTTTTGATGCGAGCAGGAGAAACAAAAACTGAAAGATTAGCCTCACGGTCATTATCACAGGTTTGAACACAGGTTTTCTCGCTAGCTGTCATTATCACGGGTTTGAACATAGGTTTTCTCATTATCACAAGATGAGTTGTGGGATGATGGATTATCGTAGATTTTTTCTGTGATATTGAAATATTGGATTTTGTTCCATATGTATCATTATGTTGAAAGATCAGTATTTTTATTTTGTTTTTTTCTTTTAACATGTTTTTTTGGTTAACCTTACCATGTTCAATTTGAATTTTAGGGTGTATTATCATCGCGCAGGGCAGATAAGAACGTCTAGCTTCTCAATTATAAACCACTATCTCTAAGACCATTTTACTCAATCTGATAGATTACTGGCTTGTGAATTCATGATACAAACTTATTTACCAATCAAGGCTTAAACTTAGACGTGGGAACATGTTTTTTTGCATTTGTTTAAGTAGTCTACTTGTTTATAATAAATATGGAAATTTCTAATTTTGGGACGGTTAGGTTGGGTCCAATCATTTATGTGATTTTTTTTTTTTTTTAATATTTTTGGGTGTATGAATAAATTTACTCTTGAATTTGATTATAATATTATAAAGATGAAATTGTATTTTTTATTTAAATTATATTTCTAAATATATAAATAAGGATCAAAATTAAATAGATAAATGAGTTTAATGTTTAAAAAAAAATTAATTGATCAAAATTATATAAATTCAAAAGTTTAAATTTATAATTTTAATATTTTCTAATTAAATTTAAAAGATACTTGGAAAACTTTCATATCTAAACTATTAAATTATAATTATTTTGTATTTAATTTATTATTTGAAATACTCTCAAAACTTTCACTACTGAACTATAATTATTTTGACTTTTAATTTATTATTTGTGTATATGTTTCTACAACTAGTTATCATATTGGTTTTTTTTTTTTTTTTAATGATTATGTATAGATTTTAATTTATTATTTAAAACTCTGTTAACACACACACACA
>JAXQQM020065027.1:0-63640 GCA_034641835.2 Pinus albicaulis | reverse complement strand
CTTCCTTTGCCTTCTTTATCCAAATACCAAGTATGCCACACTCCTCCAAGAGTACTCCAATAAAACTCTAAGTGTCCAAGAGTATGTGAGAGAGAGAGAATAGAAGAGACCTCCACAATAGAACTGACAAAAGGTTGGGAAAAATCTTACCAACTGATCCTCAGAATCATTTTTATCAATGATGCCTCTATTTTCTTCGTTTTCCATTATTTTCCTTCAATTTCATCCTCACATGAAACCTGTAACCTTTTACCTTCCTTTTCTCCTATTTCCCTTTATTTTCATAAATAAATGCCAATAAATTCCACTTGCCTTTCCAAAGCCTTAGCCATTGCCTTTGACAATTTCCTTAGCCATAATAAATCGAAGTGACATGCACTAGGATGTTTTTCCCACCATTAAGCTTGGAATACGTTTCCCATGACCTTGGTCTTATATTTTTTTACATGTATTTTTAACCAGGGTTGTTATAGAACCCTCCCCCTTGGGGGAACACCATACTCGGTGTTGAATGACGCCTATAACCAACAAGACTACTGGAATCAAAACATACTTCCCATGGAGTCTTATAACACAACTCGTTGCAATCTTTACAATGACCACTGCTGAAAACATGACAAGGATACCACTAACTGGAGCTTTATAAAATAGCTTATTACAGTATTTACAATAACAACCATATATACAACCATATTGTCTATGGAGATTTATGAATCTAGCTCGATACAGTATTCATAATAATATATACATATGCACATTTTCTCAACCCATCAAATAAAGGATATGATGCTTGTATCAACAACAATGGAATCCAAATGCTTCCACCTCCACCCTCAAAGTAGTACCGGGATTAATCTCCTTCCCATAAATTCCAGAATCCACTACCAAATTCAAAGTTGTATCCAATGTCCAGTGCTAAAATATTGTGTTGTTGTCCTCTCAGTGAACAATTACTGGCTCATTGTTCCAGGGCACACTCCCAATGTGCATATGATTCTATCTGGAAATTCTAATGACCAAAACAAATCCATCCCCGACCTTCCCTTCTTTGTTACACAGTCCCTTGGGAAATTAGGTCACCCCCTCCGTGTAGTCACACGCCTTCCAAGTTCTATTAGCATCCCCATCTCGGGCAATTCATCCCTTGGAAATGCTTCCTCGTATCATAAGATACAAAAACCAAGTCATAACCCTTCCCCAAAACCATCATACCAGTCATCACATGCTGATGGAAATCAATGGACATTATTGGGTACTAGTGCCCCAAAATGACGTTCCTCCTGAAGTGCTTCACCAACATACTATCGCATGTGCAGGTTGAGAGGTTGGTGATTCATGATAAATAGGTTGAAAACTTAAAAATATTTACAAGTCAGGAAGAGTTGAAGAGAATACTAAGGTACATCAAGTATGATCTAGATGATATAGTGGTAAAACTTAATAGAGTGGAGGGCTTCGTGGTTTCAGACTTAGAGACAGACTACAATGACTATCAGAACGAGGTTGTTTTTATCAATGTACCACCCCTCAATAGGATCAATGCAGACTCCTCTGCTCACTCTCCAGTTATCATCTTGGACGAATAAGTCCACTACTGAATATGTACTTAATTTTGTTTTTTGGAATTCACTTGTTGTTTCCTATATGGATACCATTGTCTTGTTAAGTATGTTAGTTGTGTATTTTTTTTTTAACTCGGTTATGTCAGATCATACTGTTGGGTGTCAGAATTGTGATTCAATTCCTTAACACTTAATTGTCAAACTAGGGCTACGTAATATTTGAGGTGTAGCACAAGTAATGCCAAATATTTTGGATTTAATCCTACAAGTCCTACTTTAATCCCTGTAATTAAATCATTCAAAATCTAAAAGAACAAACTACAAGAAAATCCTTTTAATTCTTTACTTTCACATGCAGGTACAATGACACCACTCCACCTTGGAAAGTGGATTCACTAAGAAATAATGATCAAATACTTTACTAAAAAACAAAACAAATCATGCCACTCAACAACTCGATTGTAAAACTCAAAAGATTCGAAAAGAAAAAAATTTCTTGTACTTTAGTTCCTTCATAGGAAGACATTGTGAGTTTATTTATGTGTTATATCAATTTTGTTCCTGTACCAGAATGGCCCTGTTCTTGTACTGGAATGATTATATTATTGCACTTGGAATGATTTTGTTCATGTCCTCGAATAACTTTGTTCCTATACCAGAACAATTTTTTTCTTGTATCTGGATGAATCTATTTCTATACTCGAAAATATTTTACTTAGTTAACAAACCAAAATGCTTGATATCAAGCTCAAAATCAAGAAGTGTGGAAAGGAAAAATTCGATTCAATAAGGATAAAAATTCCAAATCATCACATGCTCTGTCAAATGTAAATTTCCACTCTCAAATATAAATTGTGAAAGCCAATGGAAAATTTATCAATCTCAGTGTGAATGTCAAAATATTTTGTTCAAATAAAATATCATCATATAAAAATATATTGTACTTATATTCCCTCTTAAACATTTAGCATTGTTTCCAAAATATGTTCTTGTGTTTGTACATGAATTCGACTTCAGACAAAAATATTTACTTTACAGTCTTTAATCTAAATAACTTTAGTTATCAATTCCAACAAGAGAGCAATTAACAAAGCAAGGAATGTGATTTAAATATGATAGTTTCCACGAGAAGGTTAGTGTCTTTACACAGTAATAATATATATATTTTGATCAGAGTGTGGGGGTTCTTCCCCGCTTGCTAAAAATAAGTAATTCTTTAAATTAAGCCTCAACTATCCATTAAGAAAGATCAAAATGAATAAACCCTGCAAACCCTAATCATTAACTAAAGGTGATTCAAAAGGGAAGCTTCTCATACCAAATCAATGTTTTTTTTGCTTTAAATAAATAACACAAAGAAATTCTTCAATTAAAATAGAATAAACACACTTAGCACACATATAAACCCTCATATTTGAGAACACTTCAGCAAGGAAAAGAAAACACACAAGAGATTTGTCAATCACGCGCACTCATCATTAAGAAGTAACCATCTCACCACTCATTTCATGTAGCTAACACACATCACAATAAAGTTGGGAGAACGAGCTAGGTTGAATGGGCCCTAGCCAACTAGCTCGTTTCCCTTTTAAGGAAAATTCTTAGCTTATCCGAGTAAAATTACAATTACAAGAAATAGGCAGGAAAGATGCATAAATCTGGAATTTCCTCCTTAAATTTTTAAAAAAAGATAGAAAGTCTCTACGAATACATATTATAGAGTGACAGATCCAGCCGCCACATGGTTTGTGGCAATACAAGTCTTCAAAATACAAATTCCAAAATTCTCACAGTATCGTTACCCGATGTTATGACCGAACTCTAACTTATACAAGTTACATCGGCTCTTGGTCATATGGAAGAGTAAAGAAAGACGCAACAAACGGTAACTGATCCCCATCTTTGGAAACCTTCTAACACTCTGAACCCTTTATAGGAAAATGAGAACAATTCTTCAATGACAAGTGTGCACCATTTCCCTTGACATCTACAATGAATTCGGAGCTAATCTTCTTCGAAGCAGTCGGTCATCCAAATCTGGTGCAGGAACCGAAGTGAGTACAATAATGTTGGGATCCTGTACCAAACCACTTTGACTTCGATTAATGATCATATATTTTTAAACCATAAGGTAATGTAAATTATAAGTTACATGGAAAAATATAAACCTATTTAACCTTTTAATTAAGATAAGCATACATATCCATTTTCCAAAAAATCATTAAAAGGAACCAAAAATGCATGTAGAGGATTCTTATCTATCTTGTAAAAAAATGGTTAAGGTAAGGTAATTTGGGGTAAAAATAGGACAATTTAAACGACCAACACATACAACTTATTTTTTTTAAAAGCCACAATCTCAAGGATTCTCTCTTTTTGTAACCAAGGGTACCCACATAGTGTAATCCTTTGGATAGTTCACTCATGATAGTTTGGTGGGTTTTTGTGTTTTTCCTAGATGTTACTTGTCATTCTCTAGGATAATTTTATGCTTGAAGTTTATACCAATGTAATCTTTTGTTTTAGAACTAATAGAAATAAGTGGACGAAAATTACAAAAAAACACCAAATTTGATAGATATTTGAAGATGAAGTGTTGAAATCCCACATAATGTTGATATACAATGGATAAAGTCTATAAGACTAACAAAATAAAAAGTGATAAATATTTTATACATATAGTAGGCCTAAAATCATGGTAGTAGCTTATTGTGTTCAATAAGACATCATAAAAGCTCCATCGTGCTTAAAGTTTTTTATAGCCTTAGAGCAATTTTTTTTTAAATGACTTGATTAAATATATCAAACCTATAAACAATAAGGTTAGTTTCATTAAGATGACATTACCTCTCTCCCATAAGGTTCATGATATAGATATAATCTTCCATTATTGGAATATAATGCACTACACATAGAAGACCACAATATATTTCTAGTCAATTACCCAAGTGTAAGGATCAAACTGAAATACCTACCAACATTTTAATGATGTATTTTTTTATAATAGTTGTTACAAATAAATTTTACAAGATTTCTGAGCATCCAACATGACATGTATAACAACTACTTTCTTTTCATTATCAAGTTTCATTCATGAATATCTCAATGGGCTGCAATCTCATTCAAATGTCATTTATTTATTAGTAATAATGGTGGCATGATTCAAATAATCAAGCATAGTTTATTTATTTCACCCTCATGATACTTTCTGATCTCTAAAATAATTATCTGCATATATTCATGTGTTATAGCCACTGAATACAAAATATTTATCCACTCAACACACAATGCATAACATCTCTCACACACATAATAGAACCAATCTAAACTCCTCAAAACATTCTCCTATTAATAATTATCTGGAGTGATTAAAATAATAATTACATTCAGAGTAACGGAGCACTCAACATCTCTATTCATACAATAGAATTTACCGAGTTCATAGAACTTTCCACCACTATCCACCACTATCTTTATTTAATGGAAGATATTTGTCAACTTTAACCATTTTCTTAATGAAGAGCAACATTCCTCAAACAAGTGGAGAAAATACTGTAGAAAATGCCCCTGGAATTAGTTGAGTGCACACACAAATTGTAAATTCCTCCTATAGGCATCCTCATTGGGACCGAATTGGATCCTAGCGAGGATCCTTGTAGGGATAGTATGGGAAACCTAGCGAGGTTACTAAGATCTTCACTTTGTGAATAACTATGTCCTAGAGATGATGCCATAACTCATGGAGTTTGCATCCTTATTTCACTAAAATTGCAACTCAACTTCACGGCATTAACATGTAAACCCAGACATTGTTACAACCATATAAGATCATACATGAAACCCAATACAAAGCATAGAAGACATAATTACAATGAAAACATTGCTAAATGCTTATTGGCATAATGCCAACACTACAAGGTTAATACCAGCACAAAGGATTTGACACTTGTTACCTCTTCTGGTTCCTAGTTGTTGAAATGATTGTTGGTAGTTTTTTGTTTTTCTATTATGCAATAGATTTATTACAGTTGTTAATACTCTTGGAGTTTTAGATAAATTATTCCATAGAAAAATGATAAAAAATATTTGGTTTCTCACTGGAAAAATTAAGACTATTTATTGAAAAGCATGCTTATGCTAATTAGATAACTGAAGTGAAAATACAATATTAACTTTAAAAAAAATAATAAATAAATAAACACTTTTACCATTAACCCTATTTTAAATAAATACAAATATACATAAATATTCATTATTATGAATATTATATAATATATAAATATAATATAATATAATATATGAAAAAGATGTAATACCTACTTTCATCACTTAACTCATTTTAAATAAATGTGCATCGACCTTTAGCTTTATTTTTAATATATTATATGTTTTAGTCGTATCTTAATATTGCAATAATTCAAAAACAAATGATTTGAAATAAAGTGAGTGCATGCATTATAAAAATTGAATAAAGTGAATGCAGCATTAAAGATTTGTAATAATTTGATATAGATAAGTAATAATAAGGATTGATAAATTAATATAAATTATAATAATTTAATTTAACTTTGATATTAGGATTTATAATTTTTTTTAACGTAAGAAAGTAAATTATAATTAGATATAATGTAAATTTTATGTATAAGAATAAAGTTTAAAGGTGATTAGAGAGCATATAAATTTGTTGGAGGTAGTTTTAGCAATGAGTATAAGGGATATTGATTTTTTTTTTAAATTATTTAAGTTAAAATAGTTTTTTGGTCTTACAATAAGACCTAAAATAATTTCTAATTGGCTAAGAGTTTGTTTTCCTAGAGTGTTAAGAAACTAGTTAATAACCCAATTCTCAAAGACAATTGGTATGAGTGAATTTTTGCTACCTTGAAGATCACCAATAGGCTATTCAAGTGGTGTGGTTTTCTCTAAATAACAAGGTTGAATCTAACTGCATTTACAAATAACAACTAGAGATGATTGCCCTCATTATTGATTAACAACTAAGTTATGATAAGTTTTTTGATATTTATTAAATTTTAAAGTTGTTCCATTAGACTATAAATTTTACGAGATGTAAATATAGTAAGGGGAAGATAAATGAACATGCCAAAGAAAAAAATCAAAATAAGGAAAAAGAAGAAGAAAACAATCGAAAAGTGTCAAACCCAATGATATATAGAACAAAAGGTTCTTCTAATAGAAAGCATATGCATATATATATATATATATATATATATATATATATATATATATATATATATATATATATATATATATATATATATATATATATATATAATTTGAAGCAATAAGTCAACAAGGCATAACTTGGACACTTATCACAAAGTGTTTTCCTCTCTATCCAAATTCAATTCCCATAAATGAAATATTTGAGCTCTTAAATGAGTATATTATTAACAAAACATGAAACTTATGGAGAATCCAATTTACAAGTAAAAATATTCACCTCATGATAAAGCAAAATTATCATTATATATATTAAGATATATATTATCTAATTTCAATATACTTTAACTTAAACAACTTAATCAATATTCATTGTTTTAGAACCTATTGTGTTAGACCAACAAACATATAAAAAAACTTCTAAACATAATTATAAATGAACTCAATAATCTCATGTATAAGGTATATCTTCTAAACACGAATAGAAATGAACTCAATATGTAATAGTCCCAAATAGGGAAAGTAGCGATATAGCACTTAAACATGGGAAATAGTAGCAAATGTCAACACATTAATATGAGCCAACACATTGTATTAATTATATCAACAACAAATGTATACAAAATCTTGGAGACCAAACCCCTCAAGCTAGGCAAGAGAAGCCTCCAACAACAAGAAGCACCCAAACACAAGATGCAGCTGCTACACAAAACACTGAAGCAAGCACAGCGCAGTTTTGATGACTAATACTGCAGCTGGGAAATATATATAAATGGATCTGATAATATTATGCTCATACAAGGCCAAAAATGGATATCTATGCTCCTCAACACTTTTCCTAGATAACCCGAGAAGGGTTTCCGGAAATGCACAAATTATCAGAATGTCGAAATGCAACCCTAGGGCTGAATAAACTCTACAACTAGGCACCTGAAAGGAGGTGGTTGAATTTGATGTAGATCTGAAAGGAACTCCTCCAATGGACTCTTCAAGTGTTATAGGGTTGATCCCTCCACTGGAAAGAAAACACTCCAAATGGAGCACTGAAATCACACCTGCAACTGCTCATTGAAATAACACAGTTATGTACTAGAACTACATTGTAGGGGATGATAATGACTTGGCCTGGTGCAAAAATATAACATGAAGCATAGGGACCTTCCTTACTGATCTCCCAATGAAAAGAAAGCTTCCTCCATTAAAGACAAGCTCAGAAATGGCCTAAAGAAACCCTCCACTGTTGCACCCTGCAACTCAACACAATTATAAACAGAAACTACGTTGTAGAAGAAAGTTGTAGCTTAGCCAAATGCCGGAATGTGGAAATAATGCTCAGAAACTTCTCTTGAGTAAGCACTCAAAGTCCCCCGAGGATGAAGGTGGGATTCCCGCTCGGGAACACTCTTGTGCTAAACATTACTGCAATCTTAGCTAAACAGCTGAAGAGAGCCACAAGTCATAACATACCATAATGAAGGTTCTCCCTCCAAAACTACTTCCATGCAAAGGATCTCCCTCCAAAACTGTGATGTCCCTCATTGAATGTCCACTACTTCTATACCAGCACTATTGATTTGGTCAAAGTTTACCTAGTCCACATGCTTCATCCCTTGTTCACACATAGGGGAGCTTTATCCAGCTCTTTTGATGCCCTCCATTCACATTTGGAGTGGTTTTATTCCTACTAAGGAGATTTATGGGTCTCCCTACCCTCTTATTATGCTAACTAATAAGCAAAATCAAAATTTAATATTCCAATTAGCTGCATGCTAATTTAGGAATATTACACAATAAGCTTATGTATAAGTATACTTTTATTACAATCAAATCAATTAATATAATGGAATTGACCCTCTTTTATATCATTATATCATTGGGGTGGTAATGGTATTTCATATACAACATAAATACTATATTATGAATGTAACTTGATTATGTAAAGTAATTTTATATTCTAATCTATTAGTTGTTACAATTTATTTTAAATATTATTTTTGAAATGAGTAAACACATGTGAATATTTCTCAAAAATACATTTATGAAAAAAAATTACAAATAATCTATATCAACATGGGTAACAATGAAACTCTATTCCAAATACGATGGCATCAAATATATGTTTAGAGGATTTTATGATTATAATTAAATTAATCTTGGGCTTAGCTAATATTGGAGGAAATAAATTAAATTCTCTTTTTTTTTTAATCAAGTAAATATCAATGCACTATGACCAAGTTTTATTTTTCCATAGCACGAGAGAATTGAAAATTGAAGCACACCATTGGGTCAAGGTGGCCACCTCCATACGCCCAATATTTTTTTTAAAATGGGGTTAATAGCTAAAATTTAGTCCCTTAATCAATGATTTTAAGTATAATCATTGAACATCACGTCAACCCATCCCAATGCATTTGAACAAGTGGAAATATTATGTTTTGCGCAGAAATATGTGGTATAAAAATCCCCCTCACTTATTTCGTACTAGCTCACTCATGTTTCTTCAAAGAATCAATCTGAGATCTCCTATCAGATATATGAGATAATGTATTTTCCATGGTGTTCCTAGTTCAATTTGGCAGATGCATTGATGTGGTAACTAGGATTGGTTTTAATGCTTGCGTTTCCTCTTCTATTGTGTGGTTTGGTTTTAAGGACATTGCATCACAAAGTAACAAGGGTGACATAGGGATATATTCTGTGGGGTTTTGGGTATTTCCTTCGGATCGAACTCAGGTCCCCGACTCATTCCAGGATCTCCATATGGTATTCATTAGCATGATAGATCAAACATTGCTTGGTTTCTCGATATAATTTAGTGGTTTTAGCAATCCTTGGTGATCTTTACTTTGTTTCTAAATTCATTTGCTTTTCAACAGTTTCTTATATCTAGTTAGAACACCAACTTCCCTGTTTGAGCTATAATTACATTCAATGTGGGTATCTATGTCTCTACACCAATAAATTGGTTTGGTTTGGTATTACATTATATAATAGGTCGGACATGGAGAACTTAGTGATGGGCCTACAAAATAGGTAAATTATAAGGCCCATCAGTCCACTCCTAAGCACACAGAAAAATGTTTTACCCCACATTTTTCACTTAGTGGTATTTTTCCTAGATTAATGAGTTCATAGAGGATTCAATGTGGTTTTCATGCATTATATGCCTTAATATGTTTATTGTGTAGTATTTACAAAGATATTGAGTAGATTCTAAGGAGTCCATCACTAGATAAATTCCATGGACTTTCTCCCTGTAGTAGGAAGATTCAAATTTGGATAGCTTAGGGAATTTAAAGCAACTTATTGTTGCTACGAGCTGGATATTGGGTACGATCACTTCTTTTAAGGAATTTTGAAGGGAAATTCAGCCCTCCTCTTGAGGAGGCTAAACGCCCATTTGATATATAAATGATATATTTGAATTATCCCCATAGGTAGTAGAGAAGGTATATATTAGGCTTTTAAATAATCATGAGAAAATTTTACAGCAATGTGTTTTCTATTGTAAGACAAAATTTTCAGTTAATGGAATCAATCCCTCATTTCAAGTCTTAGCTTGGTTCTTCTTCAAGGACTTTGAACATCCTAAGATTGGGCCCACCATCAAAGCTTTAGAAGCCTCTTGTATTTAGGTTGTTATTATTTCAATACTTTGCATTTGCCTTTGTTTAGCTTTTGAATCAGCATTTCTCAGAATTATAGCTTGATATATTTTTGCTTGGTTAAGTAGGTAAATTTTATAAGCTAACCTTATTTACAGGTCATTTATATAAATTTTCAACCTCTTATATCACTCATATCACTTATCATTGCATCTTTAAGTATTTTTCCATCTCATTACATTTTTTGTTATAAAGTCTGCAAATTTTTATTTTACTAGGCATCTAATCTTATGATTATAGAGTATATACATAGTTTGGTTTTGTAATGATAAAGCTTAGAATTAATATTCTTAGGCCTATACTAGTTCAATAACTTCATTTCCCATCATTCCTACCCCCCTCCTCCCCTTATGTTTTCATTTCATATGTTTTGCTAGCTTGTTGGTCTCTTCCTAATGTTGTAGCAATATGAAAACAATCTGTTTTCTTGGCCCAGTTTGATGTGGACTAGCTACAGAAATATTATAATGCGCGCAGAATATATACTTTACTCTCAACGGATTTAAACTTAACAGATTCCAAACATATATACATACGTGATCACATCTTTTACTCAAACCATACATGAGCCCAAACCAACACAAAAACCCAAACCAATGCAGTTACACGGGATTTCTGGCCAGAGGGTCCCACACAGCGCTGACTAATCACCGGTGATCACACATCACACAATATACAATTTAACTTAACACTAAATCTTACATTATGTGACCTACGATGTTGCGGTGTGTTGAAACGTGGTTCTCTCCATTTCACGTCGCAAACAAAATCCTTTATCGTGCGATGTCCTTAACTTTAACTTGTAAATGTTGTGATTTGTGAAATCACTTCCGAGCTGTTGCAATCTCCACTGTTGGCTTATTCTGGATTCGATGGTCCACACTATGCCCTCATCGTACCACTTCGCATCGCAAGTTAAATAGTTTAGCTTCCGAATTCCTAACCCAAATGTTGATTCTTTGCGATGTGCAATGTTCTCCGACTGTGATGTGATCTCTCACCATTGATCGGTGTTGAATCGAATGAACATTGCCGCGCCTGTAAATTCAATTGCTCTTCATTCTGCGATTAACCCAATATTCAATTCAACAAAGGGTTTTGAAAGGTCTAAGGCCTCATTATACCTGAAAATTCGATTAAAATTATTGTTGTGCGATAAAATGCAATTTTTTATTTTAATAGAGATTAAAATAACCAATTTGAAACAGGGAAGTCGATTGAAACACAAAACACTTGGGATTAATTTGGAAATAAAAATATTGTTTTAAGACAGAGAGCCCGATCAAACACAAAACAATTGGAATTAAGTTAGAAATGAAAACTACAGAGCCAAGCCCTCAGATGGTTGGTTTTTACATTTACTTTTGCTTCTCAGTTATCTCATTTCTCGCTATGGATGGCAGACCCCACAATGGTGGATTTGGTTTGGTTTTATGTCTTTCCAAAATCCCCGTATGGTTGAGAAACTGTCATTCAGTTCCAAAACAATTTATAAAACTAAATACTTAACTAATCCTAATTCAACTATATTTTTATTTTGCAAATTACAATGGCTGTGTTAGCCCAAATCAACTTAAAACAAAGTAAAATAGATTTCAAACTTCTTCTTATGTCCGGCAAAGGAAATCAACTCCAGTTGTAGCCTTTCAGTTGGATGCTCCTGCATCAGGCTCCCAGGGTAAATTAAACTCATGGCTCTTATCCATGAGCTCTTCAATAGAGTACCCTGCACTTTGAATTTGGGCAGCATCCAACAAAGAACAATCCTTCAGAGGATGGTCCTTCCATTTGACCGGATACTCTAAATATTCTTTCTTTCATGTCATCCTAGATAACTGTTGTTGGGTACCAAATCTGCATACATTTATCTTCTATTTTCACCCACTCTCTTATCTCTTTGTATCATTAATTGTTCTAAACACATGAGGTAAACCTGTTTCCATTGTCTTATATGGAATGTTTTATTAATGAAATAATATGCATGGAGATTTTACCTACGCGAGTATTAATTATGTTATTTCCGCAGATCCAGCAATTAAAAGGTCGAATCTGCAAGTCATGGAAGCAACTCCGAGTTATCAGTGTTATTTCAATATGCTGTAAATAGTATAACAAATCCAAACCTACCCCAGATCTATTTTAGACCTTTCTTGGTTTTCTCTCAGCAACTAGTTTGGTCGTTGTCACAATTGTATATTTGTAGATATTAGTTGTCAAATAGGGGAGACAGTTTTCTGAACATTTGTATAAGAAGGGTCTCAGGGATATGAATCGGGTTAACGTGCAAGAGACAAATTTTGTAATAGAAGACTTTTAATTAATTGAATGAAAGTCATTTTTCCATTCCATCTGTAAGATGTGAGTCTACCGCAACCCTGGTCAGAGAGTTGGGTCCACTATTCTGATCAGGTGCTACGTTATTTCCTTTTGTTGCTTTCGCATTTCTATTTTATTATTTTAACTGTTGTTCCAGTATTTTTCTTCAATTGTTGTGAATGCTTTTATAATTCTGCAAATTATCTTTAATTGTTGTTACAGTAGTTTTGGTTGTTTTAATTGTTGAATTTGTGATAAATATCGGATTGTGCCATTTCTCCTGCATATACCTTGCGTGTTACCTCGAAATTATGTACACACCGGGATTGATAAATTAATGTGGAAAAGGGTTGAATAGTTTATTCACACTCGGACACCAACATTTTGGCGTCGTTGTCGGGGAAGGCTAAAAAGGTGCAAAAACACGATCTGTAATTGATCCAAGGATCAAAGTCTCATCTTAGGGAGGGAATTTGTTACCCTGCTCTAAGTCCTGAGCATAGTGTTTTGTTTTTCTGCTTTTCGATTGTTTATTTAGAACCAATCTCTCGTCTTAGGGAGGGAATTTGTTATCTTGCTCTAAGTCTTGAGCGTAGTGTTCTTTTTTTCTTCTTTTCGATTTTTTTTTTTAGAACCAATCTCTCGTCTTAGGGGGGGGGGGAATTTGTTACCCTACTCTAAGTCCTAAGCGCAGTGTTTTGTTTTCCTGCTTTTCAATTGTTTTTTTTTTGGAAACCAATCCCTCATCTTAGGGAGGGAATTTGTTACCCTGCTCTAAGTCCTGAGCGTAGTATTTTTATTTCTTACTTTTTGATTATTTTCTTAGGGGCCAATTTCTCATCCCGGGGAGGGTATTTGATTACCCTACTTTAGGTCCTGAACTTTAAATTTCTTGTTTTTTTTGGTTTTATTCTTGAATCCAATCTCTTGTCCTGGGGAGGAAACTATTTGTCCTGCTCCAGGTCCTGAGCACTTCTGTTATTTTAATGATTTGTTCCCACAAATTACATGAACAAAGATTCAAATAAGAGGGGAAGAGGAAGACCCCTAAAGAAAGGAAGCGATATGAGAAGGAATACATATATCCAGGATATCATCACAAAGGCTGAATCAAAAGCATATTCTCGTGTTGCTGTCAGGGTAAGGGTTCAGAAGAAGTCTCAGGGGCAGTCAATTTAGCAGCCAGTGCCATCCACTGTACCAGAGGAAATCCTTTCAACAGTAGAAGAAGAAGTAAATAAAGTATTTGTAGAATAAATACCCATGTTTCCAGTAGAAGGAGAAGAAACTACAAGTAGAGGGTCAGAGGAACTGAGCAATTCCAATTGGGAGGAAGAACTCATGAAGGAGTTTGCGTAACCACGAGACTGAGGGAGTGCTGTGAAACCTCCTATAATTGAATCACCCCAATTATCAGTTGCAGAACTAGTTGAAATCCCAGGTGAGTATTGGATGATATTTATGGCACCTACAAGTTCCTCTATTGATTTCCAAATTGAAAACATCATAGGTGATGCACCAATGAAGCCCATCCCTTTAACAACTTTGCCTAATTTTCATGGGCTTTCCTCTAAGGAACCTAATACATTCCTCTTTGAATTTGATATTGTCTGTCGGGGGTACGACTATATCGTTGATTCTCAGAAATTAAAGATATTTCCTGCTACTTTAATGGGAACAACCCTGCGATGGTTCATGTGTTTAGGGGGAAATACTATCTCCTCATGGGATGCGATGAAGGAAGTATTTTTGGAGAAATAATAGGATTACAGTAAATCCCGTGACATCAAGGAGGAGATTTTTAAGTTTGTGCAGAAAGAAGATGAGAATAAGGAATATTGTGTGGAACGATTTAAATACATATTGCAGAGGTCAGGCCATAGTGACTTGGACAAATATATTTTGAAGATCATCCTTCTCCAGGAACTCAGGGAAGATTCTCTGCAACTTTTGAACATAGTAGGTGTTAACACTGGAAAATCATATAGTAGAAGACGACATCAATTAATTTCGAGCCTAAGGATTTACAGGACAGGAACACATTATGGAATCAAGAAGTATTTTAAATCTATAAGGTTTTGAGAAAATCATATTTGAACTAGTTATAAATGCTGAATTGTGCGCTTTATCATTCGAGAAGAGCGCCTTCTGCGTGCCTTTTTTCCCGATAAGCGCGCATTCCTGGAAATGGAAAAAAGTCACTTTCAGGGACCACACCAAGCAAAGGACAGTTACTCCTTGTGTGAAAGTCGCGTAAGGACAGCCAGCAATGACTCCTTAGACACCATGTGAGCACAAAAAAGAATATTTGAGCACACAATGGAATCACACCTCTCCCTTGGGTCACTATCCATCATGTACCAAGGGAGGGAAGGAGGATTTGAAACTCACCTATATAAACCCACCAAGAGATGAAGAAAGGGTGATCACATTGTTATGTTGGCCAAAGTTGCCCAAGAAACACCAGCATTGTGTGTGACCCGGAGCTGGAGCTAAAGAGGACTCGATAGTTGGCCACCCAACATCTTAGTCCACCACAGCAGAGAGAGAGAGGGAGACTGCATCAGAGGCAGAGCTTGGAAGGCAACATCCTTGCATTGGGACCTAGAGCCATTACCTAGGGGCCCTTTGGCAAGTGGGTAAAATTTCTTCTCTGTTTCAAACGTTTAATAAGAAGAGGCCATCGAGCCATCGTTTGCATTATTATCGTTTTGAATCTCTATATAGCTTCTGTATATTTGTGTTTTAGTTTTTAGTTTAACCAGAGAATACTTTAGCATACTATTTCCATTAAGTTTTATGCTTTTGATCTCCCCCACTTTCTGCCTGTTACCAATAGTTTAAAGAGTAGACCACACTCTTTAAGTTGGTGCGATTTCGTACACCCATGTGACTAATCCACCACAACAGGATTGGTGACTCCACTGACATGTTCCAAGTTTATGTGGTTGTGCCATATTTTGCAGGAGACCCTTTGTCTATGCTAGAGTGGAGCTGACAGTCCTCTAACCCATCTTGCAATCCCTAGACTCACTGAAGTGACAGACTGAAGAAAGCATCTCCTAATATGTTTACTTGCAGGATTTTTGCGCGCAGTTTTTCCTCACAGAGGTGCATTGCGCGTGTTCAGCACTGACCTGCGCACAGGAAGGCACACCTGTCAAGGATTTTTGCGTGCAAATTGCAGACTGAGATTTTTTTCTCCCCATATTCTGCACTTTTTCTACTTGTAAGTGTGTTGGGAAACCCCTAATGTATCTGCCAGCACCTATGTTGATACCCCACAGCTTCTGAGGACTAACTTTTTGCTTCTTTTTGTAGACATTTAGTTAGTTTTCATTTAAGTTGGTTTTTGCAAAAAGTGTTCACATAGTTTAAGTAGGGGGGAAATTAACCATTGCTTTCCGAACAATTTATGTTTTTGCAAATTATGGTATGCACACTTAGTTTAACTAGTCCAAGTAAGTGGCTCAAGACCACACATGCATAAGATAGTGTAGAAATTGTTTAGTTTAAATTCAATTTTGCATCTAGGAAATTGCGGGACTAGGATTGAATCGCCAATTAGAGCAAGTAATCTCTGTTGTCTTTACACCATTTGGTGACCCTAGACATGCATATGAATTCTCTACATTTTTTATTTGCCATCTCCCTTTAGTTACTCACATACATTAACTAGGAAGATTCAGAAGCGGCCCCTCATCTGCAAATGGTTTCCATTTGAGCAAGGAACAACGTTGTATAGTTTAACTAGGGGACTTTTGTAAAGGATCACTGATATCCATATGTTTAAATTATGAGATTTTTCACCATACGCTCACCCACTAAGAAAAGGAAGCCACCTAAAAATAACTTAAACCAACTCACTAAATTCTCCCCACAGGGGCCATAAAAGAATTTATAGATTAAGTTAGGATCAAGGGGGTAGGCATCCAATAAGCCACCTTGATCACACTTGACATTTAAACATAGAAGTTGTGTATTTAGGGAAATTTATAAATCCACCTATCAGCCCACGGAAAATAAAAATTGAGCGGAAGAGACCCGATCCAGAGGGGGTTAGGCTTAGGCGCAGTGCATGCGGTATCAGTTGGGGCTACTTGACCTGGCTGATACTCGGTACTGTTAGTTGACTACCAAGAAGCCAAAGACTCAAACACTCACGTGGGATGGTGGTTCTTAGTGGCCAAAAACTAGGGCATCCTTTACCCTATAGGTGATGGTGCAGGAAAATGCCAGACCCTCTACCCTTACCTTGGTGGATTCTCTTCGACTGACTGGAGGCATCGCTAGCTCTTACAGGATGTTGTGCCATCACTCGCAAGAAATATTCTCAAGGTCTAGTTACTTTTGAGTGTGTGAGGATGTAATAGGTCTTCTAGGATTTTGAGTATCACACACAAACAAACAAAACCATTTTTTGCTTGATTGATCACATAGATTAAGTTAAAGGGAAAATTCATTTCATTGTCGCTTTGTTTTATGTATGTGGCCATAAATTTGTCGTGATCATAGACTCAATCCCCTCAAAATTTTTCCAAAACCTAACCTGGTCAATACCCAAACGGTTCCAATGGAACCTCATTGGTCCAGGCGTCTTTTGGACCTCCCCCAATTATCGTGAGGGGTTCCAGGTCTTTCACCGTTTAGGCGTCAAAGACGAAACATTGCCACAGTCGTTGGTTCATCCTTTCCTGGAGCAACCTTAGCTGGGAACCCTAGTCGGCCTCCCAAACACCACACCGCACACCACTCCCCCCTCATCCCCTAGGGGGCAGAGGAGCGCATCCCATAAGGGAATCTAATTGAATTCACAACAGGGTACGTCACATAGTAACCCTCGTTCTAACTAGAACTTCGTGTCTTCACATGTTTCCATGGCGTCAACCTCCTAGTCACCCTTCTTAGTAGCATTGAATCTACCCGATTCAAACAAGCTCACCAATGACCCCATCGCACACGACCCCAATTGGCCTCCCATGCCCACGAAGCTCCCTTTTGACATACCAAAGTTTGAAGGCAAGCAAGCGGAAGACCCAGGTAATCATATAATGACCTTTCACCTATGGTGCTCATTGAATAGCATCATTTATGATACTTTTCGATTGAGGCTATTTCAACGCACTCTTACGGGAGTGGCCACGAAATGGTATGTGGAGAAACCTCCTGCTTCACATGGAACCTTTAGCGCCCTCGCTACAGCGTTCCTCACATACTTTTAGTTGCCCATTCACCATGATTTGGGAATGGAATTATTGACTCATTTCAAAAAATCCCCCTCCATCCATATCTCCGAGCATCTCCATGAATGGAGGTGGCATCGTAGTTTATGCAAAGCTAAACTTGACGACCCGATCCTTTTAGATTTATTTTTGAAAACTCTGACACCGAATATTTCAAAGGATGTGGCGCAGTGCAACCCCACATCCGAAGAGGACGCAATCAGTAAAGCCCTACAACTTGAACTGATCTATACGCAGTCAAGATACATCTACAACATCATGCCTAACGCCCCGCCCCTACAATCTTATCAAGAATTGCTAGGCACGTCTAACTCTGTAGACGGACTTATTGGGTAAATGACCCAAGGGTACCTAGGCAGCAGCAGTCAAGATCTTGGTTACACACATGGTTCTACCCAGAACATCTCTCAACCCGGATTTAAAAGTCATCATATGCCGCAGCAAAATTTGACTAATAAGGCGCAAACGTGTCACCAAGGAGGACCCTATCCTCCAGCTTAGGGGACCGAGTATGCAAGAAGAAATACTGACAGAAGAGCTCCCCCCCAATGTCCAGGTGCAATCACGGGACAACATTATTCTCAATCCCATGCAAACAACCCACCTACGCAAAACAATGCACAGGTGAACTTTGTGCAGCCTTCCCAAAATCAACCACACCAGTATGATCAGGAGAACTACCCTCTTAACTTGGTTAATAAAAGGACAAAAAACAAGCCCAAAGGGAACCCTGGACAGGGGGCAGCAACCAACAATTCCCACCGTGATCCCAGGCTAGAGGTAACTCCAACTGGAATCAGAACCAGGAGCCAAGAAATGCCCAAAGGTAAGGCAAAAGGCATCCTCTATGAAAAAACCATTCTTGTTCAATATGTGTTGAATACGAGAACTATACTCACCACTGTCCAAAACTCCCTAAGCTTAAAAAGCTACAGAGTAACCGAGGATAAGGAGGATCTTCCCAGCAAACTGCGGTGATGCAATAACCCTTCCCCCATTAAGGGATGGTTAGCACTCAGCAGCAAAACCGAGACGATTCCAGGAAAAGAACCATGAAATTTACATGGCTGGGGAAGAAATGTTTTTCTAGACTCGGAATTGCAGTTATGACACCCCACCAGATACCAAAACGTCAGGGGCTAGTACAAGCACGCCGACTGCACGTTTAACCATTCCAAATATTCCTACAGAACTATTGCCAAAAATGGTAAAAGGGCCTAATAGGCGAGCAGGTAACTACTCTAAAGCGTCCCACAATTATAGCATTGTAGACGATTTAGCTCAGTCACCTGCTGCTATGTCCACGTTGGAACAACTGCAGTCATGCCCAAAGCAACGGAAATCCCTACTTTTCGCATTAGGCGTTGTCGACCCTGCCGATACGCACATGATGGCTTTTGACTTAGACAAAGCTACCCCTAGACTTCCCTCCATGGTCGCCTTCTAGATACCAATATCAGTACAGAATATCACTATTCACCGATGTGTCATTGACAAGGGTGCATCCACATGCATCATGTCAAAAAATGTGTGGCAGAAGTTAGGATCCCCCGAACTCAAACCTTCCATCATCACACTCAGAGTATGACGGTCGTCCCTCGACCCCTGTTGGCCTCTTCCAAAATGTACCAGTCTGTTTAGCCGGTAAGACGGCCCACATAGACATCAAAGTCTTGGACGCTCACTTCAATTACAATATACTCCTTGGGCAAAGTTACATGTATGCCATGTCTGCCATAGCAGCCTTCGTCTTCCGCATCATGATGTTCCCCCACGAGGATCAGATCATTACGGTAGACTAGCTGACACATAGTGAGAAGCGTCCCCTAACCAACATGGATGTAATTCTACCCTACGTAGATACAGCCACATATGGTCTTTCACGGTATCAAGAACATGGTCCTGGCCAATTCAAACCATCGTTTGTCCTAGGGCCATTCCTAGGAGATCCTCCCATTATCCCTGAGATATCGCTCGATGCCATAGGGGCCCCGGTATTCATGATATCCACATCAAGCACCGAGGTTAGTCATGACACTGACTCAAGCAGTAACGACACTGAGGCATCGACCACGGTAGCCTCTCTAGCCTACGCCACCTCCCAAACCCCTTTCCTCTACCCACCTCCTGGCTTCGTCTCCCAACAGGTTTTGGCGACACTGGTGTTACCCAACATATCGTTGGTATTCCCAGTTTGGTACCTTGTTCCCCTTTAGGAACAGGAGCCACCAACGTTACTATAGTTGGGTTAAAGCCCCTCAGTCCCGAGGAGCCCCAACCTACCCAAGAAATAGTAGGAACTTCCCCTGCAAGGGAAATTTCCATTGCGAAACCGGTTACCACGACCAAGAAAATCGCCAAGAGGGGAAAGAAAGTGGTGACCCCCACCATGCAAAGGGAGTCATCAGCCTATGCCATATGTGATGTCATAGGCCATCCTACCCATGTATGTCCGGAGTTGGACGAGTTAAAACCACTCCTTGGCTCCGAAGCAGGAACCTCGACGCCGCATTCCCATAAAAAGGAACTTGCCACCAAAAGTACAGGCAAACCGCTGCATACCAATCACACATGCGCTCTCTGTGACACCTATGGGCATTATACCCACCATTTTCCAAAAATACCATGATATAGGGATGCCTTACATGTGGTCGAGCGATCCTATCAATAGGATCCCTCCATCCAATCCGTCAATGACGAGCCGCATACCATCCTATATTTACAAGAGGAGCATAGATTTGTAGAAAGACCCCCAGTAATGCCCATTATACATTGTACGCTATGCGATGAATGTGGCCACTACCTCGAAGAGTGTGCCGCATTGGAACTCATCCACAGATGGTATCCAATCGAAATGGTTTACTACGTGGGGCTAAGAGCAACGCAATTCACATATCCGCTATGCGCCGAAAATCACCTTTTGGAGGATTGTCACTACATACCTCGCTTCCGGCTAGCCCTTGCTAGCCTTCGCTCAGCCATAGTTCGCCTTTATCAAGAAGATGATATGGATGTCGAGTCCATAGGCAGCTCCATGACCCGATCAGAGGAGATGACTAGGTCTATCATATTCTTGTCAGCCGAAGAACAGCCTAGCAGGGAACCCCTAGTTACCCCTAACGGCACTTCACAAAACACATCTGCATGCACGTTATGCAAAAATAATGACCATATACCCATCCACTTCCCTGACTTAACAGCATTGCGATGTTCGTTCTCCACCTGGCCTTAGACCAAGCACAATGGGACCCCCATATCACAGATATTTTGCCTGATATGTCAGGGTAATCATTATGACCGACATTGTACTTATGTCTCGTGGATCTGTCCCACTATCTACATGATTAATGTTGTAGAAAAGAGAACGGATGATCTCCGAGAATGGCATAAAAGATACATCGCTAGCTCACTGTCCCCACCACCGCAATGGTGTGTCAAGCCGTATAAGACCACACACCAACCACGTATACCCCAGGAAAATCCTAGGAAAACATGTGGCCTATGTGATATAAAAAATCACCAATTCAACCAATGTAGAGAGCTCAAGCCCCTTGCAAACAGTCTCCACATAGTCTCATCTCTCCCTCAAAAACTTCTCTCTAATCAAGAAAGGATCACATGCACTTATTTCTAAATTTTCTCACACTTCCATCATATGTTTAAGTGTGCACATCTCCCCAAGCTGAGAGCAGCTGAAGTGGCATTAACCCTACTAGCTATCAAAGAGGAAGACAAGTCTAAACCAAAAACGCAGAAATGGAAGCAGAAGACGACCTCTTCTACAACTGACCCTTTCCAAGCATCCAAATTAGGGACAACGAGTAGCGTAGAATCTCACACTATCTACTCTGTCAGTGCAGTGATACCGTGCACCATTTGCACTAGCCAAAGTCACACACCAAAGGTATGCCCTCTAATGAAAGCATTCAGGCACCTCTGTGATAAGAACAAATTCCACCTACCAGAAATTTTCTATCCTAGCAGGAAACCCGACCTTATGCTCATATAGGACTCCATTACCGTGATCCTTACCCCGCTGCATGCCAGTGACGCAATTCACCACATATGACTTGTATCATCGCATGCCTAAGATAGGATTCCAACTGCCCCCTCGTCCTAGGATTTCCACGTTATTCCTATCATAAAATACCAATATACCTTACACTTTTGCATTTATTTCTGCAAGATCCCAAACTTGCATGCCGCCATCGAACTCCTTGATGACACCCAGCCTCTATAACAACACCTAGTACAACTAGAGCTAGTTGATGAAAGTCAGCGAAAAACGCTACAAAACAATGAGGCCCATAAGAAAAGGGTGAAAGCATCATTCGACCACCACATCACCCCTCGCTCATTTTCCGAGGGCAAGTTAGTCCTTCTCTACGATGTCGCAAAAGAGGCCTTAGGGCCAGGAAATTTCTAAACCTTGTGGAAAGGACCCTATATCATCAAGCATTGTCTCCAACAGGAGGCATACATCTTGACCGAACTGGACAGGACCTACCTCACTAACCCCGTCAACGGCCTGTACCTCAAGAAGTTCTACCCATGAGGGCCCCAGCAGCCCTTATCCCCTAGGGTTAGAGTACACAAAAATCCCAACACCAAAATATTTTTGACCCAAAGACCTATGTGCCACCATGGATCACCCACTTGAACCCTATTTCGGATTTGTTGATGGAGCATCATGATGGTCTCAAAACTTAGCTGCAGCCGCCTGGGTCATCTACCACCCTGACCGGTCACCACTGTGTTCAAACGGCATGTGCATCAAATCAGCAACCAACAATTAGGCAGAATATGATGCCGTTATCAGACTTATGTGCGAGGCCCTCCATCAGGGCATCTGCCATATGCATGTCTACCTCAATTCCCAGTTAGTAATATCGCAGTTAAACCAAACATTTGAAACCAAAGATGCAAACCTGTTTAGAAAATATTTGCATGCCAAAATATTAACCAGAAAATTTGATTACATTACATTTTCACATGTATTGAGGAATCAAAACCAAGAAGTTGATCACATAGCTAACAATACCCTAGACTGGAATGCATCGTGAATAAACCGTCATACATAAAAAACCAAAAACATAGATATCCATCAGCATAACACAAAATACATAAAACGAAATAGACATCACACCATGTCAAGCCACAAAATGATCTCTCATATCTATATATATATATCAAAAAATATGTGTATCTAAGTACAAAAATAGTATCGTTGACCCATTGGCCAGCCTAAAAATATACGAAGGCCATCAAAAATAAGGAAAGCATCCTCATAACGGATGCTTTCCCTGTGTACAAAACTACTCTAGGGGTGTGCCCCCTCAAGAGGAGCACCTAGGCCCACCACTTCTCCTAGTGCCACCACCAGAGCTGCTGTCACCACTGCAATAGCTACCCATCGTAGAGTGGGCTAATAATCCATCTCGTGGGCCATCACCGTCTCTAGCCAAGCCTCCTCGAAGTTGTCCATGAAACCTCGAGCAGGTATCCCCTAGATCAAGTGGTCCACTCGACCCCGGAAGTCCTCTAGAGCAACCACCTGAGTCAAAAGTACTTCAATGCGCACCTCAGCCGCATGTGCACAAGCTCGCTCGACCACAGCCTCAGCTGCAGCCGAGCTGCTGCCCTCACCAAAATGACTAGCACTGTCCCTACCAGGTCCACCAGCACCACCACCCTGTCCACCTGCGCCACCTCCCCCCTGACCACCTCGAGGTTATAACGAAGGATCGTGACCCACCAAATGGGCCACTGGGCGACCTACCTCGCCAACATCTGCACAAGTAACCAAAACAATGTCAGTGTCAAAAAACACATAAGTACACAAAGACTCGAACAAATGCAGAAGAATATAACACATACATGCAGGACCCCAAACATAATCGAAAGGGAGACCGATATCTGGATCACCCTGAAAGTCCATCCCCGCATACGAGTATGGAAAAAACATCTACGGGTTGGCCTCAAACCAGATCTTTGTCATGCCGTTCCAATAATGACCCACCATGCCACCACCGCCGTGCAACATCACCAGAGCCTACCTCCTCATGCATGGCTCCCGCGGCCCCGCAATAGGCACTGCCACAATGGGCCTCAACAAAACCACCCTCTCGTACATAATGTTGCACAAGATGCTAACGTATGCAAATGACTTGGATCCACGTTGGACCCTGTTCAATTGCGACACCATACCATCAAAACATAAATGGGAAAAATCGAAAAAATACCTGTTCCTCAAACAACGTAAAACCCCCACCTGTGGGCCCAATTCTCGATGCGGAGCAAACGACCCCGCCAGTCGCACAATAATGACCAGAGCACACCACTCGGCCACATTTTTCACTGATGCAATATTGATGCACCCCTCAGTAAGAGGCGCGCCACCGCAATGCCTCCTCTGGAACCTGTCTAGGTTCACTCTCCTAGTAGGGAGTGGATACCTCAATGATCACCCTGAGGCAGTAACTTGGTCACAAAGTATATATCCGTCTCTGGACGGACAACCAAGTTCGTCCCCCTCAGTACGAACATATTGCGCCTCCTGTGCCAATGTTTTATAATGTAACGTAACAGTCGGTCCTGTGACTGAAGGAACTCGTTCTCAGAAAATTTCTGAAGGCCCCATGCAGCCAACTGATGACATGCCCCAGCATCAGCAGCCAGAGCGGTCCAGATCTCGGGCCAATATCGCTCTCTCCACACTAACCTGTCAAGAAACAGGCACCCATCAGTACAGAGAAAAACACCAAAACAGACAAAAACCCAAGTTTTTATTTTACCTTGCCTTTTGCGCGCCTGTCTCTCAGACAGGTGCGCCCTCGCGTGCCTATTTTCTACACAGGCGCGCCCTTGTGTGCAAAAAGGAGGGAACAGCCCGCCTTCGCATGTATGTCCCTCAAAAACATGAACAAGAGGGGCGCCTCTTTGTCTAGATCACCCGCACAATCTAGGGAAAAAAGTCCCTTTAAGGTCGTAAAAACCCAATTTGTACGGCCCCCAGCACCATCAAACTGAAAAAATTGAAATGCAGGACGTCATGAAAGTTACCTCGGCATAATATCGCTAATCCCTAGTACACAAGCTAACCGCAATGGCAAGAAAGGCTCTGCAATCACCTCTAATCTCCCAAAACTCATCAAGTACAAATGAATAGGATTAGGGCCATAATCCCATATTTATCGCCCTTTTCCAGAACTTTGGAGGTCAATAACAGGAGATCAGAAGGTCCATTCCGCAAACCGTAAGTTGCACCATCATCAATATGACATGACAAACAAAAGCAATGCCACACATTCACTTTCTGGAAAAATAATTTTTCCAACACCGGCAAGTATGCACCCTCCCATCTTCCTTTCCAAATTTCATGTCTTTCAATATTATTTGATGAAAATAAGATGCTTTCACTTGAGGTAGTTGTTTTTGTAGGTAGAAACCACAAACCGTTCGCAACACCATTCATTGAAAGTTCCGGAGTAGGTATCACTCTACCCTCAGCATGATAGAGTCCCAGAAAACTTTGCATATCCTGACATCATTTCTCCATCAGAAATAAACCATAGGGTCCTCATACCCTACCATGTTTATCATCACCTCACCCTGCATATGATAAACGCCCGCGTTGGTCGGTAGAGCTTCCCCTCCATGGCGCTCGTCACCCAAAGTAGACCATATATCACCACACAAGTGATGCCATGGCCATACCATTTTAGCCCGGGAAGCACCTCATGCCCATCCATCTATCATGCATAAGGTCAAGTTTACCATACAAACTCAAAACCCCCTTCTCGGATGACCAGGTTGTACAAGCAGATTGAAAGCGCACTTCTACGCATTGCATTTACCCACCATACCTCCATCACCATAATCCCATCTACGACATCTTCTGCTTCATCAACCCCGCACATGAGACCAACCAATGGGACCCATACCCCCAAAAAAACACCATCCTCACACCTTCAGTGAGAGACCCTCTTTCATGTTCTGGGGGTACCCACCTCTGTGTTTTGTACAAACCAAACCCCATTATTTTATTCTTTTGGTAAGTGTACAAAGACCGCAAACGGTGCCCCTCGTCACTTCCCCCTCATATTTCAACTTTTCTCCCATGGCAGCAATCCCCCATTTCCCCTGGTCGAAGTATTCCCCCCCCCCCCCCCCCCACGCACGTACCATCACGACATTCATAGCCGGTTCACACTTGCCCTGGAAGTCCTACCGACTCCAGGGACTTTTTCCCTTCAGAAATAACTATGACTGCCGCCAAGCTGTGAAAATATACTTCGAATTCGAGCCACTGAATCCCCATCATCCATTTTCAGTCACCTCTCACCAACATGCCTATGTTAAACTCATCACATCTAGGTCCCTGACCTCTCAGGTTAGTAACCCATGGTTCGGTTAAGGCTTCCTTTTTGTCGACCCCGACACCTGTTTTCCAAAAAGAAAGCAGTACCTTGGATGACTCCTCCCCACGCAAAGGGGTATCCTCGGGTGGCACTGTGGGAGACATCATTATCCACAGATGTCATCAATCCTCCTAACATTCGACCACAAAAAAATCTCTCATGTCACGATGGTATCGTACCTTACAACCATTACACTTTGATGAGATCCGTCGAAGACCCGTGCCTCCATAAGCGTCTCTGACAACAATGCTTACACGAGAAGGTCCCAGCCAATACATACGCGTACATGGCATAGTGATATGCCATACCAAGATTACGCATATGGGTACCACATTCCACTATCGTCAAAGAAAAAATTCCCCTGAGAGCGTAAGCAGTCGTCGTCAACAACCACTAGCATCACTACCATAGTAGTGGCACAGACAGCACATGTATCTGTCAATTTTGTTTAACTAGCCATAGCATCACGAGCATGGGACATGCCCACCTCGTTGAAATTTTGTAAATATGTTGTATATTTTGTCTGCTTGCAGGGGGTCCCTTAGGCCATGGTTATCTCGGAAATGGTGCAAGGTGTTTTCAATTTCAAAATACACGCAGACCTCTCTCTCTCTCTCTCTCTCTCTACATATGATACAGAAAAGAAACTATAATGTATTTTGGCTATACATTTCTTCCTATACCTCACACATTAGGGGGCAACTGTTAACACTAGAAAATCGTACAGCAGAAGACGAAATCAATTAATGTCAAGCCTAAGGATTTACAGGACGGGAACACATTATGGAATCAAGAAGTATTTTAAATCTCTAAGGTTTTGAGAAAATCAGATTTGAACTAGTCATAAATGCTGAATTGTGCGTTTTATCCTTCGAGAAGAGCGCCTTTTGCGCGCATTTTTTCCCGATAAGCACACTTTCTTGGAAATGGAAAAAAGTCGCTTTCCGGGACCACACCAAGCAAAGGACAGTTACTCCTTGTGTGAAAGCCTCCTAAGGATAGCCACCAGCACCTCTTTAGACACCATGTGAGCACACAAAAGAATATTTGAGCACACAATGGAATCACACCTCTCCCTTGGGTCACTATCCATCATGTACCAAGGGAGGAAAGGAGGATTTGAAACTCACCTATATAAACCCACCAAGAGATGAAGAAAGGGTGATCACATTGTTATGCTGGCCAAAGTTTCCCAAGCAACACCAGCATTGTGTGTGACCCAGAGCTGGAGCTAAAGAGGATTCGATAGTTGGCCACCCAACATCTTAGTCCACCACAGCAGAGAGAGAGAGGGAGACTGCATCAGAGGCAGAGCTTGGAAGGCAACATCCTTGCATCAGGACCTAAAGCCATTGCCTAGGGGCCCTTTGGCAAGTGGGTAAAATTTCTTCTCTGTTTCAAACATTTAATAAGAAGAAGCCATCGAGCCATTGTTTGCATTATTATCGTTTTGAATCTCTATATAGCTTCTGTATATTGTGTTTTAGTTTTTAGTTTAACCAGAGCATACTTTAGCATACTATTTCCATTAAGTTTTATGATTTTGAGCTCCCCCACTTTCTTCCTATTACCAATAATTTAAAGAGTAGACCACACTCTTTAAGCTGGTGTGATTTCGTACACCTGTGCGACTAATCCACCACAACAGTAGGAAAGGGGGACATCTCGAAGGAAGACTTCAACACTATCTGTGGGTTGTGCATTCATTATTCATGAGGGGTTGCAAGAAATGGATAAGGGATTCGATCATCAAAAACTTTTGGTGGAGGGGTCACAAAGGCATAAATCAAAAATATATTGGATGAACTGAGGACTGATATCCTAAGTACATTATCTGCCCAGATGGACACTTTGCAAGAAAAACATAAAAAAGTGGGGTTGTAAAATACTATGGATATATTATGCCCACGGTGCATAAAGAAGCATCCATTTAAAGAATTCCCATTGAACACAGTTGAAGCCTGTGCAATTTGCGAACAGGTCCATGTGACCAACTCGTGCCCTTCCTTGCCAGGATTGAAGGAATTTTTTCAAGGAGCAAGTGAAGAGAATTCGGTGGATCAACTGTACTTCATGGGATCGAAGAAGCCATGGTAGCCTCGACCACCAATTATGAATCCAGGTATGCCTCAGGCCCCATCTTAATATTTTAATAATTTTAATATTGGTCCTCAGTCTGTACCTTTTTCACCAATGTGGTCTCAATATCAATATCCACCCTGGAAAAAATGGGTTCCCCAGACTAGTTCGGATCCTTCATGAGCTCAGAAGTGGCGTGGACCCTCTCCTACTAGACAGTTCTCCAATCCATGCCACAACAGCAACTTCAATTGCCTTTCAATGTACCTCCAAGTAATCCATCCCCTCAACCTCAACTTTCTATCCAACCCAACCTGAATCCTAATAATAAAGGGGTCCAACAAGCTGAAACTCTTAACCTTCCATCATATAGCATTTCTACCACAGGACCTAATGAGATAAACTTACGACCTGGGCAGGTAGTGAATGCTCCAACTTCACCTATCATCATAGAACAGATTGAAAATGAAGTTACAGAACCAAAACCAAAAATAGTTGGGGATAAACTAGACCAAAAAATTATAAATAAAACACCTCCCCAACCTGCTATTAACCAGGTTCGTACGATTAATCCACCATATCCTGAAAGATTGACCCTGAGTAAACAGAACCCTCAAGAAAAGTTCGACTTTCTGGGAGAATTACAAAATCTTTTTGTTAAAATACCCTTGCTCCAAGATACGAGGGGCGTACCTATATATGAAAAAAATCTCAAATAATATTCTTCTAAGATACCTCAGAAGAAATCAAGGGATTTGTTAACCATCCATGTGATGGGCAGACTATTTGACATCATGTTGGGAAAAACCATGCCTATAAAATATGGGGACCCGGGGAACCCAATTCTAATGGTACAAATTAATGGGGTTGAAATCCCAAATGTACTGGTAGATTTTTGTGCTACCATAAATATCATTACCTCTAAAACAATGAATGCATTAGGTCTCAGAAACATTAATCCAACCCCTACCGTCTTGGAATTGGCAGATAGGTCCACAATTAAACCATTAAGGAAGTTGGAAGATGTTGCTATTTCGATGGACTCATGGCACTATCCCGTGGACCTCCTTGTATTACAGACACGATCCCCAGCCGGTGGTCATCCCTTGATTTTAGGAAGACCTTAGCTCGCAACCACGGATTCCTATATCGGGTGTTGATCTGGACATATGATTATATCAAATGGGATGGTTACAAAGAACCTCACTCTCTATCCTCCTGCGGAATTGATCCCATCAGAGAAACTATTAGCTAAGTGAAAACCTCTACCAGTGGAATAATTCAAACCTGGAAATGAAGAAATTAGACCAGTCCTTACCATTGGGCAGGCCCTTCAATTCAAAATAGAAATTGAGGACGATACCATTAACACATTTATTAATGATCCATGTTATGTTTCTGATTCAACTCGTAAAATTTTAGAGTCTGCCATGAGCTATGAAACGCAGGTTAATATTGAACCAGAAGATGAAATTGAATACATCCTTGCAAATTCATCCCATGATATTATTCTCAGTGAATTTGAACAAGGAAAGACACTAAACATCAACCTGAATTTGTCATAATCCCAGACAAAGCAGCTCCTAAAAGTCCTTCAAAACCATAAAGAAGCCTTCGCCTAGGATTATACCGACATGAAGGGGATTCCTGCTAGTTTATGTACTCATCTTATTTACATTAAGGAAGATTTTTGTCCTGTGAGATAGCCTCAATGGAGAATGAATCCCGCTCTAAAGAAAATTGTGAAGGACGAAATTTAGAAATTATTGGATGTAGGTTTTATTTACCCCATCTCGGACAGCCAATGGATGTCTCCACCAGTTATAATTCCCAAAAATGATCATAAATGGTGGATCTGCGTGGACTATAGGTAAATAAACAAAGCAACTCAAAAAGACCATTTCCCTTTGCCATTCATTGACCAAGTCATGGACACCCTAGCTGGGAAGAAGTTTTTCTCCTTCCCAGACGGGTTTAGTAGGTATAATCAAATCCAGATAGCCCCAAAAGACCAAGATAAAACAACCTTTACATGCCCATGGGGGACCTTTGCATACAGGGTTCTCCCATTTGGTCTGTGTAATGCACCTGCAACATTCGAGAGGGAAATTCTGGGAATTTTTTCTTATGTAGTTAATGACAGTGTTGAAAACTATATGGATGATTTTACTCCATATGGGGATTCATTTGAAGAATGATTGGCGAATCTGGAAAAAGTACTTGAAATATGTAAACAGACCCATGTGTCTCTGAGTACAGTTAAATGTCACATGATGAGGGAAGAAGGAATAGTATTGGGACATTTTCTCTTGGTTGTTGGAATTCGATTTGATCCGGCCAAAGTAGAGGTAATAATGCACTTCCCGTACCTAAGACACCCACGCGGGTACTTAGTTTTATCAGTTGTGCTAGTTATTATAGACGTTCTATAGAAAATGTTTCTAAAATAGCACATCCACTTTTTCATTTTCTAACAAAAGATGCATAATTTTTGTGGATAGAGGATTGTGAAGCATATTTTGTGAAGATCAAGGGACTAGTTCGCGAAGCTCTGATCCTTTGAGGACCTGATTGGGAATTACCATTTCATATACATGTTGATGCCTCTCACACATCAGTAGGAGTAATCTTAGGACAACATGTAGACAAGACACCGTATGTAGTTTACTACGTCAGCAAGAATTTAACTCCTGCTGAGTTAAATTACACGGTGACTGAAAATAATTCCTGGTTGTCATCTATGCTATCAACAAGTTTCGACACTATATCACTGGGTATCCTACTTTCTTACATAATAATCATGCAAAAATAAGGTATTTGATGAATAAACCTATAACTCCTAGTCGCATTACAAGATGGTTGTTATTGCTTCAAGAATTTGATATCACAATAGTAGATAAACAAGGAAAACATAACATAGTTGTTGATTTTCTGTCCAGAATAGATAATAATGATGAATTCACACCCATAGAAGATAGTTTTCGGGATGAGCATATTTTCGCAATTTCTACTAATCCTCTATGGTATGCAGATATTGCTAACTATTTTGCTACAGGGAAGGTGCTTCGTCATTTGTCATACAAGAAACAGCGAAAAATTATTCATCATAGTGCCCGATATTCTTGGATGGTAGGATACCTTTTTCATACAGGAGCCAATAAGAAGTTTCGGCGATGTGTACCTGAGGATGATATCTATGAAGTGCTGAAGGTTGCCCATGATGGCCCTTGTGGAGGGAATTTTGCAGATAAAATAACAGGCCATAAGGTGTTACAGATGGGATATCACTGGCCTTCTATCTTTTAGGATGTACAAAATTATGTCTGGAGGTGTGAATGTTGCCAGCGCATGGGGTAGCCCGGTCGATCCGATGAAATGCCTTTAAAGCCCCAGGTAGTCCTTGAACCTTTTGATAAGTGGGCTATCAATTTTGTTGGGCCCTTTAAACCACCTTCCCAGCAAAAGGTTCACATGTTGGTCTGCACCAATTATGTGACTAAGTGGGTAGAATCCAAGGCTGTTGCAAAAGAAACAGAACATACGGTTTTAGATTTTCTATTTGAAGAGATTTTTGCTCGTTATGGTACTCCGAGGGAGATTTTTTCAGATGGAGGAGCACAATTCACATCACACATGATAGCAAGGCTTATGCGGAAATATGGGGTCAAGCATAGGGTGACATCTCCATACCACCCCCAGGCGAATGGACAAGTGGAAAGCACAAACAAGGTATTGGAAAATATCTTGACAAAAACTATGGCATACCATCGTCAGGATTGGGCTCAAAAGCTGCCCGAAGCTCTCTGGGCATACAAAACAACATGGCGAAACACAATTGGGTTTTCACCATTTCAGTTGTTTTATGGGATATCCCCGTTGTTCCCAATAAAATTTGAAATCAGTACGCTCATAACAACTCTTGAAGTAGGTTTGGACCTATCAGATGCCCAAAAACACTGGTTGGATCAGCTTAATGAAATATATGAAATCCATTCAATGGTTATCCAGACGATTATTGCTATTCAGCAGCAGAGGATGAAATGGCATGATAAGTTTATCAAAAACAAGGTGTTTCATAAAGGATATTGGGCATTACTTTATGACTCACGTTTTAAGGATTTTAAAGTAAAAATTTGCAGTCGCTGGATGGGACCATACGAGGTGGATGTTGTATTTGATAATGGAATAGTCATACTAATCACAATTAATGATACACGTGCTTCTTTCATATCAAATGGACATCGCCTAAGACTGTGCCACCGTCCAGCCTCTAAGGATGTTGAACCCTTAGTTAAACTGAGAGGGGGGGGGGGGTGAATCATTTTAACACATTCATGGACTTTTAAACTTTTCATTAAACTTTATTAACACCTTCATTTCATGATCAACATAATGTGTGAGCAATCTTTATTTGTGAGCAGAAATTAATCAGTAGATTAGATAATGTACCAGCAGTCTTAATATGTTAGCAGCAAGTATTAGCAGAATAGATATACCATATCAACACATAGACATCATGCACATAGACACCAGATATAAGTGGAAACCCATAAAGGGAGAAAACCACATCTTATTATTGTTGTGATGCAAAGGAAAGCTCCAACTCCCTCTCACCACTGATTTTCTGTAGGCACCAACCTACAGGAGGCTCCTACCTCAATTCTGCAAGCTACAACTTGCAAGAAATCTCCAACTACCATCAATTTTCTGCAGGCACCAACCTACAGGAAGCTCCAACGTTAGTGAGCTACAACTGACATTTTATCAAGCTACAACTTGATGTGGAAGCACCAAATCCCATCTATTTTCTGCAGGCTACAACCTACAGGAGGCTCCTACCTTAGTCAGCTACAACTGACACCTATCAAGCTACAACTTGATAGGGAAGCTCCAAGTTCCTTACTCTTTCAAAAGAAAACACTTGCTGATTTACCTTAGATATCAGCTCTGTTCTGTACCATCTTCACTGTTGTGCATCAGTCTTCATATATTCCTTATATCGTTTCTACATCTTCTGAAATTCACTATCAGCTTCTCCTTCTTCTCTGCTCAGCTCCTCCTTCCTCTCCACCTCACTGCTTCATTTCTGTATTCTCTAACCTCTCTGCATCATTTCTGCAATATCTAACCTCTCTACATCATTTCTGCAATCACTAACCTCTTGCAACTTTCTTATATTCTTCTGCTTTCTTCCATTTTGCAGCTTTCTCACAATCTTCAACTCTCTTCAATTCTGTTGCACCCTCTCTTCTTCTCTCTCTCTATTTTCGTAAAAAAATTATGCACATGGATATTACCTATTTTATATAAAGTAACTTCATGGTTGTTTGCATTCTACAGGAATTTGAAGTGAATAGCCATGACTCTTTGGTTTATGCCTTCTCATTTCTTTTACCAACTCATTCAGAAGAAATATAACAATATGTACTATTTTCAATATTATGGTGGGATTTTTTGTTTTCCTTCGGAGACTTACCAATGCATCACAAACAATATAAAAAAATTAAACCATTTACATTTTCAGTTACAATAACATCAATTTCACTCAGTCCTTTTTCTGGCCTTTGGCTTTGCGAGTTTTGTCCTTTCTGATTTCTCTTCTTTGTTAAGAAATTGTTCCGCATACTCTGTTCTTTGTCTTTTTCGATTCTGCATATTCTAGGACTTTACGTGGCAGCACTTTTTGTCAAAACCACATTCTCATTCCTACGCATATTTACATGTTCAACACCCAATAGTGTGTACATTGTTTATATATAACACGTTATTATATATATATATATATATATATATATAACTGCTGACTTAAAATCTGGGAAAATTCCAATTCTTTGGTTTCCTTCACCGGCAATTTAAATAAATGAATTCGGAGGCTTTAATATCACCATCCTTGTCCAATCAATCCCCAATCCGGGAAATATCACAACATTCCTTATTTTTGAGCTGGCTATTTAAATAAATAGATCTGGATATTTTAATATCTCAAATCAGAGATTTGAGATATAAATCCAACAATTCTTTTATAGCTATAAACCTCCTCAATAAGCTAACCCAGATTTCCTTTGCTCAGCTATGCGCATAACAATGCATCTTCAGAACTTCGCTTCACCTTTTTTTATAAAACCACACACCTCCTCTTTCAATTAATAGTGCAGAAGATTTCTTTATTCAAATGTTATAGAGCCCGAAATGCATATAACATAACACTTTATTAACCCTACTATGTAATATGCCAACGCGTATCATATCCATGGTCTTTTTATAATAAGCGCTTTAATAATGTCGCCCTTTTAAAAGCCCATTTATTATGGCACGAAACCTTTTTCTTGAAATATTGCATGAAAGGTTAATGAACCGATGCTCAAACCCTTTCTTATTAACTCTTAAATGTTTAACACCCAATATAATGAATTACATCAATCCTCCGCTTCAACCACATGTCCACATCTTTTACTTGATTTATTTAAAATCCCGACCGAAGACTTAATACATTAAACCTTTCATTCGAGCCCCATGCATCCCTTATTCACTTTTATGAATTAAATAACCGAAAAATGCTTCAAACAAATGGGCCATACCTCGAATTATTCCCCGTGCAACTGTTTGCATGATTGTCGTCCGATCTCTCACCCTCCAGATCGGACGAACCCGATTTCTCTCGCGTTTTTTCTGGAGCCGATGGTTAGCATTCCAAAAAAACGCGAAAAGGGAAGTATTAGCCCCACGATGTGGCACAAAAGGATTGGATCGGATTTTTTTTTGGTTGTTTCGCCTCCAGCCAAAAACAGTGCGATGTGGGCTATTTTGGGTTTCACCAACCCACTCCGGTATCATATCTTAAAACCATCTTTACTGTTTGGCCTTCAAGGTTCCGACTACTCTTGTTCAGGGTTCCACTCCAGTTCATTCAGTGGTTTCTTTTGCATTATAACCTCTGTATACCCTCGCTCCTAGTTAATCGTAGTTATCGAGCGAACATCACTTCCACTGTACCCTTCCAACGTTTCGCGCGATTCTATCTTCGCCTCTAATTTGTAGTCTTCAACCATGATTGCTTCTCATGAGGAACAAACGCATTACTATTAACTCTCAATGGACAGTCTAACACACACTAGGTTGCATATGCTCTCTTATTGAACTCCAAGTTACTCACGCAGAAATTAACTCAATAATAGAGGCCGTTCGTGAAATCGATCACTGTGTGATCGATTCACGGAAATTTACAGTCTATACAGGGGCAGTCCAATCACAGGGTTTCATAATTGCTACGGAATTCAACTATCCTTCATTAAGAACACATGTATATTTCACACATAATTTAACTCGACAGATGCACAGTACTTCTGAAACAAATTCCTCAATTATACAGTGAAGTTACTAACAAAATTCTGGCCAGATATTCGATCGATTGGCCCTTATGCACCCCTACTCTGTCTCTTCAGCCTTCTAACCTATGCAGTTCTCTTTGCAGGACTCAACCATACTCAAACATCAGAGATTATATCGACTGCGTCCATCAAGCCTCATTGATTTCTATTGAAACCCTAACCTAGGTTAAACCACATTCGAACCAAATGCGTTCAGCCTAATGATAAGCGTCCATATCAAAACTGCTCCTCTGTTGCATATAATTCAATGAAAATGAATCGATTCTATCGATTCCCACAATGGAACAGAGTTCGACCTTTATGGATCTTCAAAAATGTTTTTAATTAACAGAATAAAACTCTTTCACCTCTCTTGATTCCCATACAGAGTCCTTTTCACACATGTTGTAGCCTCTACAACACCCTCCAAAAAACCCCACTTCAAAAAATTTTCGGAGCCCCTTGAACTTAAAGAAAAACTAAGTAAGGAGTCCAGAAGGCTAAGTCGCTAGGTCGCAAACTTCATTTTCTTTGGAAAACCGTGACCCCGCGACCCGGAGGTTGCAAGGTCGCGAGGTCACATACCTCTCGAATCACCCGAATTGCGACCTCGCGACCTCATTAAATGCTCGCACGTGCGACCTTTTTATATAAAGGAGGTCGCTAGGTCGCATTTTTTCATATGAAGCGAATAGAAAGAAATGGCTCTGACAGGTCGACTGGCGCGCGATTTTCCCGGGTAAGTTGCCATTTTTCCTCCTGTTGTTTCCTTTTTTGTTATTCTTGCCAAATACCTACATCCCTCAGCCTTTAAATTGTCATTTGCCTCAGCCATGGTTTGCATTTCTTACCTAGGGTTTCCTTCTGATTCCAGTTTTCACCACATTTTCCCAACTCATCAAAATTTCTTGTCCAGATTCTCATGGCCTATTCCCTACTCCAAAAGCTATCCCTTGGCTCTGTCTGGATCCATTTAGCCTTGCATTTTTCCAATTAAAGGGAAAACCACTCCACGCCGCGCGCGCCGAAAACCCCCCGGCAAGCCCTAGCGCGACTTGCGACCCCGCAACCTAGTCGCCAGGTCGCAAGGTCGCATTCTCTTCGGTTTCTCGAAACTTGCGACCCCGCAACCCAGCGACCTAGTCGCAAGGTCGCATCTCTTCCATTTTCCATAGTCTGCGACTTAGCGACCCTGCGATCCAGTCGCAAGGTCGCAAGGTCGCATTTCCGATTTTTCCCGAAATTTGCGACCCCGTGACCCAGCGACCCAGTCGCAAGGTCGCATTTTCATCCTTTTTCACAATCCGTGACCCAGTGACCCTACGACCTAGTCGCAAGGTTGCAAGGTCGCACCTTGGCCATTTTCTTACAACCTGCGACCCCGCGACCCAGTAGACCACTTATTCAGTTTTGCATGTGTCCCAGTTGAAGTAATTGATAAACTGTAATTTTTCTTGTATCATCATGGCGTCTTTCTTATCTTGGGATTATTTCATGAACATGACAGGTGAATTTGAAGCAGACTTGGAGTGTATACATGTCCTCTCAGATTCCAACAATATGGGACCACCAGCGTCCCGGAAGAAAGACAAGCACGTGGCAGTGGAAGATACAGAGACGAACATGCAAATGTCCCCACCGCCGATATACAGAGATACCCTTTGCACCTTTTCCAAAGGGGACAACATGCGATGGTACCACGTGTACCAGGAGTTCGCCAAAATGGAATTCCCAGAAGACCTCCCCGATCGGGAGATATACTTAAATGTTAAAAGGTCCAAGCTCCATCTCGCAGGTGCTCATCCGGCAATATTCCCATGCCCAGAGATGATGGATTGGATCATACAGAAAAAAGATCCCAAGAAGTTCGTGATCAGAGATAGCGAAGGCAAGGCTTTCGCAACGCTAAAAGGCTCAGACGCCCATGTTTATTATTCTTTGCCAGAGCGGGAAGAAGATTTCACAAAATAATGGGCCATTGCTCATGCAGTTCCTGTATTCGACACTATAAGGCAATGGTGGGAGGAGCCCGAGAAGTTTAAGGTCAAGAAAGACCAAGAATACTCAGTGGCGAGCCTCAGGAAAGTGTATAAATTAGTGGCTGCCCTGCTTTGCAGATTGTACGGGCGGTCAGACGCCACTACTTTCAACGGCTCATGGGAAACTATCATGGAGTACGTCACAGTGTATGGCACCCGTTTCAACTGGGCAAACATATTGATGACCTCCATTCACACAAATTTATCCTCGGCATTGGCGCCAGATGAAGGAATGCCTTCCGAATTTTATATGACCTCTTATCGATTGGATGCCGTCTGTTCGAGATTGCACTTTGAGGGATGGGTACATAACTGGGATCCCAAACAGACCCGTGCCATTCATCTACAAACCAAGGTGTTTTGGGAATCCCGGTATAAAACAGCCATAGAGTCGATCTCCCAAGTGTTCATCCCTACTCTATACATAAAACTGTTTGGCCAAGACGCTCCCTGCATCTCCTGGCGAGCGATGGAGACGCTTAGCAAAGTGGCGCACTGGTTCCCTTTCGTTGAATATACAATCGTCTAAGTCTTTGGCTCGTTTAGGGCACCACATGCACTGCCTCGTTTTGTTACAGACAAAGTGCTCATGTAGGAGGTCTGTTTCCAAATGTCGTCGGGTTTCTCCAGGGTCCTGTCCAGAGGTAAGAAGAAGTCGTGGCCTGCTCTACCCCTCACTATCGGCGCATACACAGTTAAAGACTTCAGAGAGGTAGAGGTAGAGGGAGAAGAAATGAAAAGTTATCACTTTAGGGCTTTAGAATACCGAACATACAACCCGGAGAGGATAGTTCCTGAACATTGCAAGAAGGCTATATTCAAACGGAACTATCATCATACTGAACGCCTGGGAGAGGATGAAAGAAGGAACTGGTACAATGCAGATATACGACTTGCCCCGGGGGCGGACCCTGGCCAAGAAGACCCGGATGACCATACTTTGGAAGCAAGGGGTCGTGAATTAGGAGGTGCTTCTTCCTCTCTAGCTAAGAAGCCTTGGACCACTACAGGGCAAAGTACCTCTACCCAACAGAAAGAAATAGAGGCCAAAGCCCAGAAAGAGAGAGAAAAGCAAATGAAAGAGGACGAGGATAAGCGCAAGAATAGCTTAAGGGCAGAACAGAAGAATAAGCAGACCGAGGAGGCCAAGAAGGAGAAAGAGAAAAAAGAAGCGGAGGCAGCAGCTGAACAGGAACTCAAGAAAGAGCTAGACAAAGTGGAAGCTGAGTAAGCCATAGCAGCTAAAAGGAAAAGGAAGGCCAAATTAGAAGTAGTGGCAGAAGCAAAGCTCAGGCAGAGGAAAGAACATGAGAAGGCTGAAGCCGAACGCCGACAAAGGGAAGAATAGGAAAAGAAAAATAAACAAGAAGAGGATGAAATGCTAGAGGATATCGAGGTGTCTCCCCTTGACGTACCTCTGGGCGGTACACGAGCCCCGCTCTCCGATGTCAGTTCCCCCCAGGGGCAAGAGGAGGAGGTCTTTGACCTCACCAGGCTCACATTTGATCAGTTCTCTTTCAAAATTCGGCAAGAGAAGAGAAGGTGCCTAGCGCAAAATCCTTCCGCTGCATCCACAGTCGCAACCGGAAAAGACATAGTCCTTGATACCAGGACTAATCTCGTGATGATAGCATCGGCTGGCACAGCTTTCGCTGCAGCCACGGAAGAAAATGTGACTAGAATGAGTAGAGAAATCATTTCTCTACAAAATAGACTACAAGAAGCAGAGCAGCGGGAAAAAAGGGCAGAACAGGAAAGGGCGGCATTGAGAGAGGAGGTTCAACAACTCCAAAGAAAAACTCCCCCTGTCAATGAAGTTCCGCTTGCCATTTTAAAGGAGTTTGACACATTAGAGGCGACCATGAGGCAAGTGTATGGGGAAATGTTCACCATAAAACAAACAGTCGCCCCATTGGTAAGAGCGCAAGAAGAGACTAAGCAGAAGCACGAGCAGATGAAAGAGGCCTCGACTGCCTTGGACCGAATGATGGACTGGACAGCACGGTATCCCCAGGCCCCTGAGCATTTGCCAAAGAAGGATTGGATTCATACGCAGGATGCCAAAGTCCAAATCCGAATGAAAATGCAGTCCAAGGATAAGCTATCCAAGGATTTGGACAAAGTAATGGCTGCCTACGAACACCTAATCAGCGGCATCGACTCGATGCACACCCTTCACCACATTCATTCGTTGGGGGCACTGGACGAGGCAAAAACCTGGGATCAGTTAGATCAAGAGATCCAGTCATTTCTGCAGCCCATTAGGCAAGTTGCTGTCACTCCTGATCTTGCAGCATCACGAGAAAACCTAGGCCAGTTTCTTGTCACGCCAGTATGGATTTACACCAAGCTTGCCTCTCTTTCAAACCAAATCTCACAAAAGAAGGAAACTCTAGTCCCAAATTCTTTGGAGTGCATGCATCGGTTGAAAGAGGAGGTCCCTCTAGTTTCTCCCATAGCAGCAGAGTATCAGACCTGGCAAGACTTCCTCAAAGGAAAGCAGATTGATGCCCCTGACCTCTCAATTGCGTGCTCATCTTCATAACTTAGTGGAAGTAGGTCGCAGGTCGCACTGCCCAGTAGGTCGCAGGTCGCACTGCCCGGTAGGTCGCAGGTCGCACTCACCAGCCAGGTCGCAGGTCGCAGTTTTCTCCCAGGTCGCAGGGCAACTCAACCGGCGGGCAGGCGAAGAGTCAGGAAGCCCAAAGGGCAAGTTTTTATCTATAAAACCCCCTCCGGGGAAAATGTAAAGGGCTTCTTTTTTGGACTCAAGAGCTATACAGCATTGTATTGAAAGATAACACTCTTTTTGCATATGAATACAAATACCTGTTGAAACTCCTTTTGGATCTGATGTGTTTTGTTGTGTGAACACTATGAGTATTTCTATACAGTTTCAAAACATATTTTGATTAATGAAACTGCACTCTTTAATGGCATCATTCATACATTATGGTTTCCTGTATTTGTGTTAATGATGTTCAGATTGATTGCTTGCTTAATGGATGTTAATGACTTTGTTTATTAGCATTTCGTTTTATCTTTCAGGAAGTAAAGCGGCATCTCGCCATAAATAACTGTTTATTTTGTGGTCAGAATAGCCAATAAGCATAACCCCAAATATGTGTTGTTGACAACACCTCCTTCGGCGTGTATGCTTTATTATTTGTCTTGCTACACATAGTGTTATATACGTGTTTAATGCATCAACCATGTATCTTGTATCATGTGAATAAGTGTGTGTCTGCAGGTTCGATCGAGTTCTTTTGAGACCAAAGGGAAGGTGACTTAAGCGGTAGCTGGACCCACACCCCAGACGGGATCCTTATTCCAAACGGTTCAAGGTCTGATTGGGACTTTCTATCGGGGAGATCTCCTACTGTTGGAAGGACAATTTTTCCCGTCAACAACACACAACACACGGAGGCTCAAAATAACCATATAGCTCAGTAGTAAAGCATGAATTCAGAATAATTTTTTGTATTAACAAATACAAAGGATCATTAAACCCTAAATGCCTCCATTTTGGTACTACTTCGAACTCATTGTTCGACCAGTACTGCCCATCAACTTCAACTGTATTGTGACTGTAATTTCCATAGTATATATAACCTCACACACCATGCTCCACACTAATTTATCCAACCATATGTAGAGTCACATTTCTAAACCCATGTACAGATTTAAACATACAATTTCAACCCTACAAACACTTCTTCTTGTCTTGGAAGAACTTCTTCTTCTCTTAACTCTGCCCCTTTTCCAAAATCCAATGGCTCTGCTTCTTTTCTATCCTCTGCTCCTTGACTGAATAGCTCTCTGCTTCTTTGCTATCCTTTGCTCCTTGACTGATGCTGCTCCTTAATTCTCTTTTTGCTGCCTCTGCTACATCTCTTTTTGCTTCTTCTTCTCCTTGACTAATGTTTCAGGTGCTCCTCCTTTGTCATCTCCTTTGCCATCAATGACAACATTTCCAATAGTCTCCCCCTTTGGCATTCATGGCAACACATCCACCAATATTCCAATGCTTCCTCCAAGTCTTCCTCTGCCTGGCTTATTTTAGAAGACCCTATCTTCTGTTACTTGCTTTTCCTCCCCCTTTGACATCAATGGCAAAGGGTTGCACATTTCCTAGTGTGCTTTCTATCTCTTCATTTCCTCTTTCTAAGATGTGTTTAGGCCCTCTTATTCTGACTTTGTACCATGCTGCTCCAAACTAGTGTTGAGAGAACACTTTTGAGTATTATTGAACTTGAATGTACACTGCAAGTTGATATAATCCCAAAGCACTGACTCCTTTCACCTGTATAAAGCTGAAAGTGAAGATAATGACACTTCATAGAACACATTGTACCAGCTTTATCTAATCAGAGATGCATCATTGGATTAAACCTAAAATACTGAGAATGCTTCAAATATAATTCAGTCTCTATTATTATCTTCATCATAAATCCATATTTGTTGAGGAAGTTTGTAGATGGTGTACATCCTTTTCTGCAATGCACATCTACAGTACACATATGTTCAATTGTGATGATGCCAATACCAATTGTTGTGGTTCACCTGTACTGCCTGTTGTTGGTGCTATGAGCTCGGATGCTGATAAGGATATTACACTTAATAGCTGAAATGTTCTTGCTACTGATGTGATCAATGAATCATGCCAGAGTTTACAGCATATTGTGAGATTAGATGATGAGACCAAATGACTTTACTGCTTGCACACTGTACTTTCACACCAACTCTTGAGGCTAGATACATTCAATGTATTGATCAGTCTCACTTATCAACCATGAAATTTAATTATGACATAAGGGGTATGTATGTCAGTGATCAATCTCTCTTTAAAGGTGAATTACCAGCAAATCCTTTATGCTGAAGTAGGATTTTGAAATAAAAGACTTTTGAACTTCAAATGGTAATCATATCCAGTCCTTCATGCTTCAAATATTTTAACTATTCTGTCATGATGATATTTCACAAAAACATATTCAAGATGTTTAATTGAAAACTCAGCAACCAGACTTCACACAGTTTTATGGCCGATTTCAAGAGAGAGGCCTGATATATATATGTACTGACTTTAGAAAGGCATGCAAATATATAGAAAAAAAAGATATTGCTTCAATGCTTCATATAATGTTTCAAGTGTAGACAACATACTGATCCTTTAGCCTTTTTATTTGACCTTTTCAAGCTTGAATAATGTAGATAGTGTTGGGATACTACCTTGATGTTCTTTTGCCTTAATCCTTTGATCCTGAGGACCTGTACCATACCTTGTTCCACTAGGTATATTTGATATTCTACTGATAGGCATGCTGCTTGTACTAAATACCCATTTATACTTCTTTTACTTCATCTCACACAAGAACCCATAGTTAATTCATCCTTCATAATTTCTACAAATGATCTTTCCACTGTTCTCAACAATAATCATCAAAATGCTGAATCTGATCTTGTCATTATTTAACCTTTTGCTTAGTCTGTCATTCTGATTTAAAATAATGTCACTGCATTTTCTTTTCTGTGACAGTTCCAGAATCATTGCTGCTTTATATTTCTTTATATACCAATTCAATTGTTCTGACATAATGATCTTCAAAAAGACATCTTCAATTTCTATACTATGAATATTCATGGGCTGATTACTTAGAGATTTGTCACTTATTTAACTTCATTCCTCCAAGGGGACTTTTCATAGATGAATGATGTACTGACATAAAGATAATAAGCTCTTCTCTTACTCATTCTCCTTAATGTGATAATGTGATCATCACTTAATGTGTTGATGTTCTCTCTACCACCAAAGCTTCTTAATATCTTCTCTTCTTCCATCAGTCTGTCTGCTATTAAATACTTCAGATAATCTTCTTTCTCTATAGTTCTCTGTTAGAGGAATTTCCTTTCCCTTACTGATCTCATAGTTGTTCTCATTCCTAGGATATCTTCTTAGACTACTTTCATGGGGACTATTTATGAACTTCTCTCCCCCTAGGATGTTGCTTCATATTTATCACTGGATGGATTTTTGCTTTGTTTCCTAGAGCAGCTCCCCTTGAGACTAGGATTTTTTCATTATGTTATTGAGATAATAGGCTCCCCCTTTCTCTTTTCCTTCCATACTTTATTGGGGTTCATCATAATGTCTGCTCTTCTTTTTTATTCATATTTTTTATTGATCTATTTTGATTCCATCCTCTGTCTAGAGTTCTTGAATGTATATGGCAGATTACAGTCTTTTGCTTTGTGACCAAGCTTGAGGCATACATAACATCTTCCTTTGCCAAGGTATGTTTGAGCTGATGTATAATATTTTATTCCCCTTTTTTAATACAATTTGAAATCAAAAAATTTATGTCCAAAATTATTGCATGCATAACAGTAGCCATGGAAATGATTTGTGTACCTGGGGAAAGATTGTATTTTCCATTTGTTTTCTTGAGGTATTCTTCTCATTTGCTGCATATTTTGCTGGTTGAAGTTGATAGGCCTTGTCTTACATTGTGCTGCAATATGTCCTGGTTTATGACAAGAAAAGCATGTGCTATTTTTCATAGGAGGAAGGAACCTTCTTTGACATCTTCCAAATTTATTCAATTCAATTTCGGGAGTGTGGGAGCCTTTTTCAGCTAACTGTTTCATCCTCTCATTCTCTGTCCTTCCATGTTGCTGGTTGTTTTTGTTTGTTTCTTCACACATCCTGTTCTTGATGCCTTCTGCTTCTGTAGGAATTTGCTGAGCTGCTTCAATGTCCTTTATAGCTTTTACAAAAATGACATTCCTGTTATCTTCAACCTTGGACTTACTGGTTTCTCCTTCATATCCTATCCCAGAATTTATGAGAGGTGACCTTTGTGCATTTAGAATCTTTTCCAACTGTTCAGAGCTTTTCATTTGAGGAGTATTCATTAATAATTATCTTTGGGATTTTTCTAATTTTTTCCTTAGGCTCACTACTTCTTCTTCCAATATCTCACATTCCAGACTTTTCTCTCTCATTTGTTCCAGCACAATGTCTTCTACTTTCTTTGCTTCTTCAAGTTGTGTCTTCAGTCCAATAGTTTCTTTCTTATCTTCATATTCTTTCTCATCACATATTTTCACCAATGTCTTCAGGTCTTTTTTTTCATTCTTCAATCTTTCTATTTCAGTCAAAGCAGTGTCAAGTTTGGATTTTTCTTCAGCTGTAATTTCTTCATGGTTCTTATCTCCATTCACACTAGCAGGTACCTCATTTGATTGAACATTTTCTTGCTGACATGAATTTTTCTTCTTCTTAATTCTCTTCTTCTTCTTGACAATGCAGTCCTTAGTGTCTACTCCATGCATGAAATGCAATCTATCCCAGATTTCTTTTGCAGAGGTTAAATCCATTATTAACTCAAGATCCCTGTTATGTAGACTGTTGTATATCACACATTTTTCCTTGGCATTCCTATGTAGTTCTTGCACCGAGGGAGAGTCTATGCAGTAACCATCACATACGAGTTTCCATACCTCAGGTGCATTAGAAATTAACTCTATTTTAACCTTATCTCTCCATTCAGGAAATTTTGTTGTACTTAACACAGGTACATTTTGATAGTCCATGACTCAACTAGATCTCCTTCAAGCTATTAGGCTTACACTAAAGGAACCAACTCTAATACCAATTATTGAACCCTTAGTTAAACTGAGGGGGGGGGGGGGCTGAATCAGTCTAACACATTCATGGACTTTTAAAACTTTTCATTAAACTTTATTAACACCTTAATTTCATGATCAACATAATGTGTGAGCAATCTTTATTTGTGAGCAGTAATTAATAAGCAGATTAGATAATGTACCAGCAGTATTAATATGTGAGCAGCAAGTATTAGTAGAATAGATATACCATATCAACACATAGACATCATGCACATAGACACCAGATATAAGTGGAAACCCATAAAGGGAGAAAACCACATCTTATTATTGTTGTGATGCAAAGGAAAGCTCCAACTCCCTCTCACCACTGATTTTCTGTAGGCACCAACTCCATATTTTTTGCGGGCACCAACCTACAAGAGGCTCCAACCTCAATCAGCTACAGCGACATTTTATCAAGCTACAAATTGATGTGAAAGCACCAACTCCCATCTATTTTACGCAAGGCTAAAACCTATAGGAGGCTCCTACCTCGATCGGTACCTGGCGACATCTATCAAGCCACAACAGTAGGGAAGCTCCAACTTCCTTACCCTTTCAAAGAAAAACACTTTAATACGATTTACCTTGGATATCAGCTCCATTCTGTACCTTCTCTTCTGCTGTCCATCAGTCCTCATATCTGCCTTGCATCATCTCAACATCTTCTCGGATTCTCTATCAGCTCCTCATTCTCCTCTGTCTTACTGCTTCATTTCTGCATTCTCTTACCTCACTCTCTAACCTCTCTGCATCATTTCTGCAATCACTAACCTCTTGCAGCTTTCTTATATTCTTCTGCTTTCTTCCATTCTACAGCTTTCTCACAATCTTCAACTCTCTTCAATTCTGCTGCACCCTCTCTTCTTCTCTATCTCTGTTTTCGTAACCTTCTGCACATGGATGTTACCTGTTTTATACAAAGTAACTTCATGGTTGTTTGCATTCTACAAGAATTCGAAGTGAATAGCCATGACTCTTTGCTTTCTACCTTCTCATTTCTTTACCATCTCATTCAGAAGAAATATAACAATATGTACTATTTTCAATATTACAGTGGGATTTTTTTGTTTTCCTTCAGAGACTTGACAATGCATCAAAAACAATATAAAACAATTAAACCATTTACATTTTCAGTTACAATAACATCAATTTCCCTCAGCCATTTTTCTGGCCTTTGGCTTTGTTGGTTTTGTCTTTTCTGTTGTTGTTAAGAAACTGTTCTGCATACTCTGTTCACTGTCCTTTTCAGTTTTGCATATTCTCCTACTTTCTGTGCTTGTACACCTGTCAAAACCACATTCTCATTCCTGTGCATATTTACCTGTTCACTGCAATAGTGTGTCTTTTGTTTATATATAACTGCGTTACAATATATATATATATATATATATATAACTGCTGACTTTAAATCTGGGAAAATTCCAATGCTTTGGTTTCCTTCACTAGAAATTTAAATAAATGAATGCGGAGGCTTTAATATCACCATCCTTGTCCAATCAATCCCCAATCCAGGAAATCTCACAACATTCCTTCCTTTTGAGCTGGCAATTTAAATAAACGGATCTGGATATTTTAATATCTCAAATCAGAGATTTGAGATATAAATCCAACAATTCTTTTATAGCTATAAACCTCCTCAATAAGCTAACCCAGATTTCCTTTGCTCAGTTATGCACATAACAATGCATCTTCAGAACTTCGCTTCACCTTTTGTTATAAAACCACACACCTCCTCTTTCAATTAATAGTGCAGAAGCTTTCTTTATTCAAATGTTATAGAGCCCGAAATGCATATAACATACCACTTTATTAACCTTGCTATGTAATATGCCAATGCATATCATATCCATGGTATTTTTATAATAAAGCGCTTTAATAATGTCGCCCTTTTAAAAGCCCATTTATTATGGTGCGAACCTTTTTTCTTGAAATATTGCACGGAAGGTTAATGAACCGATGCTCAAACCCTTTCTTATTAACTCTCAAATGTTTAACACGTGATATAATGAATTACATCAATCCTCCACTTCAACCACATGACCACGTCTTTTACTTGATTTATTTAAAATCCCGACCGAAGACTTAATACATTAAACCCCTCATTCAGGCCCCATGCATCCCTTATTAACTTTTATGAATTAAATAACCGAAAACTGCTTCAAAAAAATGGGCCATACCTCGAATTATTCCCCGTGCAACTGTTTGCGCGATTGTCACCCGATCTCTCACCCTCCAGATCGGACGAACTTGATTTCTCTCGCGTTTTTTCTGGAGCCGATGGTTAGCGTTCCAAAAAAACGCGACAATGGCAGTATTAGCCCCACGACGTGGCGCAAAAGGATTGGATCGGATTTTTTTTTGGTTGTTTCACCTCCGGCCAAAAACGGTGCGATGTGGGCTTTTTTGGGTTTCACCAACCTGCTCCGGTATCATATCTTAAAACCATCTTTACTGTTTAGCCTTTAAGGTTCCGACTACTCTTGTTCAGGGTTCCACTCCAGTTCATTTAGCGGTTTCTTTCGCGTTATAGCCTCTGTATACCCTCGCTCCTAGTTAACCGTATTTGTCGAGCGACCATAACTTCCACTGTACCCTTCCAACATTTCGCGCGATTCTATCTTTGCCTCTAACCTGTAGTCTTCAACCATAATTGCTTCTCATGAGGAACAAATGCATTACTATTAACTCTCAATGGAGGGTCTAACACACACAGGGTTGCATATGCTCGCTTATCGAACTCCAAGTTACTTGCGCAGAAATTAACTCAATAATAGAGGTTGTTCGTGAAATCGATCACTGTGTGATCGATTCACGGATATTTACAGTCTATACAGGCGCAGTCCAATCACAGGGTTTCATAATTGCTACGGAATTCAACTATCCTTCATCAGGAACACATGTATATTTCACATAGAATTTAACTTGACAGATGCATAGTACTTCTGAAACAAATTCCTCAATTATACAGTGAATTTACTTACAAAATTCTGGTCAGATCTTCGATCAATTGGCCCTTCTGCACCCCTACTCTGCCTCTTCAGCCTTCTAACCTATGCATTTCTCTTTGCAGGACTCAACCATACTCAAACATCAGAGATTATATTGACTGCGTCCATCAAGCCTCATTGATTTCTATTGAAACCCTAACCCAGGTTAAACCAAATTCGAACCAAATGCGTTCAGCCTAATGATAAGTGTCCATATCACAACTACTCCTCTGTTGCATATAATTCAATGAAAATGAATCGATTCTATCGATTCCCACAATGGAACAGAGTTCGACCTTTATGGATCTTCATAAAAAATTTAAACAACAGAGACTATGTTTTTTATTAACAGAATAAAACTCTTATGCCTCTCTTGATTCCCATACAGAGTCCTTTTCACACACAACACGCGAAGGCTCAAAATAACCATATAGCTCAGTATTAAGCATGAATTCAGAATAATTATCTGTATGAACACATACAGAGGATCATTAAACCCTAAATGCATCCATTTTGGTACTGATTCGAACTCACTGTTCGACCAGTACTGCCCATCAACTTCAACTGTATTGTGACTGTAATTTCCTCAGTATATATAACCTCACACACCATGCTCCACACTAATTTATCCAACCATATGTATATTCACATTTCTAAACCCATGTACAAAGTTAAACATACAATTTCAACCCTACAAACACTTCTTCTTGTCTTGGCAGAACTTCTTCTTCTCTTAACTCTGCCCCTTTGCCAAAATCCAATGGCTCTACTTCTTTGCTATCCTCTGCTCCTTGACTGAATAGCTCTTTGCTTCTTTGCTATCCTCTGCTCCTTGACTGATGCTACTCCTTACTTCTCTTTTTGCTGCCTTTTCTACCTCTCTTTTTGCTTCTTCTGCTCCTTGACTGATGTTTCAAGTGCTCCTCCTTTGTCATCTCCTTTTCCATCAATGACAACATTTCCAACAAAGGATGCATTCATTAAACATCTCTCCGAGAAATCTACTCTGAAGGTTATCAGTGCAGAGAATTCTTCCTCTGCATCCTTGTTCTAAAAATAAATAAATATAATAAATAATGTTACTATTGACTTGTTGTCTCTTTGCAGGAATTACTACTGAGGAGAAATGTTACGGAGCTGGAAATTTCCTAAGTATTGGATGTTGCTACTCCTTGGTTGTTGTTACTCCTTGGATGCTATTATTCCTTGGATGTCATTACTCTGTATGCTTCTACTCGTGATGTTGTTACTTCTTTATGCTACTACTCGTGATGTTGTTACTTTGGATATTGCTACTCATGATGTTGTTACTCCTTGGATGCTACTACTCCGTGATGTTGTTACTCCGGATGCTGCTACTTGTGATGTTGTTACTCCTTGTATGTTGCTACTCCGTAATGTTGTTACTCCTTGGTTGTTTTTACTCCTTGGATTTTTTTACTTTGGATGCTTCTACTCTGCGATGTTGTTACTCTACGATCCTGCTACTCCTTGATGTTGTTACTCTGTCCGCATCGTTACTGCGATGTTATTCTTCCAATTGTCACTTCCCTTAGGTAGTTCATCAGGTACGTCTCCATTTGACTCTTATGGATTTAATTAAATATTCCATGGATAATACATTAACGCCGTGGATGGATATTTTTAAGTTGGGGGGGTGTCGTCTTAACTAAACGATGGCATAATTAAACCACACCAATGATTATTCCAAATTCATTATTAAAACCTCGTGTTGTTGGTATGCTCCATGATCCTCACCGTATTTCGTATAATCATTAATATGTATTGGGATCAGCAACATGCACATTTTTCCAACCGATCAATCCTTTCCAACTCATGTGAAATAATTACCATCTTATTCATCGCACTTACCATAATCTGCCATGATTTTCTTCATTTTCCAAGAAAACACTTGCCGTATTTACCATTATTTCACCTCATTTTTCACCATGTTGTTTTTATCGAATTTGGTAGTCATCACTCCTTCTAATGGCCTGCTACGTCCAGAGTGTTGTTACAGTCTCTACAGGATGGGTGGACTGGCTGTGCGACATGAACCCAAATATATAATAGTGGTCCGTAGTAATGCAGATGTGTGGCAAGTTTTCGTCAATGCAGGATGGGATATCTATTTTAATAGATTGCAAGGATTCGACAAGGGAATCATGATGGAGTTTACGCTAAATTTGAATGGTAATTGCTCTCGGGTCAGAGGAGTATAAATTCTCATCACAAAAGAAGCCATTGTAGAATTTAGTGGGCTAATATAACAAGGACAACAGTGGTTTGCTCGGAGAACTCCCCTACCGTAATTTCCTGAATTGTTTCTGTAGGCAGGAGAAAGCATTGTTCATTATGGGAGAGGGTATGATCGTAAATATTTTCCGTATCCATGGAATGAGGTAGCAAGCTTTGTGATGAAATACATAACCTGCGAAGGACGTTCTACAATTCTGTTCAAGTACCATTTCCAAATCTTGGCTCACCTTCGATTCCTGCAGGCACAAGTTCATTCTTTAAACATACCTTTCTTTTTATTGAAACATCTTCAGCACATGGCGCAGTCCACTTGGCGTTCACGCCAGGTGCTAGAAGTCCTCTCTAATCACGGACTGGTTCTTTTGTTGGTTATGCATGAAATAGCTCAATTTCAAGTTTCCTCAACAGAGCTCTGTGAATTATCAGAAGAGGAGGTAGCAGTTGTTATCGATGCTAGGGAGGAAGAATTAGCACCTCTAGCTAACTCAGCATAAGAGGAAGAGTTAGAGGAAATAGAGGAAGAACTAGTACCTCTAGTTGATTCAGCAAAAGAGGAAGAGTTGGAGGAAATGGAGGAAGAACCAACACCTTCTGTCAATTCTGCAGAAGAGGAAGAGACAGAGGAAATGGTGGTAGAACAAGAAGAATAGGAATAAATAGAAATGGAGGAAACAATTGGTGATACAGTCGAGGCTATCACACAAGAACCAGTCTCGCTTGTTGAACCTATTGATGAAGGAATCATGGATATAGGGCGTTATCCCTCTGTAATTTTTGAAGGCTGAAGACAGAACGACGGAGGGAAACATCAAACCACTTTGGAGTCCAGGACCTATCCTTCCTAGACTCAGAGAGGGCTCTCTCTATCTTTTATGATTTATGATTTAGCTTGATAATGATAAGTGTTGATATTAGGCTAGTTATAGAGGTTATGGGGGTTGTTTGTTTTGATTGATTGGGTGGTGGGACTGACAGAGCTGCAAAAGCTAATCCATTTGACTATGGAGTCATAAAAGGCTGAAATGTGCATCACCTTTTCAAGGGCATTCACAAGGAAATCTAACTATGCAGACTGGATCTTACTTGGCAGTGTGAATATGAGATGACAGAAGGAAATGAGTTAAATAAAGCTAAAGAGTAGTCAATAATTCTTGAACTATACTTCAACGTAAAGGCAGAGCAGACAGTCTTTGAGTTCTACATTCAGGTCTCAGACGAAAACATTAAGATAACAAACACAGACAAAATTAAGGTGCTCTCTCAGCATATCCTAATCTAAAACTTATATTTTGCAATCAGATAAATTGATGCACAACATGTAAAGATAGAAGAAAACATTAACATAGAGGAAAGAATATCACCATTAACATAGCTCAAGGATCCTATGAACGTGCTTTTATTATTGATGCCCAGCCCAAAACTGTTACATCCAATACTTCTTACAATGCAAGTTTCAGCAGGGTCCAAATTTCCCACCATTGATAATTCTAAGGCATTCAGTATTTATCTAAAGACTAAATAGGTTGCCCTAATCTACGTCAGCAGTCTACATTAACTAAAAATTATATTACAAGTTGACAACTGTGGCCATTCAAGGCCCGAAACAAAAGTATCTCTCGCAAATCGACTGTAACATTAATTTATGAATTAACTTCTGAATGTAACATTAATTTCGAAAACTCTTCGTAAACTAACAGGTAGGCTGCAAGTGGCTGAGGTAGTCTCAAAGAGGCAATGCTAGTGGCTCTGACATCTTGCTCTGTCATTCAGACCGCCTTTACCGAATCATAAAGTCCAATGTGATGCTGGCATTGCCGCTTCTCTAATCCCACTCCCCTTTCACTGTTACAAATTGATAGCTCTCTACCAGCTTTATTTGACGAGAAATAATATCAACCCATCTTGGAAGAATTTCAAATGGCTAAACGACGATTTACTATATAGGGAAAACAGTTTTGCAGGAGAAAAGTGGTATTCCGGACCCCCTCTGAAGTGGTAAGTGGTAATATGGGGGGGGGGGGGGGTGGTGTGCGAACTCATGAAAGAATGACTCGTAAGGTGGGCCCATTTTTTGAAAACCACTCATTTCGGACTCCCCTGTGAGGATAAAGTTAGGATGGTAGGGGGGTGAAATGAAACGTAGGCCATCGGATTAAAGTGATGGTGGGTGGATGAGGTAGAAAGCAGGTCTTATTTTACCACAAGTCCTTTTGCCGTGTTTTAACCTGTTTCTTCATAAGAAGGTTCACAAGCCTCATAAGCACGGACCTGAAATCCTGTAGACTTCAGTTATGAACTTTATTGCAACCGCAGAAATATCACACATCGCAATATTTTAACTTTTCCTGTGCATCTATCTTTTAATATTTGTGATTTGTGATTACGATCGGGTCCCACCTGCATCGCACATCACACATCGACACTTTTAACATTTACCTCCCACGGTAATCCTTTGAAACTTGCATTGTACAAATGTAGTTAGGATATATTGCAAGTTAAAATATTTTACTTGCGGGTGTTGTAATTGGTAAGTTGTAATATGTGCGAAATTAAAAATGCAAGCGCTAAATGTTGGAGGGTGCGAACATGAGAAAGGTAAGGAAAATGCGAAGTATGAAGGTTTTTTGGTTGTATAACATGCTTTTTTGGTGGGCGGGCGGAGCTATAATAGTAGAATTGCAGACTTTAATAAAAAGGGGCTTATAAAGTAATAAGTACCAAAGGTTATGTATGTGGGTTCTTGGGGTTTAAATGGGATTTGAAAGTCCTCAACTATGGGTTTTGAAAGGAATGAGGCGTGGGTATTAGGAACACAGAAAAATGATGGGAAAAAGAGGGAAATGGAAATAATGAGGGGAGTTTGCCCACTATTACACACAATCAGCATCATTTTTTCTTTTAACTGAACTGAAAGGCAGATATATTCATTTGATGCTCTTGACAGTCAGGATCTTCCTTTCTTTCTCTAAAAATAAATGATAGCCATGGAATATTATTTTTAGTATGAAAAAAATAAGCAATAATCAGTCACCTTGTGATGCTGTAAATTACTGGACTCTAACAGTGGCTCTAGCTGGGGATGTGTTGTAGCCGCTACAACACCACCCAAAATTTTGGGTATATCTAAAATTTCGGGTCCCCCTGCTTGCTTAACCCTCAAGGTTTTGACTAGGCCCATAGTCATTGAACCTTCTCACCATCATGACGAGATTATTTTCCCACAACCACGCCATGTGTGGAGGGATAATCATGCATACACTCAAATGGGAAACTTCTCTGTGCATTAAGTATATTCGTTAGAAGCCCTCTCACCATGGATCATTAGGCATATTATTTGGTTACTTCATTTAAGCTCATAAGCTCATGCATATTATTTGAGGGGCATCATCCTCTAAAAGGTAACAGTAAACTAACCCACCCAGGGGTCTAAGTTTATTATTTGCTAAATCATTCCTTCAACTAACTAAATGTGCTTTAGCATCAATATTTTGAAGACTTATGACCAATGTTACATTGTTTGCAGGTAGAGGTGGTCGGTGCGCAGAGCTGGAGCTAGGGTCTTCTCTGGCAGATAAGGTGGATCCTTTCAAATCTTGAAAGAACTACAAAGGTGCTTAGTCACTTTCAAGAGACGGAGATGGAGGAAAAGAAATCTTGCTTCGAAACCCAGAGAACGTCGCAACTTGCCCGAGGTCACAGGTCGCAAATTTCACAAGGTCGTAGGCCGCAAGTAACCCCTGGGTTGCAGGTCACAAATGGACCGAGTCGCAAGTCGCAGAGTCTCTCAGGGTCACAAGTCGCAGATTGCCTAAGGTCGCAGGTCACAAATTCCCCAAGGTCATAGGTCGCAGACTGTTAGAGGTCGCAGGTCACAAAATCCAATGAAGTCGCGAGGTCGCAAAACAGCACATCCGAGGGAGGCTTGAACTGTTGCGACTACCCGACTGTGCGACCTTCACCGAGTCACGAGGCGGTCACATATTGCTCTAGGTCGCAAGTCGCAAAATCTAGTGGGGTCGCAGGTCACAAATGGACCGAGTCGCAAGTCGCAGATTCTCTCAGGGTCGCAAGTTGCAGATTGCCTAGGGTCGTAGGTCGCAGATTTCCCAGGGTCGCAGGTCGCATATTATTATAGGTCACATGTCGCAAAATCCAATGAAGTCGCAAGGTCGCAAAACAACATATCCGAAGGAGGCTTCAACTGTTGTGACTACTCGACTGTGCGACCTTCATCGAGTCGCGATGCGGTCACGGATTGCTAGAGGTCGCAAGTCGCAAAATCCAGTGGGGTCACAAGTTGCAATAGTGGCTGAGGTCGCAGGTCGCAAAATCTCCTAAGTCATGACGCAGCCCAACGGTCAGGAAGACGAAAAGTCAGGGAAGCCCAAAAGGCGAGTTTTGTTCTATAAATAGTTCCTTCGGGAGATTTTAAAAGGGACCTTTTGGTTGGGGACTCAAAGAGATAGAGAGCATTGTAATAGAAGGACTACACACTTTTGAATATGAATATAGATACTTGTTAAATTCCTTTTGGATCTAATGTGGTTTGATGTGTGAACACTATGAGTATTTCGTTGTCAGTTTGTAACATCTTTTGATTAATGAAATTGTGTCTCCAATTACATCATTTATGCATTATAGTTCTCTAAACATGTGTCAATGGTGCTAATTTTACTTCGCTTTCTTAATGAATTTCGATAAATTTGTTTACCGACATCTATATTATCACCAAAACCATTTAAGGAAGTGAAGGGTATTCTTCCATAAAGAATTGTTTCTTCTATGGTTAGAACAGCGTACAAGCATGACCCTAATGATATGTTGTTGATAGCATTTCCTTTGGCCCCATGCTTTACTATTCAGCTTGCTACGCATAGTGTTGTACGCTCATTTAATTCATCAATCATGTGTCTCATATCATCTGAATAAGTGTGTCCGCAGGTTCATAGAGTCCTACTGAGACCCAAGGAAAGGAGAATTAAGTGGTAGCCGGACCCACACCCCGGACGAGATCCCTATTCCAAATAGTTTAGAGTCTAGTTGGGAATTTTTACCGGGGAGATCCCCTGCTGTTGGCCAGACATATTTTTCCGTCAACAGGATGGAAGCTCCTTCAAGAGGTGTAAAGAATACCATAGACTAGTGGCTTGCTCCATTGGGTTGATCCCAAATCTGCAACTTAATCTTGTCATCCTATTCAGTAGGAACTTTGGTCATCATGTTTTGGAGTCACCATAAATTCTCAAAAGATGGGTTCTTTGAATCATGGAGTCGTCAGGTGAATGATGCAGCCTTCTTGTGTCTGGTTACTATCCACCATCAATAATCAGATATGAAATTTGATGTACTTTCTGATAAAGATAAATTTTGTTGTCCCCAGTGGAGTCACCATTATGTTAGCCCTCTGTAATTTCTGAAGGCTGAAGACAGAACTACAGATGGAAACATCAAACCAATTTGGATTCTAGGACCTAGCCTTCCTAGACTTGGATATGGCTCCCTCTATATTTTATGAATTATGATTTAGCTTGATAATTATAAGTGTTCATATTAGGCTAGTTATAGAGGTTATGGGGGTTGTTTGTTTTGATTGATTGGGTGGTGGGACAGATAAAGCTGCAGAAGCTAATCCATTGGGCTATGGAGTCATAAAAGGTTGAAATGTGCATCAGATTTTCAAGGGCATTCACAAGGAAAGCTAACTATGCAGACTATATCTTACTTAGCAGTGTGAATATGAGATGATAGAAGGCAGTAAGTTCAGTAAATCTATAGAGAGGTCAAGAGTTATTTAACTATACTTCAACGTAATTGCAAAGCAGAAAGTCTTTGAATTCTTCATTCAGTACTTAGAGGAAAACATTAAGATAAAAAACACAGACAGAATTGAGGTGCTATCTTAGCATATCCTAATCTAAAACTTATGTTTTTCAATCAGACAAATTGATTCACAGCATAAAAAGACAAAAGAAAACATTAACACAAAGGAAAGAACATCACCATTAACAGAGCTCAAGGATCCTGTGAACGTGATTTTATTATTGATGCCCAGGTCTAAATTGTTACATTGCTCCAATACTTCTTACAATGCAAGTTTCAGTAGGGTCTAAATTTCCCACCTTTGATACTGCTAAGGCATGCAGTATTTATCTAAATACTAAGTCGGTTGCCCTAATCTACGTCGAAAGTCTACATTAACTACAAATTAAATTACAAGTTGACAATTGTGGCCATGCAAGGCCCGAAACAAAAATATCTCTACCAAACCGACTGTAACATTAACCTCTAAATTAAATTTTGAATGTAACATTGATTTCGGCAACTCTTTGTAAACTAAAAGGTAGGCTGCAAGTAGCTGAGGTAGTCTCGAAGAGGCAACGCTAGTGGCTCTGACATCTGGCTCTGTCATTCAGACTACCTTTGCTGGATCATAAATTCCAATGCGATGCTGGCACTGTCGCTTCTCTAATCCCACTCCCCTTTCACTGTTACAAATTGATAGTTCTCTATCAGCTTTATTTGATGAGCAATAATATCATCCCATCTTGGAAGAAGTTCAACTAGCTAAACAATGGTTTCTTATTTGGGGAAAACAGTTTTGTAGGAGAAAATTGGTATTCCAGACCCCCCCTGAAGTGTTAAGTGGTAATAGAGGGGGGGAAAATTAAATCACAGTAATATACAAAAGCCGACTCCTTTTGAACACCACTCATTTCAGACCCCCCTGTGACGATAAAGTTAGGATGGTAGTGGGGGGGGGGGGGGAATGAAACATAGGTCGTTGGATTAAAGTGATGGCGGGTGGAAGAGGTGGAAAGCGGGTCTTATTTTACCACAAGTCCTTTTGTCGCATTTTAGCCTATTTATTCATAAAAAGGCACACAAACCTCATAAGCGCAGAACTGAAATCATGTAGACTTCAGTTATGAACTTTATCGCATCCACAAAAATATCGCACATCACAATATTTTAACTTTTCTTGTGCGCCTATCTTTTAATATTTGTGATTTGCGATTGCGATCGGGTCCCACCTACATCGCACATCGCACGTCGGAACTTTTAACATTTACCTCCCACAGTAATCCTTTGAAACTTGCGACGTGTGATTGTGGTCGGGATATATCACAAATTAAAATATTTAACTTGTGGGCATTGTAATTGGTAATTTGTAATATGCACGAAATGAAAAACACGATGTGCTAAGTGCTGGAGAGTGCAAACATGCGAAATGTAAGTAAAATGCGGAGTATGAAGGTTGTGTGGTTGTATATCATGGTTGTTTGGTGGGCGGGCGGAGCTATAATAGTAGAATTGTGGACTTTAATAAAAAGGGGTTTCTAAAGTAATAAGCCCCAAAGGTTATGTATGTGGGTGCACGAGCGCGAAAAAAATTTCAAATCCAGAGGAGCGGTGCTTCAGGGTAGATTTACGGAAATTTTAATTCATCTTCCATCCATGACCTTCCACACTATCAACTTTTAATGGTCGGTCGGAAAGGTATTTATAACGAGGCACTACCATGAGGAATGAAAAACTATCATGAGAAATTCAATAGGCTCCCCTACTATAAGCACCTAGATATTTTTCATTTGTTTTATACAATGCACATCGGGAAGAATGTAGATACCTTATAGCGAATATTAGAGGGAAGGAGAGATAAAGAAAAAAATGTTAAGATTTGTAATGACATTAAGGATGCCAATCACGCAATGCAAAGTGAGATTCATTAAAATAGTGATAGAGACGACCAAAACCTAAGTGCCCTTCCATGGTTATTGACAGAGGAGAAAAGCAAGGATTTTAAAGAGGTTATTGAAAAAATTAAATTTCCCACTGGATTTTCTTCAAACATAAACAATATCCTAACAGAGAAAGGTGAAATAGTTGGGGTAAAGACTCATGATGGGCATACATTAATTGAGGTAATTATTTTGGTGTATATATTTGTACATTAATGGTGAAACATCTTGTTAGTATTTTTTTTCTATACTTATTTTAGAATAAATAATCATTGATTAATTTTTTTGTTACAGTATGTTCGACCTCTATCTCTCCAAGACAACTTTGACAACAATGTAAAATAAGTTTTATATGATCTTGGAAAATACATGAGGTAAATGGCGATTTATATGCAAAGTGTAATTTTTTTAATAATTTGTTGTACATTAACTTATATTTGACTGCATGTGTTTTACTTGTAATGTACTATATATCTTATTGTTGAAACTTGTGATTTTCTTGTTTCATTTGTAGATAGTTATCATCTAAATAAATCTATAAAGAAGATATAAAGTATTGGAGGAAAAAAATTCCTCGTCTAATGTGTGAAATGAAAAAGTATCTACCTCTGGCATTTTTCAATGCACACGAACACTAAATCATACACTAAGTTGAGGAGATTGAAAAGTGTGGACCTGTACACACAAGATCAATGTGGATGGTTGAGAGGCACTTGAAATCTTTGAAGGATTTGGTAGACAAAGAACGTCCCGAAGGTTCTATGGTAGAGGGATATATGGTATATCAAACCATGGTTTATATTAGTTAATATAGTCCGAAAATAGGAAAAAGTATCAATGTATTGGATCGAATCTGGAATGTCAACTCCATGAACAAATTTCAAGGGGAGCACCTATCGGGGAAAGGTACGATGAGGAAAGTGAGATGTAATTATATAGTGGATATTTATAGTACATTTTACTCTCTTTTTTTATGTACATCATACATATTTGGTTTTTAGTCTTCATGCACAATCCAATATTATAGTGGTATAATGTGTTAACTAATTATATATACGCATGTGAACCATTTTATTTTAATACAGTCAGTCAAGAGTGGGATGCAATACATTTATACGTTGCAAACAATGTTGATTGGATGAAGGTATGGATTGAACGATGCAAACAAGCTAATAATGGTAGGTTATCATGGTATGGTGTGTGTACATTGGTCAAAGAAGCTGAATGTAGTGGAGATACCAATCTTACACATAGGGAAATTGATTTAGCACATGATTTAGTACAGTACCAGGCAAGCATATAATTCACCTATAATACCTTTTTTTTTTTTTTATTATATTGATGCATATGACATGCTTTTTTATTAATTTGAAAAATTTCAAATTATAAATATGTATATCAAATAATGAAAATTTATTTTTTACGTATTTTGCATATTGCAGTTGAAACACCGCAAGGAAATGTGGTGCAATGGCCGCAAATTTCGCATAAAAAGGTTGGATGAAAAGAGGAAAACTTAAGATAGTGGGATAACTGGAGTATTTTAGGTATAGAACATTGCATCTAGAGGTGAAAGACATCCAGAAGTATCTTCAAATCAATACTATGGGTATCTAGATGATATACTTGAGTGTGATTTTAAATCCTTAAAATTAGTTGTGTTTGATGTCAAATGGACAGGCTACGAATAGATGAATGTGATCTTGATAGAAATTTTATTCAACATGCTAATGGATTTAACATGGTTAATACAAGGAATTTTGAGCCAGACTGAGAGCCCTATGTTCTTCCAAGCCAATGCGAACAAGTATTTTACTAAAAGGTTCTAGGTAAAGCAGGCTCGATATGATACAAGAGGAAGGCCGGTAAAGTATAATGGAGTGGAAGAAGATGATATTGAAGAAGAAGACGATGTAGAGGATCAAGGGGTTCGTGCGTCAGATGAATATGTTGAATAAGTTCAAGGATATGTTAATCCAGACAATGTTCTGGACGAACTAGATGATATTGACAATATGTCAGATGAAGAACTTGAACAGGTCGAACCAAATGTGGGAGAGGATGTCCCGAATGATGATATAGACGATGATGATCATGATGCTGACATGGCCAATCCTTTGAACATGAATTCTGAACAGGATGATACAAATGATGAGTTGGACGAAGAATAACATTAATGATATCAAAATGGTGAAATGTACGAGGTATTTGTTTATATGTTTTTATTTGGTTTGTTCTCTTTCATTTACCTTTAATAGTAAATAACTTTTTCTAATATATTCTTATGGAAAATTATTTTAACTTGATCTTCATATGGAAACTCATCGAGCTAGAGGTGAGAGGAAACAATGCAATGTAAGAACTAGTGAATGAAAAAATTAAACTATATATAAAATATAACTTTATATAAAATATGGCTATATATAAAATATAAATATATATAAAATTAAACATAAATATAACTATATATATTAAATAACCAATATTAAAAATTAAAATTAAAAATAAAAATATAAAACAAAAAAATATCTAAAAAAAAATTCAAAAAACCAAAACTACTTCTAATTCTCGCGTGCTATGAATTATTCCCAACCCCACACCCTTCCCTTCAACCCAATACTCATTGCACATGCCAACCTGGTCTCCCTACACCCAACACAAATACCCCACTGAAACCCCACTCACTCAATACCAACACATTGCAAACAATTACTCAGCGGAGGACTCGCCGTAGACGATGACTGTGCTTTATCCACAGGTGTCGATGCTGGTTCTTCATCAAAAGGTGACGGTGCTTCATCTGACCACTTAGCAAAGGACTTTCTGCATCAACAGACCCCACTCTATATTCGACTAGACACCATGGTAAGTTTGATTACTTATTTAGACTGACTGTGTGGAAACTACAACACAAAATCCATGCTTATGTGTTACTGTTCAAAAATATTTTTAATTTCTATTGGCATATCTGAAATGACAGTATTAGCAGATTCACATTTTGGCTTACAAACAATGGCATAACTCACCTCTTCTTCTGTCGTCTAATGTAATAACTCTTTTCCACCAAGAAATAGAGCTTTTAGCTCACTCTTTGCAACTCCATTCCCTTATTTCAAAGGCCGCAAAGTATCTTGAATACCACCCATCTCAAACTTATAACCGTTCTTTCTTCCATCATGCACTGATTTCCTATGAAATTGCCAAGGTCTTCTCAATAGCACATGACACACATCCATAGGCATGATATCACAAGTCACTTTGTCTTGATATCTTCCTATTTGGAAAGTCGCTTCACTTTACTCAGTAACCAACAATTGGTCTCCTTTATGCAACCATGACACATTGTAGGGTGATAGATGTTTGACCTTCTTAAGGTTCAACTTTTCCACTTTTTCAGTGGACACCAAATTGTCGGTGCTTCCACTATCAATAACTACTTTGCAATATTTCCCTTGTACTTTGCATGTAGTTCAAAACAAAACTTTCCTTTGTGAAGACTTTGCCACTTCCTTCTCTGGTTTCAATAGCACCTTGTCATGAGAAGAGCTTCTCCAACCTTAGGTACATTCTCCACTATAGGAGCTTGTTCTTCTCCCTGCTCTCCTTGTGCAATATAGTTTCCTCTTTTCCCTGCATGCTCATTATCGGGACACTCATATGATAGATGGCCTATTTTTTTACATTTGTAACAACTGTAGACTGACTCTCTACCTCTACCTCTACCTCTACCTCGATGATAGGGTCTTCCACCTCTAGGCTCATATCCTTTCCCTGCCTGTTCTTGCTGGTTAGAACCACCAACTTCATCCTTGTAAGTTGGAGCCTTCAATCTTCCAGCTGTTTTACCTCTTCCTTTGGCTAATCCTTTTCCTCTACCAAAGGTTTGTTTCCTCATTATCTTCTCTTCCGCTCTTAAATTATACTGATAGGTCCCATCCATGGTAATAGGAGATAACATGCTAATCTCCTCTTGAATTTCCATCCTTAATCCATTGTTGTACCTAGTTGTCTTTTCAGAGCTATCTTCTATATAACCTTCTCTCAAGTTAACCTTATAGAACTCTTTTTATACTCTCACAGTCAGCAACCTTTGTCTGAGGTTTTGCATCTATTTCTAAAGACTCAGCTGATAATCCTTGGGTAATAATTTTCCTCTTGTTATCCATGATAAAAATTAGGTTAGTATAGGTTGTTCTTAAGTTAATTAGGTTGCGTAAATTAGGTTTGAATAAGGTCTTTGAAGTTTAATTTTTCAAAAAAATTCACATGTGAGGGGACTTGAAAGTCATTTTTCATGTGAATAGCTATGGAATCACAACAACCCCCCATTTATGTATTTATAAAAAAAATAATGGGTACCCTCATATTTTAAAATTTTTCATGTCTAAATCCTTGTATTTAATTTTTATCACAACTATTTATTTTAGTGTTAAAACCTTTATATTGATTTAATTTTCACACACACACACACACACACCTTTTTATATAATATTGGGATCCTAGGCTTTGTGTGGTTTTCCTTGTGCTACAAAGTTTCAAGTCTAATAGCCTATCCCTAATCACATGCCTTAATAAATCCTTTTTACATAAATAGACCCCCATTGTTTCGCTATCCCAAACAAAAACCTAGGTGATTTCATTAAATCAACATCAAAAACCATTCAAGGTCCATGTTACCAGAGTTCTGATGACATTTTCAATTGTAGTGAATTTTCCCAATCAACTACCAACAATATTGTTGTCTCAATCCTTGGGTCCCTAGGCCATTCTTGTAATTGAATTTCACAAACATTTTAGGGTTTTGAGGCTAGGTATTAATGCTAATACCCAATTTCCTTAACTCAAACCTTAATTAAGCAAATAGTCATTATCAACAAGGTAATTAAACAACTCGTCTGCGAATCTTGCATTTGAATGTTAGTCTTTTCACAGTGTAAAATTTCCATACTACAAAGCATAAGCAAGCTTTTATCTCGTGTAATTGCAATTAAGGATTCATAATATAATTATGTAGCTTCATCAAAGTTCATTTACTCACTAAAACATTACATTAGTTTGCTCAATTTCTCTTATTTATTTCATTTTTTCTCATAGGTCCCTACACACAAC
>JAXQQM020085525.1:0-29314 GCA_034641835.2 Pinus albicaulis | reverse complement strand
ACCATTCCGCCATTTGTTTACCATTTTGTTTATTCACCAAGAGTACCACAGAGTAGAGCAAAACAGAAATGCATCAAAGACCTAAATGGAGTAAATGAAGCCTGATGAAGACCATTTTTTCCTCCAAAGTGCCAGAGATTAATGCTCAAAGTTAAAACAGAATGGGCTTCGACCCTCTTCATCTCCTGAGTGTTAATATTGCATTTAGTTCCTTACCTACCTCCTCTGCTTCTCTTCTACTATAAAACTCAGGAAGAAATTATTGTAAAGATTGTTGATCAGTTATCAGAGAACTACAAGTGGTTTCTTTTGAGACACCGTCTCTGTGTAAATATTGTAAGATAGGTTGAAGGAGATGTTTACAGACTGAGTATTCAGCTATTGGTGATGCTTGTACTCGATTGGTATTGCTATTTAATATGACAAGCACTTTCCTTTGGATCCTGATCTGAAGCAGCGGTGATGTTTTCCTGTCTTTGTGTTTACATTCATTTCATTCCATTTCTACTGGCTTGCATCAGAATATTGGCATAGGATTTACCCTTGTTAGGTACCCTATGTTTCTGCTCTCCTTGCCATTTATGTTTCTCTTCTGAAGGTTTTATCTGAGACATGATTTCAGTTGGTTTAACCAGTGTAGTGGATGTAATTGCCTGCTCTCTGATGTATGAATTAAATGAATTCAGTTCTTAGATGCTTCTCATTATAGATTTAGTTGGAAGATTTGGGAACACTGGGGATTAGAGTTAGCCTGTCCACTAGGATCCTTGTATGACTTGCTGATCTGTAATTTTATGCTTTAAAATCTGTGTTATCTCCTCCCTCCTACTTTCCATATCACATAATCATCTTGAAAGATCCTAAGTTTCAGATGACTAGCCCAATTGAAAGCCTGCCTATTGATTAGCAAGAAGATCCTTTCCTGACTCCATTTCCCAATGGTTTTGAATATTTCTTGGAATATTTCACCTCTGCCTTATCCCTCTTTGCTCATCCTGGCTTATATTGAACCCTTCATTCCTGATAACTAGCAACCAAAACAAACAGTCAACAAACAAACCAAGAGCCTTATAACTAGCCTAAAATCATAATATTTGAGCCTCATAGACATAAACCTTTGCTCATACAAAGAGATCCCTCTTTGGACCCAGGAGGGCTAGATCCTAAGGTCTGAAAGTGGTTCTAATGTTGTCTCATCTTTTGGTCTTGCCAATCTGGCCAAAACATGGGAACCCCAACAGACCCTAAGGAGGTATTTTTCCTTTTCAATGTCTATGTCCCAGTAAATGCAGGGGATGTTGGGTGTGGAGCCTAATTATCTTGTTTACTTTGTATCACAGCATTGGACCCCTGTAGCTTAAATGAGGCGGCAACGCCACCCGTAAATTAATCGCTGCCGTGGGGGGTCTAGGGTGGAGCCCCCCCTGGCGGAGGGTTTCAGGGGTAGCGCCCCCGAAGCTAAAAATAGATGTAAAATTGCCTTGTAAAAGTATAGTAATTTCTAGTCAATCTGGGTCGTTCATTAGGCAAATGTTCTGATGGTAGAAGTTATGTTTAGTTTAGGGTTTTTTTCCCTAGAAGGCAACCCCTCACTTTTATGAGGGTATTGTATTGCGGTTGTGTATTGTATGTGTATTCTCAAAGCAAGAAATAGAGAGGGAGATTGTGAGAGAGAACAGAGGATATTACAGTGGATCTGCTGTAGGTTGTGTCTCTTCATTTTTCTGGATAATAGAAAGGAAGGACTGGATGTTCGGGGTGGACGTAGCCCAAACTGGGTGAACCACGTATATCTGTGTCTCTCTGGTTTTATGTGTTTTGTGTGCTTGTATTTTCCGCATATTTTATCTGTTGCATTGCTCTGTAATATATAATTTTCTAACAGGGGAGAAAAATGCTTGCTGGGACCCCATCAAGAATCTGTCGGACTCAGAGAATCTATAAAATACAATAATTGCTGGCGATCTAAATCTCACCTTGCATGTGGCAAGGGAGTGGGTTGAGGACCTCATGCAGGCTGGGATCTACTCGACATCTCGCCCTCTAATGGTAAGTTCACTTGGTCAAACAAAAGAGTCGGTCCTGTGCACATTGCTGCAAGGTTAGATAGATTTCCGTTTCATAGTTATTTTCTTATTCTAGGGCTAGAGGCTAGAATGCACATTATCCCTTGTAGAATTTCAGATCACAAGCCTATAAAGCTTTAGTTGCTGGCCCAAAATAATATTGGCCCTATTCCTTTTAGATTCAGCCCATTATGGGTCAAGAATACATAATTTTTGAATTTGGTTAAGGACTGTTGGAGGATGTCAGTCTAGAGCTCTCCCTTCTTCATTTGGGAGGAAAAGCTCAGAAGAGTAAAATCTATTTTGAAATCATGGGCCAAATCCCTCCCTAATCTTGCAAAGGAGAGAAAGCTAGCTCAAGATTGTCTCGAGCACCACCATTCTCAAATTGAAGAGGCTGAAATTACAAGAGAGGTTCTAGACAAGGAGGCAAACCTTCAACATAAATTCCACAAGGCATGCCTCTCGGAGGAAGAATACTGGAGACAAAATTCTCGCAGTCTATGGCTTAAAGTGGGAGACGGAAATTCCTTCTTTTTCCACAAACAAGCTCAAGCGATAAGATGTTTTAACTCCATTTCAGAAATTAAGGAAGAGGCCACTACTCACAAGGAATTTATGAGCATCAAGAGGGCAGCTTTGTCTCGTTTAAAAAATCTTTATAGTGAACAAGGAGTGGCAGACCCAAACTCCAAATTCCTTGATGTTGTTCCCTCAAAGATCACCCTCAGGATGAATCAGCAGCTGGAAGCAAAGATCACCAAAAAAGAAATCAAGGATGCTCTCTTTGACATGGAGCCTGACAAAGCCCCCGGCCCAGATGGTTTCACTGCAAGATTCCTTCAATCCTGTTGGCAGATTTTGGAAAAGGACTTGCACAAAATGATATTGAAATCCAAAATCTGTCAGAAAATTGGGGGCAGCACTAACTCTTCCATTCTTGCCCTCATTCTTAAGGAAAAGGGCGCTAATGCCTTCAACAGATTCCATCCCATTTCTCTTTGTAACATAGGTTACAAATTGATCACCGAAGTGATTGCCAATAGATTAAAATGAATCCTTCCTTCTATTATCTCGAAGAAACAAGGCGGCTTTGTACAAGGGAGACAAATTGGGGATAACTTCATCCTAGTTCAAGAAGCGATCCATTCAAGTTTGCAACGTAAAGAGAAGGGTATGGTGGTCAAAATTGATTTGGAAAATGCCTTTGATCGTGTTAGACAGGGTTTCCTATGGGAATTTATGCACAAGTTTGGGTTTGGGTCGAATTTCATTAAATGGATTAGAGCTTGTGTTTCTAAACCATGGATTGCCCCCTTGGTGAATGGGAGATCAGCAGAATTCTTCAAAGCAATGAGAGGACTTCGGCAGGGTTGTCCCCTCTCCCTTCTCCTCTTTGTCATCCAAGCCTCTGTCCTAAGCTTTTATTTGGATAAGAAGCAGGTAGATCATGAGATTTTGGGTCTTAATATTGCAAGAGGAGTTAAAAATTTAAACCACGCTTTGTTTGTCGATGATTCACTGTTGTTGGGTGCAGCCTCAAGGTTTAAGGAAGCATTGGAGGACTACTGTGAAGCTACTGGAAGCATTCTAAATAAATGGAAATGTCATATTTACTGTTGGAACATCTCTGCCAGCGCCCTCAATGCCATTTCCAGATGCATGGGTTTTGCTACCTCATCTAATTAGTCTTCGTTTAAGTATCTGGGCCTCCCTATCTTTCAAATATTGGCTTCCTCTGCTTGAAAAATTCAAGACAAAAATTCATGCTTGGGGGTTTACTTGGCTCAACCTTGCAGGTAAGTCAGTCCTCATTAAAGTTGTCCTCAACAGTCTTCCCATTTTCCAATTTTCTATTATTTTGGCTCCTTCTTGCATCCTTAGGAAAATGGAGGCTTTAATCCGCAAATTCTTTTGGAAAGGTGGCAATCGAAATGAAAAGAGAATCCCTTTGGTGAGATGGGATGAAGTCTCCAAACCGGCCATGATGGACGAAGGCTTGAATTTTAAAGATCTCAGCATACAAAACATGGCCATGGGAGCCAAAATTATCTAGAAACTCATTGCTTCTCAACTCAGATGGGCGCAAAGAGCACTGTGGAATAAATACTTCACTAGCAAGAGGAAATGTTGTCTTGATAGCCCCATCTCTGGCTGTGGATCGCAATTCCTCAAGTTCTATTCCAAAGCTATCCCATTGGTCAATGACCACGCATTTTGGATACTGGGCAATGGTAAAAAAATCAAGCTTTGGGATGACTGCATCATGAACAATCCCCCTCTGGCTGAAACTGTCTCTCTCCAAGTGCTGTGAACATGGATGACCAACGCTGGCTATAAATCGCTATGGGATATTTCTAGATGGATGGGCTGCAAATGGCATAGCTGGAACATACAAAACATGCCACCGGAGCCATCAAGCGATCGTGTTGTCCTCCTTTCTCTGCTGAATGGTAAGGCACTGATCCTTGCTGGGAGGCATGATGTTCGTGGCTGGGAATAAAATCGGGCACCTATTCTATTGCGTAGGGCTATAAAATATCGCAAGAGAAGCCTTATGTTCCTCCAGATCCCGCGGTGTGGAAGGGGCTTTGGAGCCATAAGTCCATCCCAAAAGTCGATTTTTTATGTTAGCTGCTATGCCATAAAATAATTCTGACTGAGGACAGATTGATGAAGAGAGGATTCCATGGGCCTTCAAGATGCCGATTGTGCTGCGAAAGTGAATTGAACACTCATCATTTAATGCTCTAATGAAAATTCGCAGTAGAGATGTGGTAGGAATTTCTGAGTCTTCGGAATTTTTTTTTTAATTTTCCCACTTCTATCTCTAATTAGTTTACAAATCGGCTGCATTTTTATCCAGGAGCATTCCCAAAAAATTAAAGTTTCAAGGCTTCCTGACTCTCTTTGCCAAAAATCATCTGCTGGCAAATCTGGCTTGAGAGGAATATGAGAGTATTCAGGGAAAAAGGAAAAAATGTGAAAATCATCATGGTTAAGATCAAATGTCAATTGAAAGAAAGTCTGGGTGATCAGTTGAAGGATTCAAATCTAAGTCAACAGGACTTGGATTGGGGTGCAAAGATGGATCTTCAGTTTTCTAAAGTTATAAGGCAAATAAAGCAATATAAAGATTGGAAAATCAAAGGAAACGAGAAATATTTTTCAGAATGGTCTTCCAAGAAAACCAAACACACCTTATTTTTTGACGGGGCTGCAAAAGGAAACCCCAGGAATTCTGGGGCAGGAGGGGTTATTAAGAACAAAGAAGGCAGAATTGTGCTTATATTTGCCTGGGGACTAGGTCACAACACTAGTATTCAAGCAGAAGTGTTGGCCCTCCTCCAAGACCTCAAGCAAGTCAAGGCCCTTGGGATAGAAGAGGCAAATGTAATCGGATATTCTCAAACCATCATAAAAACCATAGTGGAAAATTTTCCTCCTACTGATTTCAAATTTGCTAGGGTGGTGACAAGAATCAAAACCCTGGTGAAATCTTTCCAGAGTGTGAACTTCTTCCATGTGATGAAGGAGAACGACAAGGACGCAGACTTGGAAGCCAACATAGTTTTTCTTCTGGAAATTGGTACTCTTTCAAGAGATAGGGACGAAGAATGGGATCCTATCGCGTAAAAATGTTGATCTCATGTTTTATTTCATTTTACTAAATCAGTTTGTTTGTATTCACAAGATAGGGAAAACAACGGAGATTGAGTCAATAACAATATGTAAGAATCATCGACTTCCAAATAATTGGGCCTTCGAATTGCTGGCTGGAGATAAAACCTGAGATTTTCCCTTAATTTTGAGCTTTTTATGGCATTTTCGCTAGGGCTCTAATATAAATCCATATCCATTCTTGTAAAAAAAAAGAGTTTATAAACAAGCTAATTAACCCTGCATAAAAACAATACTTTAGAAATAATTTGAAGAAATGGACAAGTTCATAAAAGATAATAATGCATAAGGGGTATTAAGCACCTAGGGTGGGCCCTAACCCAAGGAATATCAGATCCCTGAAGGAAAATAGTCTAAGATTGAAGATGTCTTTCATTAACTTAAAAATTTCTTATACGTCAAAAGTTGTAGAACTTAAGCTCCTAAAGCTCTATCCTAATAATGCGTCCACTAACTTTGACTATCTACTAGCTACCTAATGGGCTACTCAAGCCCTCTATTTATTTGAGATGAGTGAGTGGAAGCCTCCTTGAAAGCAAGACTTCTTTCTCTCCAAAAATCCTAAAAACAAGATCATGATCCCCGAGTGACCTCGCAGCTACAAGGAGGAGTATTTAGTGCTCCAAGACAACTAATTTTGATCTTCTTGTAGTAGGCGACAGGTTCCATAAATCTCCCTAATCGAATATCCTCGTGATTTGTTCCAAATACTCTCAATATCTTGCATCATAACCACATTAGGCACATAAAGCATGATAAATATCTTTAAATTTTTTAAGAACTCATTTAAGCTAAGAAATCATTATAAAGTGCAAAAGAGAAGGTCCAATACAACCTTTATGTTCCTAGGAAAGGTTAGAAAGGTTAGATGGGCCTTATGTTTTACCTAATTTGGAGGACCATCAAAAGTAACTACTAAAGAGATACACATGAAGAATCAAAACCCTCAAACTATTTAGATGTCCATGATATTCTATCAAAACTAAAGGTTTCAATGGCATTTATCTCTTCTACGCATCTTGCAAAACAATGATCTATAAAGATTCAAAATATAGAAAAGGAGAGGCATTTCCATCCACCAATATGGTAAAGTCTAGATTGATTGACTCCATACCATCAAGGACAAAGGTATCTAAAAAGATTTGATTTCTACTATCACTATCAAATGGTTGTCATTTCATACTACACTTTACCTAAAACCCGAAAAATTAGTGTAGAAATTTGCTGAATAATGAAGATTTATCCACTGATATTATCCTGATCATACACTAATTCAAATTCATGTATAACACATAACATCTTCTACAATCGATCATCAATATGCGGAAATAAAAACAGTCGCATGCGCACATAAACACAATTTGTAATGGGGAAATATTATAGCTGAAAACCCCCAGCTATTTTTTATATTATAATAGAAGAGAACATGTAACAATCTCAGTACAATACTCCTCACAAGTACTCAGTACTGTCTCCAAAAGTTACACACAAACTAGCTCAGTTTTTTTGAACAAGTCACAGGTTCAAAACTCATCCACTAATTGCCTGACTCTATTGCGCAATCCAAGTTGGTTGAATGAGAGAATCAAGTTCGAATCTCCTTGGCTTCAACTGCGCAATCATCATTGGCAATCTCCTCCAATGCTTGTGCAAATCTCATGCACAACTGCTGTCGCAACTAATAGCAAACTCACCCTTTCATCTAACTCTTCCACTGGTCTTCACTGAACTGTCCATGCACTGTAGTAAACTGATGTGTTCTTAAGTTGAATAATGAGTTAATAATTAATGAATTAAATAATATTTAATTCACTCCACTCATTACTAGTGTATTAACCGCTAAACTAAAACACAACTAGTTCAACTAAGTTAAACCGAACACACCCACCAATCAGTTCTATCAACTCCACCAAACTCTGTCACATGAGTTCTAACTGAAGTATCCATGCAATAGCTCCACTTAACCCTCAAGAATAGCGTAATTTCTTCTGTAAGCTCCTGTGCCACATCTGTGCACTTAACTGAAGTGCTCCAAGAGAATAAGATAATGTTTATAGTCCAAATATTATTAAGAGCTAATAATATTCGACATATCTATTTTTAGACTGGCAATCTAAAAATAGATTCCGCCCAATATGTCTAAAAATAGAAGTCCATCTTTTTTTTTCCAACTTGACCAACCATCCACAAATAGCAACCTGCAACTCATAGAACATGATCCATATGTCTAAAAATTGACATAGTCTAAAAATAGACTTTGCGCCAAAAATAGCCCGCGGCCCACTTAGTGAAGGCGACTTCATTTCACTAAGCTCCATCATCTTGTTTCATTTTCAACACTCCCTCTCAACAAGATATGGATTATCTGCAACCCCTATCCTGCCTCTGTGTAATTCGAATTTGCTCCTAGTGAGCGCCTTCGTCAAGATGTCAACATCCTGATCCTTCGTGGGAATATATGAAAGTAACATGATTCTCCGCTGCACACAATCTCTGATATGATGGTACCTGATGTCGATGTGTTTGGATATATCATGAAATACTGGACTAGCCGAGAGTTTAATGCAACTCTGGTTATCACAATAAATCACAGTAGGCTCCAAGTGTGACCCGAACAATCCGACGATGATCTTCCTCATCCAAATAGCCTCGCATGCAGCCAAGCTTGCTGCCATGTACTCGGCCTCTATTGAACTGAATGCCACACCGCTTCCGCCGTACCGTAAAACCGTTGTCGAACCGATACCGAAAACTCCTCCGTATGCTCTTTCGGTCCCAGCCGGGCTCCCCGCCCAATCCGCATCGCTGAAGCCGCTAAGCTTCGGCTCCATCCTCCCGTCCGTACCATAGACCATATCCCGATGTGCCACTAAGATAACGCAATACATGCTTGCCCGCCTTCCGTAAGAGCTTGGTAGGCTTAACCATAGCTTGGGTAAAGTCAATTAAACGCATAGCATATATCGGGTCGTGTAATACCCGTATACATAAGCGACCCCACCAACTGTTGATAAACAGTGGCATCCACTACCTCCGCTGAAGTAGCATCCTCCTTCCTCCAACCACCAGAAAGACGAGTATCAACAGGCTTGCAGCCATGCATGTTGAACTTCTCCAGTATCTCCCGGGAATAATTACCCTGAGAAACAAACAGTCCATCACTGTGCTGCCAGATTTCCAATCCCAGGAAATAATGAAGGAGGCCCAAGTCCTTCATCTCAAACTCCTTTGCAAGATCTGCCTTGCATGAGTGTATCAACAGTTCATCACCTGTTAGTATTAAATCATCTACATAAAGCACAATGATCAAAAGCTTACCCTCCACCACAATCTGGTATAGGTTTGGATTCGCCTCACTCTTGGCGAAACCAAGTCTGGTGAAATAACTGTCTATCCATGTGTACCAAGCACGAGGTGCTTGCTTCAACCCGTACAGTGCTCTCTTGAGTCTGCACACATGCGACTCACTGCTGAAGATCTCGAAACCTTCGGGCTGCTCTATGTACACCTCCTCCTCAATGACTCCGTTGAGGAACATAGTCTTCACATCCATCCGATGGATGTGCCACCCCATCTGCGCTGAGAGAGTTAGGATCGTCCGTATGGAAGAGTACCTTGCGATAGGTGCAAAGGTCTCCTCATAATCGATCCCCTCGATCTGTGAGAAGCCACGGGCAAAAAATCTTGCCTTGTACTCCCTGCCCACGCTCCCCGTCGCCCGCCTCTCGCTTCACTTTGTAGATCCATCGCGAACCCACCACCGATTTCCCCTCCGTCTTGGGACAATCTCCCCATGCACTTTTGCATTGTTTCTCGACAATAGATAGATACTCTTCCACCATGGCATCTACCCATGCGGGTTCCTCCACAACTTCCTCGAAAGAGGATGGTTCTCGTCACGACACATTTGCTCATAAGAGCCATGTACCGCTGGGTAATGGCCCCAAGGACCTGCCTCCGGCCGCGTTGCAGTCGCAGTTGTATCACAACCTTCTCTCGCATCTCAATTCGCTCGCTTTAGCTTCGAGGGGGGAGGGGGTGCGCTTGCGCCCTCTGATGGTTGGCGCTGCATGAGTGGTCTCTTCCACCTCATGAACTTCCTCTTGTGGCTGATCCACATCCGGAAGCTCCTCCTTAGGAACTAATAGCTCCTCATCTGCATGCAAGTGTGGCTCCCTCTCAAGCGAACACTGCATGGATTTCTCCTCTTGAAATTTGATATCCCGTCGCACAACAGTATTGTGACTGTCTGGCAAATACACACGATAGTTGTGGGGCGTATCAGTGTACCCCACAAATATCCCAACCTCTGCTGTCAGATCCAGCTTCTTTTTGGCATCCTTCGTCACATGCATGTAGACAGGTGAGCCAAAAATTCTTAGATGAGAAATATCAGGCCTCTTGCCAGAAAACGCCTCCTCCGGTGTACTCATGCCAAGTATCTTGTGAGGACAATGGTTCTGCACATACACTGAAGTATTGCATGCCTCAGCCCACAAGTGAAGGGGTAGGCCCTGATCATGCAACATCGCCCGTGCAGCACCCACGATCGTTCTGTTCTTCCGCTCAGTAACCCCGTTCTGCTGTGGGTTATGGGGTGCGATGAGCTCTCTCCGAATCCCTTCTGCGCTGCAGAACTCCTTGAATTCAGCCGAGATGAATTCACCACCGTTATCACTCCTTAGAGCAATCACCTTCTTCCCCGACTCCTTCTCGACCAGTGCTTTAAACTCACAGAACTTCGCGAATGTATCGCTCTTCTTCTGCATGAAGAAGATCCAGCACTTTCGAGAGAAATCATCACCAAAGATCACATAATACTTGTGCTTTGCTGTCGAAGCAACTGAGAAAGGACCACACACGTCTGTGTGAACTCTCTCAAGGATCGTCGTGGCGCGATTATCCTTCTCGTGAAAGGTGGCTTTCACATACTTCCCTAAAGTACACCCCTTGCACTGATCTGACTGCGCAAGAGTGCCCTTAGGAAGCCCAGTAGAAATCTGCTGCAGGATCTTCAAAGCTCCATGGTGAAGGTGGCCCAATCGCCTGTGCCACAGTTCGCCCTCATCATCCCGGCTCACCACTTCTCCCGCCTTGCATGCCATTGCTGCGTAGCCATCTACTTGCAACTGATAAAGGTTCTTGACTCGAACCCCTATCTTCCGGGTCTCTCCAGTTGTCTTACTGCGCAGGAAGGCTTTTCCTTCGTTGAAGACCACATCATACCCCTTGTCTTCCAACATCGCCACAGAGATCAGATTCTTCATCAATCCTGGAACATGCAATACTTCCTTCAATACGAAGGGTTTACCAGACTCCCTCTCAAAGGAAATGGTACCGATACCGGTCGCACTGTATCTACCATCATCGCCGATCTCGATGTGCACTCCAAGATCTTTTTCTTCCAGATCTGAAAATAGATCTCGATCTCCTGTCATGTGAAATGACACACCACTGTCCAAGAACCATACTGATCCCATCACACTTGAGACCAAGCATGCGATTAGTTAAAAATCCAGTTCGAACTGGGAGGCCAATGCCTCTCCCGCTGCAGATCCAGAAGCCTTCTTATTTTTCTTCTTCTACGGACAATTTGTGGCATAGTGTCCATGCTGGTGACAATGAAAACACTTCACCTTGGACATGTCTTGCTTCTTGCCTTTCGCACCAGACTGAGAAGCTTTCTTTCTCTTTCCCTTCTTTTCTTTGGCAGCCAAAGCGCAATTTTCTTCATCAGATACCTTTGATGAAGATCCATCCCTGGTAGTCCTCCTTATCTCCTCTTGCATGAGATCCGCCCAAAGTCGCTCCCATCCCGACAACTTCTCCCGACCATTGACAGAGTCCTGATAGGAATGCCAAGCTTTCGAAAGACCAAGGAGAGCCAGGTCCACCAAGTCCTCTTCATCGACAGTCACCCCCACACTTCCCAGCTCATCTCTACATTGAGTGAACTTCGTGAGGTACTTGGCGATACTGTCGCCTTTCTCCATCTTAATGTTTCTGAGTTTATCTTTGAGCGCCAGCTTCCTTTGGTCGCTCTTGCTCTAGAATAGATCTCTCAACGCTTTCCACATCAAATATGGAGAATCTTTTCCATGCAGGCTGGATACAATGTGATCCTTCACGCCCTCCAACAGAATCCTTCGACATTTCACCATCTTCTTTTGCCAAGCCTCAACTTCAGCAGGATCAGTAGGCTTTTGGACATTCGTATCTACGAACTCCTTCAGCCCATTATCTTCTAATACTGCCTCCATCTGATCTTTCCATGCAACATAATTCGAACTGCTTTCAAGGGCATATTCTAGTCGCAAACCGTTGAAAGACATTTTCAACTCTGGCACCAAGAAAACAATCTGCTGCAAAATTAGAATTCCAAGCTCAAAACTCAACTGCTTCTAGATCTGTGAGAACAAATTATTTCTAGCACAGAGATTGACTGTATGGGCATTTACTGGATATATCACCTTTCAGAGAAAGGATGGATCTAGAGGCTACCTGGCCCGATACAGACTCTGTCTACCGAAATAAAATTGTAATCACTGTAATAGATCCCGATGATCAATTCGCTCCGATACCATGTAGAAATTTGCTGAATAATGAAGATTTATCCACTGAGATTATCTTGATCATACACTAATTCGAATTCATGTATAACACATAACCTCTTCTACAATCGATCATCAATATGCGGAAATAGAAACAATCGCATGCGCACATAAACACAATATGTAATGGGGAAAGCTTATAGCTGAAAACCCCCAGCTATTTTGTATATTATAATAGAAGAGAACATGTAACAATCTCAATACAATACTCCTCACAAGTACTCAGTACTGTCTCCAAAAGTTACACACAAACTAGCTCAATTTTGAACAAGTCACAGGTTCAAAACTCATCCACTAATTGCCTGCCTCTATTGCGCAATCCAAGTTGGTTGAATGAGAGATCCAAGTTTGAATCTCCTTGGCTTCAACTGCGCAATCACCATTGGAAATATCCTCCAATGCTTGTGCAAATCTCATGCACAACTGCTGTCGCAACTAATAGCAAACTCACCCTTTCATCTAACTCTTCCACTGGTCTTCACTGAACTGTCCATGCACTGTAGTAAACTGATGTGTTATTGAGTTGAATAATGAGTTAATAATTAATGAATTAAATAATATTTAATTCACTCCACTCATTACTAGTGTATTAGCCAGTTAAACTAAACACAACTAGTTCAACTAAGTTAAACCGAACACAACTCCACCAACTGTCTCATCAACTCCACCAAACTCCGCCACTTGAGTTCTAACTGAAGTCAACCATGCATGAGCTCACCAAACCCCTAGGAATAGCGTAATTCCTTCTGTCAGGTGCATGGGCCACATCCGTAGCTCCAATTGAAGTGCTGTAAGAGAATAAACTGAAGTTTATAGTCCAAATATTATTAAGGGCTAATAATATTTGACTGACCTATTTTTAGACAGGCAGTCTAAAAATAGACTTCGACCTATATGTCTAAAAATAGAGGTCCATATATTTTTACCAACTCGACCAATCATCCAATAATAGCATACTGCAACTCCTAGACCATGCTCCATATGTCTAAAAATAGACATAGTCTAAAAAATAGACTTTGCGCCAAAAATAGCCTGCGGGCCCACTTAGTGAAGGCGACTTCATTTCACTAAGCTCCATCATCTTGTTGCATTTTCACAAATACTTAGAGTTAGATGAAATAATAATCAATCCATATACAGAAAGAGTCATTTTAACTCATGATATATTGTACCATCTACATCTTCCATGTCTTCTAATATTTAATATAACACATGTATTGTATGTTATGTATATTCTGGCATGAGGGTTATTAGTAAATACTCCATGCAATGTATGATGTAGGTTCATATAGTACATTAAATACATAAAGAAAAACAAGTTAAGAGTACATGATGTTCCTGAGTGAGAAATTAGTGAGCTGTTCATATTCCTACGATAAACAATGTTCCTAATCTCTTTCCAATCCAAATTTGTTGCACTAACTGTACTTTCATAGTATAACTCATATAGATAACCATCCATGTGGTTCAAATTATTGTTTTGTATAAGGCTCAACAATTTGCAAATTTTGTAGTTTTGAGTCAAAAGTTGAATTTTGCAATTTTTGGACCTCTTAAAGTGTTTTTTAATGATTCTTAAACTCTTTGAAAAAAATATTTGAGTATGTTCACATTGTCTATATCACTCCAATATTTCCATCACATATTCAATGCCACAATTTTGACCTACAATTGGAATCTATGCCCTTGACATGGTTACTTATGTAAATAACAAAGTATTCATGTCCACCTCAACATCTTCCATGCACCCACTTTAACAACATATAGATGCATACTTCTACAATATCTACACATTTTAGGAATTCAATCCATCAACAAAATCATTGCATATGTAAACCAATAACTTGTCACTTATGAGATTCTAAAAGGTATGCACTCCTTGATTATTACAAACCAAACTTCCTTTAGTAGTTGAATGGATACTCCTGTAACTAAATGTAATTTTTGCATATAGAATATACCATATGAAGCATAACATAAATTAGTACATCATCTTCTCATTTTTCTTTATGTCTTTACTGAAGCATTGTACAAAACTTTTACAAAGAAATACACAATATTTAAATCTAAATTACTTTGTATTGTTTCATGGATTATTTCGCTAATATTTTGAAATTTTAGATTGTGCAAATTATTTTTTCCTTGGATCCAAAATTTATTAATTACTAGTTTTTCTTGAATTTCATGAAATAACTAAAATATGAAACTGAAACGATAGGATCAATTCTAAACCATCCACACAAATGAAGACAATATTTATCTTATAAAAAACAATACAAGAGAAATCCTGCTAGAAGGTGAGACCTATACTATGCTCTCTTTGATTCAATTGTAAAATGTACATACAAAGGAATGGGAACATACTATCAAGTTACCTTTTGATAATGTGGCTTGAATAGCTACTATAGGATCCTCCTCCTCCTCCTCTATTATGCTCATAAAATATAACTATCATATTTTCTTCTTGGCTATGGAATAAGATACAATACTAAAGAATGGGACCCATTCTCCTGACAATGGCTCATTATTTAACATAACTCGATAACCACCTAAGGGTAGGTTTTTGACTTCCCCAACCATCAATTAGATAAGGCTTTGGAAATTCTAGAATATTCATATAAGTCCACATGTGGGTGTAAATATTCACTCATTGATGTGGCAAGTACTCATACCATGGTGTTCAATGAGGCAGGTCAACATGCAACCCTGCCATAACTTTTTCATATGAGCTCCTATTGAGGTGATTTTTACACCCTTAGAAAGATAACAATGTTTAGATCAAGTTTTAAGGCATGGGTGTAAGTTTTAGATACTACAATTCTAAAAATCACCATTTGAGGCCTCAAAATGGCTCAAAAAGTTTATGGACCCAAAATTTCCAAATTGGGACCTACAACTAAAATAATTTGTGCATGCCAATTCATCAAAATTTTCCACCTAGAAAGTACCAATATAGATGAAAACTTATATGATGATAAAATTTGGATCATACCTCCCCCTTTAGGGAGGGTTTTTGTTCTTGAAATGTTTACTGAATGAGGTGAGGAAATTTTTCTTCTAGATTCTCCCTAGAGTACTATTTTTCTTTTCCCAAAAGTTATCCTTTCAAGCCAATCTACCAAAGACTATGCTACCACTATATTGTAGTTATAGACTTCCTACAAAACTTTGCCTTTTTCATCTTTTCTGAGCATCTAGTGCTAAGTCCTCCATGCTACATAAGACTTGTTCCTCGTATTGATCCAAAATGGAAGGCTTGTAGAGTTCCAAATTCTGCACATTCACTATTAAGTAAATGTGCATGTATGTGGGTAGATAGAGTCTATAGGAATTGTCTCACACCTTCTCCAATACCTCAAAAGGGAGATACTATGGAGCCTTGATGTTCTTTCCAGGACCTTGTAGTCTTTCCTTGTTCATATGTAACAAAACTCTATCTCCCACTTTGAATGAATTATCAATGATGTTTTGATCATATATGGTCTTATAGTATATTTTTCACTTCTTCAACATCTCCTATATTTATTTGAAACTAGACTTTCCTAATCTTTTAATTAAACTTCTAACTATCATTTTATTTAAAAGCATGAAAATTTGGAATTTGTGACAAAGAGAAGGAAATATATGGGCTTTGCCTTGTGTTTCAGTTACCATGTTAATAATGAAATGTTGTTTACTCTTCAGCATAATAGTTACATTGGTCCATGTGGTAGTCATGTACTCCATAATGTAAATTCCATTTCATTGATTTATTTGCTGCGTGGAATGTATTTCCATTTCATTTCATTGATTAGTTGTTTGTGGAATGTGTATCTGTCATTCATATTAAATTTAAGAGGAAATGATGTTTATCTTAAATCACTTTGTGTGTTATTTTCTCGAAGCCTTGAGATTTGAGTTTTAATCAAAATGCATAAATGATTGCTCTCGCTACGTTGTGTTAAATTGAAGTATTTTTGCTTTCACTGTCAACATATCTTTAGGTGTTTTATGTCTAGAGGTGAAATTTGACATTTTGAGGATATTCATTGAAGTTCGAAACTATGATCTATTGACGCTTAAAGTTATCAAATCATTGTTATGTTTTTAAGTGGATGTTTTTACGATCTTATTTAGAGGAGTTGATATTGAGAAATTTAATGTTTGTAATTTTGATTTATGGAAATTTAAAATGTTAACGTTTTGATTGAGATTGAGAAATTTTATGGTCACCATTTTAATTTATGGAATGATCCATAAATTGTCATAGATATTCCACTAGACAATTTGTAACAACATATCTAGTAATATTAAGCTTAAAATACTAAATTTACACTATGATGGCTTATTTGTCCTTAGATTTATGGATCTGTTAATTATTGCCTATTGGGAATGCATGCAAATTATAATTATGTAGAAAATAGAGAATAATGAAATAAAACTGACAAACCACAAATAGACACAAGATATACCTCGAGAAACCCTTTCAGGAGAAAATCTAAATGGAAGGTGGGGTTGCTCTTCTCTCTTTCTCTAAATGGAAAATAGATGCCAGTACAAAGAAGTGAGGCTTGTGGCTCGTGGGATGCTACAATGCACAAATCCTCTTTGTTTTCTCTCTCCCTATCCACTCTCGACTACTATGCTCATCTATGGAACAAAAATGCACTTGAATAGAATGGAATCCCTTTTCCTCCTAGTGGCCCAATATTAACACAACATAATAGCTTACTATTGATTAGGTTTGACTCCTTCAACTCTTAACTAGAGTTACAATATTGGCTTTTCTAGAGTCTTTTTCAACATGGTTGCAATGCTAACCTATTTTCCATGAATAATGGGCATTGACATGACGTTCTCTCGAATTATGTTGGTCAAAACAAGAAGATCAACTTGCAAGTGGCATAACATTTGCATACAAACTATGTTTTAGACGATTCTTATGGGAGCCATTTGAAAGGTGTTTGTATGTAGAATAGCACCAAAAGGTGTTGCACTTATGTGGCAAAGTTGTACCCCCCAAAAATGTAGTTTGATGCCTCAGACTATTCCTTAAAAATAGTAGTGTGAGTTGATTCCTCCAATTGTTCCACTCTGAAAGCATCAAGATAAATGATAAATAATATAATGATTCACTCTGAATCATACCTCCACATTTTGGAAGGATTTTGGTCTCCAAAAACTTCTATAGAATGATGGATTTTAACCTCTACGAAATATCTGTAATATTGTAACCAATTGTAACCAACCGTTATAGATGGTGAATCTCTATAATAAAGTATAGTAAATTTCCATGGTTAAATAATGTTGTTATATGTTTTTTAAATATATATATGTTTAACTCATATATTAATTTTTTTTAATAATAATTTTAAATAAAGTTATTATTTAATTCATTTTTATGATTTTTTTTTTAAATTTTGACATTTGATGTATATCCATACTTATTAGACATTTAATTTATATAATTAAACTGGTTTGTATCAAATAAACCATATAAATATTCCATATAATAAAGATACTTAATAGTTTTATTTATAAATACTAATAACAAAATATATTTAAATTTGATGACCAGAATTATGATATTGAGTATTTAAATCGCCCATGCGAGAATCAAGGATGGGAGTCACCGTAATATAATTGGAGACGTATCTTGACAAAGACAACTCAACCATAAGATGCCACAAGGACAACTCAGAAGATTCCACAAAGACAACTCAGAAGATGGTTGTTAGAATGATACAATTGGACAAATCAATCTTGACAAAGACAAGTCAACTATAAGAGGCCACAAAAACAACTTACAAGATGGTTATTAGAATAAAGTATTTTAGATACAGCCAAAAAGCCAACTCAGGACTTACAACGCCTCGTCATAAGCAACGCTTCATACATTCAAAAGGGCAGCAGGTACATATATCTCAGTAATACCCCGATTTAGAAATCATTCTATCATCACTCAGAAGATTACACTGTGCAACCAGAGAGGATATGCCATCTTGAGAAAATGATGCTGCGTGACAAGATAGGATGATGCCGTCTTATAATAAAAATAAGACCAAATGGTAGTGACAGATTTTCAACTCACCGGATTTCAGATTAAATTGAATTAAAGAAAGGAAAAGAAGTGGCATATGCTTTGTCTTAACGGTTTATAAGCTGGAGTTAGGGCAGTGTAATGGTAATGGTAATGTGGAGAAGTTTGATCTTTATATGTTTTGTGGTTTAATCTTGAAAATAATTATGTATATCTGACTATGTTTTGTGATCCAATCTTGAACCGAACTATATAAATTATGTATGTTTGAAGATGTTTTGTGGTCCAATTTTGAACAGAACTATGTAGGTCTGAGAATGTTTTGTGGCCTAATTCTGAACAGAACTATGTATGTCCGAGGGCCGTGTAATTTTTGGATAATATCATATAATGTGCTAGAAAATATTTCTATAGTCTAATCAATCTGTTTTTTTGTAAAAATTTCTCTGAAAATTATAGAAATTTTAGCAAGATTTAAAATATAATCAGTCAGGAATTTTTGTAAATCCAAGTTATAGCAATTAAACTTCAAGATTTTAGTGCTTAATAGATTTTTAATGGTGCTGAATCCATTTCTACCATAAAAAAAAACATGATTGAAACACTGCTAATACTAGATTAATTCAAACACTGCTACCATTAGATTTTTTGAAAGTATTTTTCTCAAATTTTAATATTTATTTTACTATTAAAGCAATTCCTCAAACTCAACAAACTTGTCAAAAAATATTGCTTGCTTTAATATCTCTGTGAATGTCTTTGAATGATAATCGAATGATCCGATTATCAGATTCCTCATGAAGATAGACATGTGCTAGAAAATATTGCTTGCTTTAATACCTCTGTGTATGATTATCAGATTCCTTGTGAATGATCCGATTCCGATTATCAGACTCGTCGCAAAGACATGTGCTAGAAAATATTGCTTGCTTTAATACCTCTGTGTATGATTATCAGATTCCTTGTGAATGATCCGATTCTGATTATCAGACTCGTCGCAAAGATGGGCCAATCCAGTGCAGTTCCAACTATAACGATTAATTCAAACATTGTTACTGCTAGGGTTTTTTGAAAAAAAAATTCTCAAATTTTTTTTACGATCAGAGCAATTTCTCGGCTTCAACAAACTTGTCAGAAAAATATTGCTTGCTTTAATATCTCTGTGAATGATCCGATTATCAGATTCCTCGTGAAGATAGGCATGTGCTACAAAATATTGCTTGCTTTAATACCTCTGTGAATGATCCGATTATCAGATTCCTCGTGAAGATAGGCATGTGCTACAAAATATTGCTTGCTTTAATACCTCTGTGAATGATTATCAGATTCCTTGTGAATGATCCGATTATCAGACTCGTCGCAAAGATGGGCCAATCCAGTGCAGTTCCAACTATGACGTTTCGTTGCATCTGCAATGCATCACACACCGTAAATATATTATCTGCAAACTACATATACAAATGAAGGAATCAAAACTCAATCCAGAACAAGTATATACCAAATACAATCTTGTCAAGAGTACTGTTCTGGAGATGTTCGTAAACTAGTAGCCTTTCAGAGCCTTCAACATAGCAACAAAGAAATTTCACTAGATTCTTGTTGCTGAACACGGCTGATGAGATTTGCGCTGCTTTCCTTGTACTCATATACAGCTGTTTAACTGCAACCTCTCTGCCATTACTTTGAATCCCCTGCAGGTCCACTCACTTTGATATCATTTTTATTCTTCTTTTCTACATGGAACAGCTACTCTAAAATATCTAATTTTATGTGAAATAAATATCGAGCTCTCACTTTAAAGACGTATCATCCCCTGCAGATCCACTCACTTTAATATCATTTTTATTCTTCACTTCTACATGGAACAGATACTCTAAAATATCTAATTTATGTGAAATAAATATTGAGCTCTCACTTTAAAGACGGATCCAAAACCTCCATCGCCAAGTTTGTTCTTTAAATTAAAATTGGAGGTACTCTGTCTCAGAATGTCGTACTTGAAAATGAGTTCTGGATTCGCTATAGTCGGCCTTAAAATAGAATCTCCCTCCTCACCTGCGAAAACAATTACAAGGTGTCTAGTTATCTTGCACACAAGGTAATCAGACGCATGCTAGAGCTTTAACACTGAAAGATTTCACTGCAAGTTCAGGACCTCCACTTCGAGAAATCTCTTCCCAGCATTTCAGAAGAGAGCAAATATTCCACTTCCAAAGGCCTATGCCTTCAATTAATACAAGCATAGCGGCTGCTACGCCCAGACTTATGCCCAACACGCTAAATCTTTTACAAAAATTATACAAAAAGCGTCAGTAACCAGAGAGGCTCTGTTTTAGTTCACCGGAAATAGATGAAACCCTACAAAAGCCGTAAATTCCTCATGTGCATGAAAAAGGATACCGAACGACCGAAGCTTTCTTCTGGTGGCGGCTATAGAACAGAAGCGTTGAAAAATTCATAAACCTGGTAATGCAGGTAGCAGTTCTTAGATCCGAATTGTGCCCCAAGAGCTCCAGTTTGGCATGAGAATATATATTTCGAGGCAAAAGTTAGACACGATCCGCAGCCTGTTCGGGTAGATCTGTCCAACACTCCGCTAAGCCGTAGATATTCTCCATTAAATCAGAAGGGGCAACTACTGCATCTGCATCGAAGAGTTTGGGGTTTTATACAGCTTTAGTGGTAAGGTTCGACCGCAGGACACTCACGGGATTTTTGTGCTTCGGGTTGGGGTTTTTTGCAGCTTTAGCAGTAAGGTTCGACCGCAGGACATTCAAGGGATTTGTGTGCTTCCCAAAACTTTATCGGGGCAGAGATGGGTCTCTTTTTAACTTTTATTTACCACCCTCACCAACTTTTATTTTTTTGAATGTTTTATTATCTTTTAATACCATAAGGATGAGGTTTGTTTTATTTTCGTGTTTTTCAAACGGCTCAGTTTCTGTACAGTAGAGATCAAATTTTTAATGTAAAACATTAAATCTATTTAATTATATTTTAAATAATAAAACTTATAATTTTATTATTTATTAAAATTAAATATATTTTAAATAATAAAACATATAATTTTATTATTTATTAAAATTATTTATATTTTGTTGAGGAAATTTTAAATATGTTAATAAATTTGGTTAAAGTTTATTAACATTTTATTAAAAAATCACAATTTATTTTATGTGACATTGGTTTATATGGATTTTTGTTTTTTTGAATTTTGGTTTTTGTGATCTATAATTGTATAGAATTTTTTGGTAATAATCACATTTAAATGAATCAATTTAGTCTTAATGATAAACCACACTGGTTGGTTCGAAACCTTCGACAAAATTCATTTAAATGTGATTATTACCAAAATAATTCTATGCAATGATATTTTTTTATTAATTAATTAATTTAAAAATATATATATATATAACAATCTTGTAAATAAATATTAATTTATAATTTATAATTATTATTTAAAATACTCTAAAATATTTTATGAAAATTAATTTTTTATCATTTATCTTATAATTAATTAAATTAAAATTTTAAATATTGTTTTATAAAATTTTATTAAATATTATTGAATAACATTTATACGCTCCAAGAGTATACATATATATAGATGTTATCAAATCTATTTTGTAACATTTTATTCCTTAAGTATTCAATTAAGGAATTAATGATTTTAGTTATTAAGAATATATGTCTTTTTAACATCAAAGATGATGTTTACAATTTTGGTTATTAAAAATGGATTTTAAAAAAAATTTATGCAAAAAAATATTTTTTTTTACTGAGTATTTATATTTGTGGAAGGTTTTTTATTTCAATTTAAGATGGAAGAGGATTTGTTGATATTTTTTTTTTTTTAATTGAGGGCTTATATTGATTCTCAATGGAATATGCTCAACATATAGTTAGTTTAATGTTTATCAAGAGTTGTAGTGTATTGGAGAGTTTGTTAGGTTGCATTGACTTTTAATAAATTTAAAAAATTAGTTCAGTGCCGGCCCACCAATAGAGATTTGAGATTATTACAATTCTAATAAGTTCTTCCATGATAAGTTCCTCAATATTATTTATAACATTCATTTATATAAGAAAATTTTATTTAGCAAAATGGTCCATTACTTTTAATAAATTTAAAAAATTATATTCATGCCACTCAGCTCCCCACCCACCAATTTCCAAGGGATTTGAGATTATTTCAATTCTAATAAGTTTCTCCATGATAAGTTCCTCAATGATTATTTATAACATTCATTTATATATAAACAAATTTTATTTAGCAAAATGGTCCATTTTATAATAAGATGTGTAATTTTTTTTTCTTAAGTTAAAGTTGACCCATAACCTTTTTATACATGGTTAATCAGTAAATGTGTGCATTAGTAAGGCATTCTTTCCTGTTGCAATAATTTTTTTGGTTATATTTATGAAGCTTCAGCTATATCAACCACATTAATATTTTTAATGTGATTGTACTAGTTTTATGAGTTGTTTATAGTAATACAATCATTTTGGACAATTTTGAGGTGAACTATTACAATTCATGAATCTCTTTATGGAGTAGTTTTTAAGTGCAACTTTTTGGAGTTTTTGGCAGATTTCAGGTCGGAATTGGGCGAAAAAAATTATGGCCAAATCTTTATTTGTGTTGTTTAAACTGGTTGTTTGATTGCATACATACATTCTACACCCTCAAAAACCCCTGGGGCATTTACATTCTACACCCTCAAAAACCCCTAGGGCATTTACATTGTGGAGAGTCCTCTGGGGCATTTCGATTGTGAAGAGTTCCTTGTGATTTCAATTAATCCCTCCCAGATTCTAAACAAAATAGATCATAAAATAATCTAAAAAATTGTAATTAGTTTCTGCTGAAAAAACATAAAAGGATTATAATTCATATTACTTTGAGTTGAATCTATATTGTGAGTGGATGGTTTTGTAAACAAACAGTCAAAATTAGGAACATATATATATATATATATATAATGACTTACTGGTCAATAGGACCATAACCATAAGCGATACATGATATTGCTGACAATTTTGAACTTAAACAAAGTTTTTTATGAATTTCATTTCCATCATATTACTAAGGACAGGTCATCTGTGACCACCTTAAGAAAGGCTACATGCTACAAAACTTTCATCAAGTTGCTAACTTTACTTCACTTCCTTCATCGGTCTGTTAGCTTCACATGAGGAACTCCTCCATTAGTTGTTGAAGTGCAGCATAGGGAACCAAAAATTTATTACTTATCTATATTGATGTTGATGAAAATTGGTATCATCCTAGCAAAGGAGTTTAAGAGAAGGTATCAAAAATTTCGTTTCGCTTCAAAGGAGGAACACTGTGAATGTTGAAATTCAGAATATGGAAGCATTAGTTGAAATGAAAAATATGGAAGCAAATAACCATTACCTATATCGTGCTAGCAAAGGAGCTCCAACTCCATAACAAGTATCACAAATTGCCATCGAAATTATCCTTGAAAAATCTATTAGAAATAATGATCCCACCTATATGTGCTAGCAAAGGAGCTCCAACTCCATAACTTGTATCATAAATTGCCATCGGAATTATCCCTGCAACATCTGATCATAATCGACTGGATCAGGGGCAAAAATTAGCTCAAAAATAAAAGTGCTCAGAATTGCACCAAACTAGAACGAAAACGACCGGCCCGTCACAAGGAATCCAACGCAACTCGTTTTGTTGAAAACTGAGTTTGGATGAGGAAGTTATGCTCTGTTGATCATTGTTCAGAATAGGCAAATTTTTAAAAATAATATTGCATAACAAGTACAGTTGATGACATGGCAATCCAGTTAGCATGAAGAGAATATTCTTCAGTTTATGTCCAATGGGACTGTGATAAGTGGCACAATTGGATTCACCAGTTTGGTTTGTGAAGGTAAAATCATCCAATATCCTCCAAGGTTGAATGTGGGTTCATGAAATTTTATGTGCTGGAAATTATTTGGACTGTGATAAGTGGCACAATTGGATTCACCAGTTTGGTTTGTGAAGGTAAAATCACCCAATATTCTCCAAGGTTGAATGTGGGTTCATGAAATTTTATGCGCTGGAAATTATTTTTTTAAATATATTAAAGATGGTTAATATATATATATATTATATTATTAACTTTAAAAATTTAATTATTATTAATTTCCACATATAGTTGTTTTATTTCAAACCTTCGGTTTTAAACATTACGTTGGATTATTATGGTGGAGCATTAAGGTTGTTTAAGGTGGCATTTAAATCCGTTGCAAATATCATTATAGTGGCATTATAACCTTGGTCAAAGGTTTATACAATGCATGCATATTAAATGGAGGTGTATTATTAAAGTTTGGGGAGCGTGATTATTAAAAGTTTTATACGGTGCAAAAACATGTGTTAAGGGGCGAAGGTCGAGGTTTAACCCCATGATCCCCCCGCCCCCCCTACCACTCAAAGCCTTCACCAATGGGCCATGGCCCTGTTCTTTGAAAATTTATGCACAGACCTTATATTTAAGGTGATGCGGATCTGAAGATGGCGGAGCAGAGGGGGCTAGCCCCGCGGGCCAGCCCTCCTCCTATGTGACTACACACATGACCCACTCCAAGCGCCTACCATAAATGTGCCTTAATCTACCTTTAATTACGGATTATCAGTAATTAACTCTAAGTTTAATTTGGAGGCAATTTTGGTGGTTTCCACCATTTTCGCTGGACTTCCAGTTTTGTCAAGGTTATCTAACAGTTTTCCAGATTTAGAGATAGAATCTAGGGAAAAAATTAATGAGGTTTATCTTGGTCAATTTTCGACCAATGTTTGCTCAAGGATAGTCATTCTTAGCAAATTTTCATGCTTTGAATCCATTGGAACAATTTGAAAAGGAAATGGAGCATATCTATAGGTTTTTTTGGTCACTTGAATAATTTTGAAGCCTAGGGCAACCAGGAAGGAAGGCCATGCCTAGATCAACTGAAGGGCAATTTCAGTGAATGAATAGTCAAATTTTGATGTATTTAATGATATGAAAATAATGGTACAATTTATAGAGGCGTTGGAGCACATCTGAAGGTGATTTTGTCACTTTGAAGATTAAACAAGCCCATGGCCACCGGGATTGGAGGTCAAGCCTAGAGGAGATGTGTATTCCTTACAAAAACTCTTTGATAAAGAGATGTTGTAGAAACTCTACATCGTGATTGATGGATGCAAGAGAAGTATGAAAATAAGAGGGAAAATATTAAACTTCAAGAGCAATTGATTGCTATGAAGGATGAGAAGCAAGAACTTCTTGAAAATACACATGGTATGGAGACTCAACTCCATATTTCAAATGAGAACCTTGAAAAGATGCATGAGATGGAGATTCAGCTCCATGATGCCAAGGAAGCCTAACCAAGCATGTACTTGAAAAATAGGTATGAAATTCAAGTTTATCTTCAATTTCCTCTCAAGATGAATGTGTAGGTTATTTTGAAAGACACACTAAAGGAATATGGTCCAAATTATTGATGAACATGGGCTATGAAGGTAAAGGATTAGGCAAACATGCACAAGGCATAGTTGAGCCAATTGTTGTTGAGGAAATGCCTAAGTATTTGGGTCTTGGTTATGGACAACATGATGGAGAAAGCTCTAAAGCCAAGGAGGCACATGAAGGTGTTCCAAGAAGGACTTTCATTTCATGTTCATTACCTCAGGCTTGTGAAGATTGTGTTCATGAGGAATGCAAAAGTTTTACACCCACTTTACAAGAAGGTGCTCATAACCATGCAGCTAATGAGAATGGCGAAAAAGAGGATGATGAAAGCTCTACAGTCATTGAATGCATTGATGGTATTTCGAAGAGAGCTATTACCTCATCAAATTCACCTCCTCAAGAAGGCAACAAAGGTGAATGTTGTATAAATATTCTTTTAATCAAGTTGCTTTTGATTATGATAAACATGGAAAATTATTACATAAGATTTGGAGAAAAGTTGCATGTTCCTTTTCTGGTTTGGATAACCATAATGTTTCAAGGTGTTGGAAGAAGATAGTCATGCACACGAAACTTTCAAAACAAAGGAGGCAAGAAGCCAAAGCAAACCATGTTGAAAAGAAGATGCAATTGTTTTGCAATAATTTCCATAAGAAAGGTCATCTTGTAGACAAGTGTTGGACTTTGTATCCAGCAAGTCATCCACGACATTTGAAGGAGGTGGAGAAAGAGAATGGAAAGAATGGAAAAGAAGATTCCATAATTGATGTGGGTCATGATGATTCACATGAAGATGATGTGCAACTGAAAGAAGCGTCATTGAAATGGTTTGGTAAGAGATGGTTAGATTTCTTATCCAATTAAGGCTTTACATGTCTTTTTATGGTAATGCATTTCTTTGCCAATGGAATGCATATTGCATGTTTATGCCAAGAAGGTGATTGAAAGTGGAGTATGTTGACTCACTTTATTGCAACAAAATTTCATCATTTCAGCTTTAAGTACATGTAAATATGAATGGCATTCTTGTACTTATGATTGTACTTGTGAGAGAGTTGAAGTATTGTATACATGCATAAGAGTTTGTGTGTATGAACAGTGAAATTTTGATGATTTCATTGTGCTTGAACATGCATGAGTAATTGACTTTTGTTAGTTGATTGCTTTGTTGAACATGTGTATTGTCAACTTGGGAGTGTTGATCATTTGCACATGCATGAGTGTCAACTTGTGTTGATTGTGTGTTGCATGCATGTCCTATCGACTTGGAAAAGTTTATTTTGTCTCCAAAGATGAAAGGGAGATGTTGACGAAGCGTTTCATGAAATGTGAAATTATTTTTGTCATGGGAAAAGAATCGTCAAGTTGTTATACATGCTTATGCTTGACTTGAGTGATCCAAGATCTTTAGCTTTGATATGGATTAAATAATTACATGTAAAATTTCATCTTAACCATGAAACTTAAAAGACATGAACATAAGAAGAGAGAAGCACATAAAATCATGAAAAGAAGACAAGAAATTGAAAACGAAGTTCGTCTAGGAGGGACTAAGTCTAAGGGCCCTGCTCAATCAGTGGGGAGGCTCTCTTTCATTAAGTGGAAAATAAAATGAAAGTACAAGAATCAATGTAAAATTACACCCTTATACCTCCATAGCTGAAAGTGATCGAAAATTAGAGACCTCTGATGAAGAAACATACAACACCGTTGGATTCCTGTCGCCAAGAGGTGTAGAATGCATATAAAATTTTCCTGATTTTGACTCTGGTCAAATCTGGGCCCTATGGAAATGAGCTCAGTTCATGGTTCCGTCCCCCCTCCTGATAATTGCTCAAGGTTCCACCTCTATCTCGTTTCCCGTGTCACTCCTAGTATGCTTGGGCGCACTTCTAAGAGGAAGGTTTAAATCCCAAGAGGTGGGCAGACTTCACTAAGTCCGTAGTTGGTGAATTGGTTGTGATCCATGTTAGGAGGGAGGAAGTTGGGCGGTCAAACCCCACCCCCTCCCGCAATAGGCTTTGGTTTTAAAACTGTATAACAATTTTTATTTATTTTTTTGTTAAAAATATATACCAAATTTTGAAATACGACGGGCTGGGCTCGCATCGAGCAGCTCGCCCACCATGTAACCCACTGACAGTCTTCAACATTATACCATATGTTATATGGTGGGTTGGGCAGTGGGGTTGACAGCCCCTGCCCACCCATATAATACTATATATTACCATTGCGGTGGGTCCAGTGGGGTCATGGCCGTTGACCCATATTTAAATTTGATTTTTGTTTGTCATATGGTTGGTTCAAGGGCAAGGGTCATGGCACGCCCTTGTTTTTTTTTCTTTTTTTTTAATAACAAACTCCTCTTTTTAAATATTCTCGATTTTGACCGAACTAATTGTCCCACAATTTCGCCTCGATTCCAACCGGAGCTGGCCGGAATCTGGCAACCGGATTTTGGCAAAAACATTGCCTCCTTAAGGCTACCACACCATCAAGTCAACCCAAAACTTTGACTACTTCTAACTTCTCCATAATAACTCAGAATTGAGTATCGTCTGCGCTGTTGGAATCAGAAAGATGAGATCTTCAACTTGACACTAAGTTTTCCACATTTTTAACACTTTTATTTTTGAGCCTTTGTACTTAAGCCACTTACACTTGGACCTATACAATTTGCCTAGATCATTCCTCCCCATTGAGGAGCTTTTGGACCCCAAAATCATTAACACACCCAACACACTACTTGTCTCCTTTCCAAACCACACTTTCAATCACCTGCACGCAAATCTGGTACATCATTTGCAACCATGCACACACCACACATGACTCAACAACCCCTCACTTGCGAGTATTTTATAGCACACACTCATTGGCCAATGATTACATAAAAACAATAAATACCTCAACTACTCATAAGGAAAGACCAAAACATCATTGTTGTGTTTTTAAGTGATGGGAAACACACCATCATGTTTACATTTACCTACAACGTATGATTTACAACTGTGGCCATAACAATAATACCTCTAAAAAAACCATCTTTTACTTAACAAAGTAAATGGGTCATCTCCATGTGGTGGATTTGCATGTGGAATAACATCGAGGACTAGATTCTTCATGGGTGTTTTTTGGTCCTAACGTGTTTGACATGCAAGTTTCTGGGGTTCATCGTGGTTGTGATTGTAAGGTTCCATACACAGTCATTTAATTTCAGACATATATTAATCTAAGTATATATTCAGCAGTAACGTATTTCAATGAAAATTTGCAGTGAAATTTAATTGAGAAACAATTCTATACCTAAAAGAAATACCTGGAACACAGTTGATGATTTTAATGGTGGCTCTCCTCCCGTGATGCTGATGCTGTGTGATGTTGTGGATAGTTAAACATTTCACTGAAACAATCAAGTCCTCCCAGCCAATCCGAGAACAATCTCAGACTCAAAGGATG